>OW240918.1:156021108-156203072 GCA_933207985.1 Pelobates cultripes
TCTCTCTTTCTAATAATACTGCCTCTCTCTCTTTCTAATACTACCTCTCTTTCTAATAATACTGCCTCTCTCTCTTTCTAATACTACCTCTCTCTCTTTCTAATAATACTACCTCTCTCTCTTTCTAATAATACTACCTCTCTCTCTTTCTAATAATACTACCTCTCTCTTTCTAATAATACTGCCTCTCTCTCTTTCTAATAATACTGCCTCTCTCTCTTTATAATAATACTACCGCTCTCTTTCTAATAATACTGCCTCTCTCTCTCTTTCTAATAATACTACCTCTCTCTTTCTAATAATACTACCTCTCTCTCTTTCTAATAATACTGCCTTTCTCTTTCTAATAATACTGCCTCTCTCTTTCTAATATTACCGCCTCTCTGTCTTTCTAATAATACTGCCTCGCTCTCTTTCTAATAATACTGCCTCTCTCTTTCTAATAATACCGCCTCTCTCTTTTTCTAATAATACTGCCTCTCTCTTTCTAATAATACTACCTCTCTCTCTTTCTAATAATACTGCCTCTCTCTTTCTAAGAATACTGCCTCTCTCTTTCTAAGAATACTGCCTCTCTCTTTCTAATAATACCGCCTCTCTGTCTTTCTAATAATACTGCCTCGCTCTCTTTCTAATAATACCGCCTCTCTCTTTTTCTAATAATACTACCTCTCTCTCTTTTCTAATAATACTACCAATCTCTTTCTAATCAAACTCTCTCACTAATGATACTTATTTTCTCTTTAGTAATACTGCTTCTCTGCTCTCAATCCTTTACTCTCACTTACACTCACTAAATTATCACCTCCTTCACTCTTACTCACATTCACTACTTTCTTACTGCTCTTAATCCCAATCTCTCTCACAGGGACACAGTCACAGACAGGAAGCTCATTCCAGTTGGAGATGTCTCAGGAGGGATTCAGTGCAATTTTAACAGAAGTAAGTGCTTCTCATTAACCCCTTCTTACCCTAATCTTGTCTACAAACCTACATCAACCTGTCTGGTACATTCTTAGCCCCTAGTCTACATACACTACTAGTCCTAGTCTACATACAATATTAACCCCTAGTCTACATACACTATTAACCCCTAGTCTAATCTACATATACTATTAACCCCTAGTCTAATCTACATACACTATTAACCCCTAGTCTAATCTACATATACTATTAACCCCTAGTCTACATACAATATTAACCCCTAGTCTACATATACTATTAACCCCTAGTCTACATACAATATTAACCTCTAGTCTACATATACTATTAACCCCTAGTCTAATCTACATACAATATTAACCCCTAGTCTACATATACTATTAACCCCTAGTCTAATCTACATATACTATTAACCCATAGTCGACATACACTATTAACCCCTAGTCTGTATACACTATTAACCCCTAGTCTGTATACACTATTAACCCCTAGTCTACATACACTATTAACCCCTAGTCTGTATACACTATTAACCCCTAGTCGACATACACTATTAACCCCTAGTCTGTATACACTATTAACCCCTAGTCGACATACACTATTAACCCCTAGTCTACATACACTACTAGTCCTAGTCTACATACAATATTAACCCCTAGTCTAATCTACATAAACAATTAACCCCTAGTCTACATACAATATTAACCCCTAGTCTACATACAATATTAACCCCTAGTCTAATCTACATAAACTATTAACCACTAGTCTACATACACTATTAGCCCTAGTCTACATACACTATTAACCCCCTAATCTACATATACTATTAACCCCTAGTCTACATATACTATTAACCCCTAGTCTACATATACTATTAACCCCTAGTCTAATCTACATATACTATTAACCCCTAGTCTACATATACTATTAACCCTTAGTCTATATACACTATTAACCCCTAGTCTACATACACTATTAACCCCTAGTCGACATACACTATTAACCCCTAGTCTACATACACTATTACCCCTAGTCTATATACACTATTAACCCCTAGTCTACATACACTATTAACCCCTAGTCTATATACACTATTAACCCCTAGTCTACATACACTATTAACCCCTAGTCTGTATACACTATTAACCCCTAGTCGACATACACTATTAACCCCTAGTCTACATACACTACTAGTCCTAGTCTACATACAATATTAACCCCTAGTCTACATACACTATTAACCCCTAGTCTGTATACACTATTAACCCCTAGTCGACATACACTATTAACCCCTAGTCTACATACACTACTAGTCCTAGTCTACATACAATATTAACCCCTAGTCTACATACACTATTAACCCCTAGTCTAATCTACATAAACTATTAACCCCTAGTCTACATACAATATTAACCCCTAGTCTACATACAATATTAACCCCTAGTCTAATCTACATAAACTATTAACCACTAGTCTACATACACTATTAGCCCTAGTCTACATACACTATTAACCCCTAGTCTGTATACACTATTAACCCCTAGTCGACATACACTATTAACCCCTAGTCTACATACACTATTAACCCCTAGTCGACATACACTATTAACCCCTAGTCTACATACACTATTACCCCTAGTCTATATACACTATTAACCCCTAGTCTACATACACTATTAACCCCTAGTCTATATACACTATTAACCCCTAGTCTACATACACTATTACCCCTAGTCTACATACACTATTACCCCTAGTCTACATACACTATTACCCCTAGTCTATATACACTATTAACCCCTAGTCTACCTACACTATTAACCCCTAGTCTACCTACACTATTAGCCCCTAATCTACATACACTATTAGCTCTAGCCTACATACACTATTAGAGGGTGTGACAATATATCAGCGCTTAAAAAACTCCAATAGTGAATGGCGACTCAAGAACACTTGTGTGGGAATACCCTCCCATTCCATAAATTGGATAAAAAATTGTAATACAAGTTAAAACTTATATAAACAATACTAAAGTGCTATATTAACCATATATGTAAATAAACATTTCTACTCATCCTTGCAATATATGGGTAGTTAAGGACATATACCTATATGACATGAAAATAAAAAAGAAAGAAATGTATTGTGCAAATGGTATTACAGGGGTAAATTAAAGAAGCGTGATGTATGAAACCACTCACATTAACAAGAGCCTGAAAACATTGGCTCCATAGGATACACCTATATGCCCTTAAGGCAGCATCATACTGTCTTCCTTGTTGGATTCAAAGCTCAAACACAAAAACTGGAGAGGCACACTAATAGTGGAGCATGTACAAACTTTGCAGAGTTGATAAAAATGATTATAATATTAAGCTCACCTTTTATAGAGCCCTTAAATCCCTGGCTCTAAGGTTGAGAGATATTGTGTCAATTTGTGGGGTGACACTCCCCCTTAGATGGCTTCTGGAACAGGATATCAGAGTAGGCACCAAATTAACTATTTATTTAGATTTACAATGAAAACAATTAAAATATATCTTGCACTTATTAAACTGTCCCAGATGATGTGTAAATGCCATAATGTGTTTCACTTCTCAGAGTTTCCTTAGTTGGCTGTGTTCATGTCCCAGGTAGTTTTCCATTTTTAAATCCGCACGGCGAGCCTCCCCTCCCGGTAACGTGGGTAGTTTTGACCATATGTGTTCATTTTCTCGCAGCCTGCCGTTCTTAATTGTCCACAGATACTGGCTTTCCCGTACCTCTGCCAGACAGAAATGACGTTGCGGCACTCGCGATATGTCAAGTCCGTCTCCTGTCTGTCTCATGTGGCGCATCATATCTGCTTGCTTGGCTACCTCAATATGTCAGTCCAGAACATTCTTAACTATCTTACATGCAAGTCATCTAGGGCAACTAGTCCATAAGTCCAATCTCCATTTTGGTTGTGGGAAGAAAGAGGGGAATATATGCAGAATCCATTAAATCCTGCACAAAGAAAAAAATATATAAACTATCACAATTGTTTGGTAACTCCAGAAGCAAAATAAAACAAAATTGTAAAAGTACACAAAAAAAACATATATAATATTTTTTTAAAGTATATATGAAAAATATCAAAAGTATATATATTAAAGTCACAATATCAAATTATATTAATGCAAAAAATATATATTAAAAAATATATCATTAGATGATTGGTATACTAAACTTAGATTGCATAAAAATACTATGTAAAGCAACTGGAGTATTCAAACAATGACGCTATTACAAATTAATTAAGAAAGAAAAAAATATATATATATATATAAATATACACCGAACAAAAATTATAAACTCAGCACTTTTGTTTTTGCCCCCATTTTTCATGAGCTGAACTCAAAGATCTAAGACTTTTTCTATGTACACAAAAGGCCTATGTCTCTCAAATATTGTTCACAAATCTGTCTAAATCTGTGTTAGTGAGCACTTCTCCTTTGCCGAGATAATCCATCCACCTCACAGGTGTGGCATATCAAGATGCTGATTAGACAGCATGATTATTGCACAGGTGTGGCATATCAAGCTGCTGATTAGACAGCATGATTATTGCACAGGTGTGGCATATCAAGCTGCTGATTAGACAGCATGATTATTGCACATGTGTGGCATATCAAGATGTTGATTAGACAGCATGATTATTGCACAGGTGTGACATATCAAGCTGCTGATTAGACAGCATGATTATTGCACAGGTGTGGCATATCAAGCTGCTGATTAGACAGCATGATTATTGCACAGGTGTGGCATATCAAGCTGCTGATTAGACAGCATGATTATTGCACAGGTGTGGCATATCAAGATGCTGATTAGACAGCATGATTATTGCACAGGTGTGGCATATCAAGATGCTGATTAGACAGCATGATTAGTGCCTAAGGCACACCAGCCATAGAGATGCGTTCAATCAATGCATTTCTATGAGGAGTGTTCAGCGTGAATGACAGTGATGAGTGGCATTCCTCGGCAGCAGTGGCGGACTAAGGGGGGGGGCGGAGGGAGCGGTCCGCCTCGGGTGCCACCTGGTAGGGGGTGCCATGACCCTGGTCTGAGGACTATTGAGGGATGTGTGAGCTGCGCCCCATGGCAGCTGGGGTGTCACACAGCTCACACGGAGAGACCAGCAAGATAAACTGGCTGCACGGAAGGAAGAAGGGGAGGCGGACATTTACTGACATTTAGGGGCGGAGCCTAACCGCAAGTGTGTGTATAACTGTCTGCTTGTAAATATGTGTGTGTGTGTGTAACTGTCTGCCTGTAACTGTGTGTGTGTGCGTAACTGTCTACCTGTAACTGTGTGTGTGTAACGGTCTGCCTGTAACTGTGTGTATGTGCGTAACTGTCTACCTGTAACTGTGTGTGCGTAACTGTCTACCTGTAACTGTGTGTGTGTGTGACTGCATGTCTGTAACTGTGTGTGTTACTGCCTGTGACTGTGTGTGACAGTCTGCCTGTAATTGTGTGTCACTGTTTGCCTGTAACTGTCTGTATGTAACTTTGTGCATGACTGCCTGTAACTGACTGTGTGTGTAACTGCCTGTAACTGTGTGTGTGCGTGCGTAACTGTCTACCTGTAACTGTGTGTGTGTGCAATGGTCTGCCTGTAACTGTGTGTATGTGCGTAACTGTCTACCTGTAACTGTGTGTGCGTAACTGTCTACCTGTAACTGTGTGTGTGTTTGTGTGACTGCATGTCTGTAACTGTGTGTTTGACTGCCTGTGACTGTGTGTTACTGTCTGCATGTAACCTTGTGCATGACTGCCTGTAACTGACTGTGTGTGTAACTGCCTGTAACTGTGTGTGTGGCTGTAACTATGTGTATGACTGTCTTCCTGTGACCGTGTGTGTGACTGTATATGTGACTGTCTGCCTGTAACAGTGTGCGTGACTGTGTGTAACTGCTTATAACTGACTGTGTGTGTGTGTAACTCTCTACCTGTAACTGTGTGTATGACTGCCTGTGACTGTCTGCATGTGACTGTGTGCGTGTGACTGTCTGCTTGTAACTGTGTGACTGTCTGCCTGTAACTTTGTGTGACTGTCTGCCTGTAACCGTGTGTGAGGGGGTGCAGGGATTTTGTAGAGGGGGCAGGGGTTTTAAATAGTTGACAAATTTGTTCAATAAATTTTTTAAAAAATGTAAAAAATGTAACACATTTTAAAAATGTAGTAGGTTTTTTTTGGTGATTTTTTTTTTTGGAGCAGGGGGAGTGGTAAGGGGGGAGTGCCAAACCAAGGACCCGCCCCGGGTGCCACATGCCCTTGGTACGCCCCTGCTCGGCAGTAATGTAAATACTGCTTTTTTCTGAAAAGGCATTGTTTACATTAAAAAGCTTGATGTAGACACCAGAACTACTACGTTTAGCTGTTGTGGTTCTGGTGACTATAGTGCCCCTTGAATATAGAGAGGAAAAAAGAATCATCACAAATGTAAGAAATAAAATGTTTGTATCATTATTCTTAAAATTATTTTCCTAGCTTGATTTTTTTTGTATATTATTTTTTTTATTCAAATACAGACTGTGTAATACTGCCCCTCAGCCCCTCCAACCAGCACAGAAATTCGCACAAATGTATGAAATAAAATGGCTGTATCATTATTCTAAAAATTAAAAAAGCCCAACTTCTGACACGAATACTTTGTATTTTTGTAAACAATGTGTAGGTAGAGATAGTTCAGTACTAACCCCGCACCACCTCCCTTCGTCTCCAACCACCTCCCCCTAATCCTCCTCCCTCTAACCACCCAGCCCCCTCACCCTCATAAAACAACCAAGTAATATATCTTCAGTGAATTAATGTAATGTAAATACTTACAGTTCTGAAGACAACAGGCAGCAGGCTCAAGGATCAGTGCTCTGGGGCCTGGGCTCAGGGTTCACGGTCTGCGGCACCACCCGCCCTGCAGTTGGGGGAGACCGGGCTTACCCTAGTGTTGCCGTGACTCTGCGTGACATCACGGCAACGCGCAAAAGCAAAAAGCAGGGGAGGTTGGGAGTGTCGGGAGGAGGTTGGGAGGAGGAGCGACGATGCTGCTCATATAGTGAAGGACTCGGGAGGCAAAAAAAAAAATATGTAGCATATTATTGTGGGCAGCGGGGCTCAAGAGGCAGCTGCCTTGGGCCCTCCAGGAGAAACTGGGCCCGGGGCAGCTGCCCCTTTTGCCACGCGTTAAAGACAGCCCTGGGTAAGACTGTTATTAAAAGTAGGTTCTTCTGGTTGACAGGCTTGTGCTGATAAGAGGAAAAATGCTAGGCGGGCAGGGTATGTGTGGGGTGCTGAGGCGTTCACTGACTGCAGGGTTACAGGCTCTAAGGTGCTGATGCTTCGCTTCTTCAAAGGCGTTTATAACGTTGTGTGTGTGCCCACGAATAGGCCCTTGTGAATCTAGGAGAAGCTTTAGATGTGACTATTGTGTACCTGGTGGGTTTGGGATTACTGCAAGCAGTGCTTTTGGTTATTTTTTACATTTATTTAGTCTTTATTTATTTTAAATATAGAAAAATTGTACATAATACATAAAATTACATAAAACATTATTAGAAAATGAGTTCATCCATTATCAGTACATTCTTTCCACATTCTTGACATACACAAAGACGTTTACCAAAGGGTATGTCGGAGAGGGAGGAAGAAGCCAAATGCCAAAACAGACATCCCTTAATCCAGAAAACAAATAAATTCCTTTCTTTATTTGTTTTTGTTTCTGTTGATTTTGTTCTTATACAACATCCAACATTACAAAACAAAACAGATATAAAACAAAAACACATTATAGATTATAGCAGCCTCTTCCTTTTACAAAAGGAAAAGGAAAAAGGAAGAGATGGAAGGGAAAAGGAAAGAGAAGGTGTCACGGGTGGCGGCCCGGTGCCCGGGACCCAGACACTGTCCGGGCGGCGGTGCGTGGACCAGGACCCATTATGCCTGATGTTGAGAGTAGGAGTCACAGTGTGGAGGTGGATTGGCAGGTTCTGGTGCAGGGTAACCGCACGCCCCCTGGTGTTGAGCACCAGCGTTTGTGCAGCCACATACCAGAACCCTGAATCAGCTTATGCGGATCCCAGGAACTAGGAGCAGGTAATTAAGCAGACCTCCCAGGAGCTCAATAGGGAGGCTCTGCAGCAGGGATGTATCCAGTACTGAATCAAGGCAGAACTAGGAGAGCAAGGCACCATACAAGAAAACAAGACCAAACTAGGAGAACAAGGCAAGACTAGAGATAGGCACCATACATGAAAACAAGACAAAACTAGGAGAACCCAGAACCAGAGCAGGACAGAAAGCATAACCTAGAACACGTACAGGGCCGTCTTTAACGCGGGGCAAACGGGGCAGCTGCCCCGGGCCCAGTTTCTCTTGGGGGGCCCGAGGCACCTGCCCTGTGGGCCCCGCTGCCCTCATCAATTTATTTTTTTCCCCCGTCCCACCGGGTGGCCCATGCACTTAGGGCAGTGGCGTACATGCCAGGGTCGCGGCTGCGACCCTGGTATGTACACACAGGGCCAGCCTCTTCCCCTGGGGGGCCCAGGAGGCGGCCACCCCAGGGCCCCCCGAGGCTGGCCCTGCTGACCCCGGCGGGCGGGTGGCCGGTCGGGCAGGCGGGCGTGCGAGGGAGCACTCAGTGCTTCCTCTTCAGCTCCCTCGCGCACCGCACTGATGCCGGAGCCGGAGGATGACGTCATCTTCCGGCACCGGCATCCCTATGCAGCGCGCGAGGGAGCTGAAGAGGAAGCACTGAGTGCTCCCTCGCGCGCCCGCCTTCCTGCCCGACCGGCCACCCGCCCGCCGGGGTCAGCAGCAGCACTGGACCCCAGGGAATCCCCCCAGCACTCCAAAAGGTAAGGAGGCTGGGGGGATTAAATTTTAAAAAAAAAAAGATGTATGTGTGTGTTAGTGTATGTGTGTGTTAGTGTATGTGTGTTAGTGTGTGTTAGTGTATGTGTGTTAGTGTGTATTTGTGTGTTAGTGTGTGTTTGTGTGTTAGTGTCTGTGTGTCAGTATGTCTGTCTGTGTGTCAGTATGTCTGTGTGTGTTTTTGTCAGTATGTATGTCTGTCTGTGTGTCAGTATATCTGTGTGTGTTTCAGTATGTCTGTGTGTGTGTGTCAGTCTGTCTGTGCATGTCAGTATGCCTGTCTGTGTGTGTGTCAGTATGTCTGTGTGTGTGTGTCAGTATGTCTGTCTGTCTGTCAGTATATATGTGTGTGTGTATATCTGTGTGTGTCAGTATGTGTGTGTCAGTATGTCTGTCAGTGCGTCAGTATGTCTGTTAGTGCATGTGTCAGTATATCTGTCTGTGTGCCAGTATGTCTGTGTGTGTGTGTGTGTCAGTATATCAGTCTGTGTGTGTCAGTGTATGTGCCTGTGTGTGTGTGTCAGTATTTCTCAGTGTATGTGGGTGTCAGTATATCTGTCAGTGTGTGGTTGTCAGTATTTCTGTCAGTGTATGTGTGTCAGTATGTTGATCAGTGTATGTGTCTGTGTGTGTGTGTCAGTATGTCGGTATATGTGTCTGTGTGTCAGTATGTCTGTATATGTGCCTGTGTCAGTATGTCTGTCAGTACGCCTACCAGTGTATGTGTCTGTGTGTGTGTCAATATATGTACCTGTGTCAGTATGTCTGTCAGTGTATGTGCCTGTTTATCTGTATGTAGTCAGTGTATGTATCTGTGTATCTGCTTGTGCGTCAGAGTGTGTACCTGTGCATCTGAGCCGCAACTTTAAATACAAATACACCCCTCCATTCAAACTTCAACATTACATATAAAACAGACTCCTGCATTGAAACGTCAACACTACATACAAGCACACTCCTACATTCAAAAACAAACACTACACATAAATGCACACTTGCATTCAAACTCCAGTACCACATACAAACACATTCACACAAACATACTCCATACAAACACATGCTTACATTCAAACATACCAACATGGCTCAGTGCTAAATACAACCCTGCAAGCATGGGAAATTGGTAGAGTCCCAGCTGTCAAAGCATTGTTGGAGTTGCACGACAGATGGGGTTCTACCTTTAGTCCAACCTTGCAATTGGGGGTCCCAATAAAATTCATTCTACTTTAGTACCGCCACCGCGTTGGGATGGATGCCGTGATTGCATACCAGGGAGTGAGGGGCGAGAGCGGCAGGGCACAGGGGGCCCAAGCAAACACTTGCCCAGGGTCCATTCGTTATTAAAGACGGCCCTGAACACGTACACAAGACATGAGGAAAACAAGAACATAACATGGGCATGACTGGACAGGACTGTACATGGACTGGGATTACAAAACAAAATAAAACAAGACAAGAGATACAAGGTAAAACAAGAGGAAACATAGCTAAGCACTAATTATGAAAAATATGGGGATTTAGTCACATTATATGATCATACATTGCACAAGCCTGCCAACAACGCCAATGTACCCCATATCCGGCAGGTCCTACACTGCCTAATGTATGCTAAAACAGCCACACTAAACCACAATAGCACTTACCTGCAAGAAAGGGCAGAGACATGAAACACTGCTGCAGGTCCAGACTGAAACAAAAGGGTAAGTGGAAACAAGCGGGTATGGCAACATAAAACAAACATTTAAAGGAAACCTGGAGACTGGGAATCCCAGGGATGGATTACAGAAATGAACCCAGAAACCCAGCAATAACGAAAACCAGACAGACCAGAAAACCAGAAAACCAGAAAAACCAAGCAAGGACAGCAAAAAGAGAAGCCAATGCAGGAAAGATCCACAGCGAGGAACAGAAGGTGACAGAAGGAAGGGAAAAGGAAAGGGAAAGAGAAGGAAGGGAAAATGGAAAAGGAAAGAGAAGGTAGGGAAAAGGTAAGAGAAGGAAGGGGAAAGGAAAAGAAGGGAAAAGGGAAAGGAAGGGAAAAGAGAAAGGAAAGAGAAGGAAGGGAAAAGGAAAAAGGAAAGAGAAGGGAGGGAAAAGGGAAGAGAAGGGAAAAGGAAAAGGGAAGAGAAGGAAGGAGAAAGGAAAAAAAGGGAAAAGGGAAAGGAAGGGGAAAGGAAAAGGAAAGAGAAGGAAGGGAAAAGGAAAGAGAAGGGAGGGAAAAGCGAAAAGGGAAGAGAAGGGAAAAGGAAAAGGGAAGAGAAGGAAGGGAAAAGGAAAAGAAGGGAAAAGGGAAAGGAAGGGAAAAGGGAAAGGAAAGAAAAGAAAGAGAAAAAGGGAATTGTAGCGTCACAATACCATACATCGTTGGAAAGAGGTTCTCCTAAACATCTAATACAAAAACATATCAGTGTCAATCAATCCGTATTGGATTTAGTAAATGTGAAAACTTTCAGTCAGGGTCCCAGTTTCATAAGCTTGTTTAATGATTTTATTTTATGAAAAATAATTGAAAATATCAATATTTTTAAACACTGATTTATTTTTTATATATGATATATCTTCGAGATTTTACTATTTTGAAAATATAACTTTAAAAGTTTATCCAAAAATATTAAATCATGGACCAAGTAAGAATTTGGCAATTTTTACCAAATGTCTATTTGGACAAAATGTTATGTTTAGTAAATCACCCAACTGGTCTTTCCATACATAACATCCTTCACTTCATATAACCTTCTGGTAACTTTATTCTATGTATCGATCCATTTCCTGTGTTTTTCCCTCACAGGAAGGGTCCGTTCTGGGAGCAGTTGGAGCATATGATTGGTCCGGAGGAGCGTCCATTTACAAGGATGACAAGAGTAGTACCTGGATAAATGCCACTCGAGAGGAAGCCGATATGAAGGATTCGTACATGGGTGAGAACATGTAGCCATAGGTCTTATTAAATCAAGGCCAATTTTAGGACATTGAATTCAATTTAATATTTTGGATAAGCTTTTTAAATCATTTAATATTTTTAGATAAACTTTTAAAAATATTTTTTTAATAATATTAGATTTTCAAAACATATATCTTATATAAATTTTTTTTTAATATTACATGTAATGGAGCCACCGTACTTTGACTAAGTACCACCAGCCAAATTTGCCTCCTAGCTGCTGTCAGGCAAACCGGAGCATTTCAAAACCAGTAAGCGAAGCTGGACTTAGGGTCACTGGATACCACTGACTATCACTCCCTACGGCAGTTATAGCTCCTTGCGGTAGTTATAGCTCTCTGCTGTGTGGTTATAGGTCTCTGCTGTGGATATAGATGTAGCGGAGCTCCCTGTACCCTGTCTGGGTACCTCTGCCCAGGATAGCTTCCTATCTGAAACCGGGGAAAACTGCTGCTCTTCTGCCCCAGTCGCCGTTGTGGCAGAACTACTACTTATTTGTCTTTTTTTCACCTTTTTTGTGTGTTATACCCTTTTTCTGTTCTGGAGTACTTCATAAGAAAAAAAGTCCATTCGTCTCCCGAACGAGGACCACCCCTATACCCCATTAGAATGTTCACATCTAATGCTGTCCGGCTCTGTGGAGTCCTGCCTTGCAGCCCAGCCTCATCACTGGGCGCCAGCCGCGCTGTGTGTTACAAAGGGAGCAGGGATATGATGTGTCTTGTTTTTTTCTTTAACAAATGCCAAACAAAAAAATAAGAACCACTCACTTTTTATTTTGAGGCAGTTTCAGCACGGCAAACTGATGTAGCAGCAAAGCCGAGAGATAAACTGACAGTCCTTGAAAATAGAAGTTTAGATGATGTGTGCAGGGTTACTCCATAAGCAATGTCCTTTACTCAGTCCGAGGTCGTTCAATAGGAGATCAAGCAGTATTGAAGGAAATTCAAAAAGCAGAGTCAAGGCCAGTCCGAATTAGTTAACCAGGTAATCCAAGATATAGGGGTATGAAGAGGAGATTCAGAAGGGATCCGGTGATGGAACACACTGTGTCTCTAGGAGTGATCCAAATGATTAGGAAGGAAGTTGATGCAATCAGTCCGATTAACACATTAATTGTGCCCTGAGGTATTGGAGATTGGAGTTTAAATAACTTAAAGGGCCAGTAATAAACACATAAAATTCCTGATATGATGTCATTCATATCCCCGCCCCATCCACACAGCCTGTAGACAGGTTGGGCGTGCAGTAGAAGGCTGGGCTCCGTGGGCAGAAAGTCTTGGGCTGCGCTCGGCCACGCTACAAGTAATAACCGGATGGAGGAGAGCGCACTGCGCCTCCCACCTGCCGGTCAGCCTGGCATTGCGCCCCCAGGGCCGGTGGGCCGACTTATGGTAGCGCCGGTCCTGCCCAAGAGGTCCCCATTTCCAGCTGCGAGGCAAAGTAGCATCTAGGGGCTTCATACCCTCTTTCTTTAGTGATATTATTTCTTTCTGGTCCATATGGGAATTGGGATCAGTGACATTACAAAATTAAATTATTTTTCACAATATTAAATCACTATAAAAGTTTATCCAAACATATTAAATTCTGTCCTTTCTGTGTTGGAGGAAGGTTGGTGTACGGGTTATATGTTATATGTCAAACCTCTGGGAGTCACTGGTTACAATATTAAGATGGTTAAAGTTTGTGTCAAAAGGTGTATAGTGTCACTGCTGCTTAGGATATTATAAGTTTTAATCATATGTTTTGGGAAGGGGGGGGGAGGGGGAGACCTAAATGATGAGAGGCATCAGGGATGCAGTGTTAGGAATACAGAGATGTAAAGCTTCCAAATGATTCAATACTATTAGAAAAGTTTCCATGTGATTTATCTACAGAAATCGCCATTAACATTTATGGGGATTTTTGTAGATAAAGAACTTTTTACTAACAGTATTAAGTAATTTAGAACGATTATTAAATCTAAGCCTAAGCTAATAAAAGTGTGAAGCAAGTGAACAGTGGAAGGAGAGGTGAGTTGGGTTGTGGAGGAGAGGGAACTTCAGAGGCCAATTATAATATGAGAAGCGTCACCCAGGAAGATATATTTGACCCAACGGGTGTCCGCCAGGGTATGCTTTGTTGCAGGTGGGAAAGGATGTCATGGCATTCGGAGCCCCAAGATACCAACATATCGGCAGTGTCCAGATCTTCAAGAAAGACCCAGCTACATCACAGTGGCACAAGAAGGCCACCGCCATTGGGGACAAGGTAACCATAGGAATGGTCTAGAATACATTGTAAAATGCATCTGTTTTTTTAAGTATAAACCAGTATACACCCAATGTGAATACACACTAAATATACTTGTGTGTTGAAGCAGCACAAGTTCAATACATCTGAAAATACAGACAAAATAACAACATAGTGCTTTCTGTATAATAACAATTAACATAAGAACAGAGTGAATGGAATCAAAGTCATAAAACTAGAGCCGTGCCAGGCTCTGTATAGTCAGCATACACGGTGTCCATGCAGGCTAAAACGATGAAATAAGACAGGGGAAAAGAGTAAGCGCTAAATAACAATTGGGGCAGCAACCCTGTAAGGGAATCCCTCAAAGACCCTTAAACAACAAGAAAAAGAAATATAGGATATAAGGGCTGCGCCAGAGAGACTTTATATCAAACAGTAATAAAAGATATATGGGAAGGAGAGACAGCGCTAATTAATAAACAGGCAGCAACCTTAAAAAGGGAAACCCTCCAAGCCCTTTTAAAACAAAACAGTAAAAACAATAATAAAAGGCTGCGCCAATAAGAGAGTAAAATAGAGTGACTAAGAAAAAATGTCCAACGTAATAAATAAAAATAAAAATAAAAATAGAAATAAAAGTTCAACTTAAGTGTCCTTGCGGATAGTCTTTATAGTAAGTATTGCAGCAGTGAAGTCTTCATAAGCTGTATAGGTTCCACTCATATAAAAGACAAAAGGGGAGAGAGAAGGACGACCAGTAGTGCAATATTGTATTATTCCAAAAGTGACGTATGGAAAGATAATATTAAAGAACTCACATTTAATAGAGCTTATGTCCAGTAATGGATATTTTATATTGTGTATTGTAATATTAAAGCAATTTTTGGTAATTTATTTGTGCCAAATATTCTTTTTTATAGTTTTATATACACATTACTCTTTTTATACCTGGCTTTTTAGTATATTTTAGTATATTTTTAGCATTTTACTATTATATACCAACACTGACTTCGGAAGTCTCCTGCACTCCAAGAAATCCTAAAGGTGGGGATTAATCCACCTATGCTGATACACAAGAGCAGTTGGTCTGCTCCTCATTTGTAAGTACGTTTTCATCTACTTATAATAAGACTACTAAAATAGTGAGCACTATTGGTTGTCTCTCTTTTTTCTTGTTTGAGAATTGGACACCACTGACGGAGAGAAACCCACAGCATATCCCACAAGCGGGGATTATACCGCTGTATGCGCTTCTATCCTAGAGCTGGACATAAGCTCTATTAAATGTGAGTTCTTTAATATTATCTTTCCATACGTCACTTTTGGAATAATACAATATTGCACTACTGGTCGTCCTTCTCTCTCCCCTTTTGTCTTTTATATGAGTGGAACCTATACAGCTTATGAAGACTTCACTGCTGCAATACTTACTATAAAGACTATCCGCAAGGACACTTAAGTTGAACTTTTATTTCTATTTTGATTTTTATCTATTACGTTGGACATTTTCTCTTAGTCACTTTATTTTACTCTCTTATTGGCGCAGCCTTTTATTATTGTTTTTACAGTAATAAAAGATAGTCCAAATAATAGAGTCTTATCTAAACTGCTCTTATTGGGATCACAGAGTCTGTAAGGTGCTTGGTCAGGAACAATGTCCTCGCTATCCTCGTCCGTGTGGATCTACTCATATGCAAGAGATAAAACAAATAGAAAACCAAATAGTGCAATAAGTCCAGTAATAAACCAAAATAAATATAAAAAGCTGGTATAAAACTCACATGTACAAGAGTTATAGCTAGCTCTAGTGTGAATGGCATACAGCGGTACAATCCCCGCTAATGGGATATGGGGTAAACTTCCTCCGTCAAGGGTATGTTCAAAACTCAGATAAAAAGAGACAACCAATAGTGCTCACTGAATAAAATGATGATCAATAATATGGATAAAATGGTACAAACAAGAGAGGAGCAGGCCAACTGCTCCTTGATGATAGCGTTGGTGGTATGATCCCCACCTAGGATTACTTGAGTCCAGCGTGATAAAATGCCAGGTAAAAAACAATCTGAAGTGTATAAAAAGATAATTGGCACAAGTAAAAAGTGACCAATATAAATTTCTAAGTCCAAAAAATGTCCAAAAATTGGTGTGACTATGTTCACAAGTGAGCGATATATTATTCTCAAAAAAGTAAGAAATAGTTTGAGGGACCCCACATCACCTTTCCAAATGAAAACATTTTTGTTGATGTACCTGCGATAGAGGACCGAGTTTGCGTCCCAGCCATGGTCCTCCTGAAGGAAAGACTTTTCCCAGTAGGACATAAAAAGGTTGGCATAGCTGGGCGCGAACTTTGTCCCCATTGCAATACCCACCAATTATAGCTAGTAGGATCCCTCGAGCCAAAAATCATTATTATACAAAATTAATTTGATACCCTCCAAGATAAAATCCTTTTGACTATCAGGTGTAGAAAGATAGAAAATGTTCTACAGCCTTGCAGCCCAAATGGTGGGAGATGATCGTATATAAGCTGCTGACATCGCATGTAGCCAATATATAACTATCTTCCCAAGGGATATTCTGTAATTTCCTAATCAATTGGGTCCAATCCTTCAAATAAGGCTGAAGGCTGCGAGACCACTAAAGGCTGTAGTAGTTTGTCAATAGTGATGTCCCGAACGGTTCGCCGAACGGTTCGTGAACGGTTCGCCACGAACGGTTCGCCGCGGACTCATCATTGAGTAAACTTTGACCCTGTACCTCACAGTCAGCAGACACATTCCAGCCAATCAGCAGCAGACCCTCCCTCCCAGACCCTCCCACCTCCTGCACAGCATCCATTTTGAAGCTGCATTCTTAGTTAGCTGTCCAGGAGGTGGGAGGGCCTGGGAGGGAGGGTCTGCTGCTGATTGGCTGGAATGTGTCTGCTGACTGTGAGGTACAGGGTCAAAGTTTACTCAATGATGAGTCCGTGGCGAACCGTTCGCGAACCCCACCAGGTTCTGAGCCACCGACAAGGCTCGAAACCTACCAAACTTACCAATAACCATATTCAACCATTTCCATAACCATCCTAATGGTGAGCCTATTTCCTATCCTTCAGCTCCCTATCCCGCCACAAGCAATTAGGCTCAGAGCACTCTTGGTAACCTTGAACTCTTAAGCTGTCTGAGCTCCGTCACCCTGAAGAAACAGTGCCTTCTGCAGCCAGGTTTAGGAGGTCCCACCCCACTGCGGAGAGGTTAACTCCATCCTAGTTATAGTAACCCGGCAACCCAACCTCCAACTCCCCATGCCGCACCACCACTCCCCCCAATTTCCTGACAAAACTAGCCATCAGGCTATTCACCTTCACTCGGCAGCGATCGATAGCTAATATAACCCACGCATGCCGCTACTGCCGCTGTGGGACAATCTCCGACCACACAAACATGACCCCGGGAAGCTGGACCCTCAAACTATTAAGGTCCTGCTTCATCCATTTTATGAGCCGACGCTGCGGTATGATGCCCAAATCATTCCCCCCATTGTGAAGAACAAGAACACCTTCCGAAACACAGCATTACATACGTCCCCCCAACAAAATCCCCTGTAACCGAACAAACAAAGCGCCAACTGGTCCTTTGGAAAGCCCAGCTGCTGACCCTCCTCTCAGCCCAGAAAATCAATGACTTGACCTATGGAAACAAACAAAACATCAACACTGACTCCCAAACAGTACCCCCAGGCCCGCCGTCTCAATCCAATAAACCCAAACGCACATGTGAGCAGAACCTGACAGACTCCCATCTCCCAATCCTCTTGACTAATGCCTCCCCCAAATCCAAGCGTGTGGCCTCCGTAGCCGCCCCGATGCAGAAGGAATGAGTCCCAAACTTACCAGCATGTAACCCGAGTCTCGCCAGGCCCAACCGAAAAACCTTGGTAAATTGAAAGTGAGACAAGGAAGAGCCATCCACATGCACCAGCAACGACCCACCAAATACTGGCCTCATAGCCAGGTAACGTGCCACCGCGGCCACCGGGCATAAAGTGAATGCCGGCAGAGACCTCAGTGTCATGTCACGTCCCACCCCCCTGACATCGGTCTTGGACCAGGCCAAGTAAAGCACAAGTTGCCCCTCCTGCATGCACATCTCCCATACCTGAAGACCACCATTAGCCACACAGTTAGCGTTCACCAGTTCCCCGATCCAAAACGCACCAAAAAAGGCCAAGAGAAACACCGCACTAAACAGAAACCCTTTAAACTCGTTGTAACAAACCTCGGGCAACACTTGAATCAGACCCCCCCAACACCCGCACGGACACCAGCCTCCTAGCACCAGAAACCCTACGTCCCCTCTGATACCCCTTAAGCACCTGGATCACAAAGGACTTCGTAAGATCTTCCCACCCGCGCAACTTGAATCAAGACGTGAGCGACGCCATATTCCTATCCACCACCGCCGGAGAAGCACCACCGCTAACAACCTGAATGTAAACCAAAGCAAGGCATCAAGTTACAATTCCCCCACTATCGCCTGATCCATCACACCTTTCCACTAAGTTGTGTTTTTATTTTATGTATAATAAAGTAATTTACTTTTTATTGGTTCCTTCCTTGGTTGGAGATTTACCACATTGGGACCTTCTTCACAACATCAGTTTGAGTGGGGATATTATATCTACTGAGTTCAGAGCTGATCTGAAGGGCTCTTGAATATGTGAGTGTCCTCTTGTTTTTACTTACACAGATACCACTTTTATACACTCTGCGCTATGACGCTT
Organism: Pelobates cultripes; assembly: GCA_933207985.1. Taxonomy (NCBI): domain Eukaryota; kingdom Metazoa; phylum Chordata; class Amphibia; order Anura; family Pelobatidae; genus Pelobates; species Pelobates cultripes. Next base: position 156,039,900 of record OW240918.1, read on the forward strand.
TTATGTTTTTATTAACAGATTTGCTGCTGCTGTGAAATACTTCTATCATCTGTGCGTTATCACCTTACTTTTTAACAAGAATTAAACACTTTGTAACAATAACCACTGGCCACCTTGGCTTCTTGATCTCTCACAGAAACTAGCACTGGCAATCAACCCCTTCTCTTCCAAACCATGGTATACAAGGGTGAATGTTTGACAAAATAACATTTATCAAATTCCCGCTTACCTTCCCCGTTCCTTTTCCAGGGCTCCATCTTGCTCTCGGGGATTCTGAAAATGTCATTGGCACCCGCCAATTCCCTGTATAGATGACTGGCAGTATGCCCACATGCAGACACCATTTTAACACGCTAGTGATAGCACATTAGAGCTTCGATCCCAGAAATCGATCCCTTCTGGTTCCTTATGTCCATAAGATGGGTTTTGACCAGTTTTATGTTTCTATTTTTGTTATACATGTGTTTCTCTATCTCTGTAAATATGTTGGCTTTTAGCCCTGCCTGCCTTTATAGTCTGGTGGCATTTAAGGAAACGCCAGTGACTGGTAACCAGCAAGCACAGTACAATCATGTCATTACATTCACTTGTGCTCCATCAAACGAACACAGACATGTTTCCAACGTAAGAGCTCTTTAGCAGGGGTTTTATTGTATGTATTGGGGCTGATGTGTGCTGTAGTCATTGCTCATGCCCGGAGTAGTGGGAGTTTGAGCACGGTGCTTATTTTTGTGTATTTATATATATACAGCCGTGTTACAGCGCTGCCACCCACCCTATGTGTTCCCTATTAAGGAATAATAATCATGTAGCGGTTTAGAAAAAAAAAACTCTCTGTCTGGTTAGAGATATCTTTGCCTGAAGCTGAAAGCAGCAAGGTGAATAGTCAGAGTAGGACCTACCTAGGAGGTCTTGCCTTGACGTGGCAGGTGGGCTTACATCTAATTGGAGTGATAATAAATTATAGGGATGTGCATGGGGAAAATTTTCGGTTCGGCATTCCGAAATTCGGGACTTCGGCTATTCGGAACTTCTTTAAGCCAAATTTACTAATGCTAAGTAAAAATTACTTATATTAGTAAATTCTGCCCCTACTCGCTATACCGATATACACTTAAACAGTGAGCAGCCTGTGGGGGCCCTGAAGTAAAATAATGCCTTGCCCCGCCCTGCAATTAGGCTCAGAGCACTCTGATTGGTGGGTTTAAGCCATCCAATCAGAGTGCTCTGACAGGTAAGTCTCTACATGCTCTGTGTCATTTTACACAGCGTGGGAAAGTTCTTTGGAATTTTCCCACGCTGTGTAATTTGACTCATAACTCTCTGATTGGTTACTTAATCCACCAATCAGAGAGTTATGAGTCAAATTCCAAAGAACTTTCCCACGCTGTATAAAATAACACAGAGCACTCTGATTGGTGGATTTCAAGCTAACCAATCAGAGTGCTGTAACAGGTAAATGTAGAGACTTACCTGTCAGTCTCTTCATTTACCTATCAGAGCACTCTGATTGGATGGCTTAAACCCACCAATCAGAGTGCTCTGAGCCTAATTGCAGGGCAGGGCAAGGCTTTATAAGCCTTCCCCCGCCCTGCGGAGCTCAGTCTGCGCGGAGCCCTCCATGGGTGAAGATGGATTTTTTTTTTTGCGCTCAGGCTTTTTTTCTTCTTTTTTTTTTTTGGGAATTGTGACGGTTATTATGGATTTTTATTTGGCCTTTTTTGGTAATTAAGTTTTATTTTAATTTTTTTTACAGATACCTAGTTAATGGTCCCCCCTTCATTATTTTTAGGGTGAGGGGGATAGGTAGGGGTTTATTTGTTTTTGGGAGGGGGTGACTACGGGCTTGGGGATCCCTAGTCACCTGGGGGGGGTTAAATTTTTATTTAGGGCCCCCACCCCTGAGCAGCTCAGGGGCCGGGGGGGGGGAGGACAAAAGGTCCCCCCTTATTCTAATTTAGGGCCCTCACCTGCCGCTCAGGGGTGGGGGTCAGGGGGGGACAATAGGTTCCCCCCCCCTTATTCTAATTTAGGGCCCCCACCCACCGCTCATGGGTGGGGGCCGGGGAGAGGACAAAAGGTCCACCCCATTATTTTACTTTAGGGGCCCCACCCGCCGTGAGGGGTTGGGGGCCGTGAGGGGGGCCACAGGCTGCTCACTGTTTAATAGACATGCCCCTACTCGCGGTATAGCTAAAAACACAATTGCCTTTTCACTGAATTACTGGGTGATGTTTTTCCTTACATAACTAAATTTAAAATCAAAAACTGAAATTTTGTAGGTATTTGAGCTTGCTTTGAAAATTACATAAATATCTTATATCCTGCCTCAAATTCTCCACTCACCATTAACCACTGATGAGTCACTGCTGTCAGAATCCCTGACAAATCACAGCTCATCCTGCAGCTAAAAGATCCAGAGACACTGAAAAAGGGAAAATATAAATGTTATCGGATGATGTGTGACTAGCGGATTTTAAGTGATTTGGGTCCCTGTATGGTCACATCAGTTAATGTCTCCTGTGTTTCATGTGTCCTTTGTGACTTTCAGATCGGGTCGTACTTTGGATCATCGTTGAGTGTGGTCCAAGTAAACACAAACACATTTAAGACGCTTCTCCTGGTTGGGGCCCCTACGTACTATTCCCCTGAAGTCCCCGGGGGCCGTGTTTACCTGTGTCCAGTTCCTGCCATGGTAAGACCTCCATCCATTATATTAAAAAATGTAACTGATACAAAGGTTTTATTTAATTCTTCAAACAAGCCCATCATTTAAAGGGACACTGTAGGCACCCAGGCAAATTCAGCTCATTGAAGTGGTCTGGGTGCTGTGTCTCTATTACACTTAGTGCTGCAATGTAAAACATTGCAGTTCCAGGGAACAAGGTTTACATTGCAGCTCCAAGTCTGCCCTCAGACAACCACTGAGGGCGCGTCCGGAATCCGTTATTTGACGCTGAACATCCTCACGCTCTGCATGTGGACCTCCAGCGTCAGATTTTTGAATAATGCTTTCCTCTGGGGAGGTTGCCGCGCATGCACACTAGGTCTCCCCCGCCGGCAGGAGGAGCTTGGGTGGAGCCTGACCCAGCGCCAAGGGACATCGGCGCTGGATTCAGGTAAGTGGGAGGGGGGGAGCGAGGGACATATTAACCCTATAGTGCCAGGAAAACAGCCTTGTTTTCCTGGCACTATAGGATCTCTTTAATATTGTTGGATAAACCTTTAAAATAACGTAATATCATGACAAATATTAAAAATGTTTCATATTTTGCTATTTACATAGAATTTTTTTTCAAAAGTTTATACTAAAATATTAAATCACTTTCAAATTTAAAGACACAAAACAATGCGGTAACATATATAGGAAGGCTGAGTGCGTAGGCGGAGCCTGTAGTTGTGGGAGGGGTTACCTGGCCTATAAATACGCAGGCCTCCCTTTCCTATTGGCTGATACTTCCTGGTTCAGCCCACCCACCACTCCCTTTAGTGAGTCATTCAATGGTGGGCTCTCTTTTAACAGATCTACCTGAACATTGGTTTTGGTACAACACTGCTGACTTACACCACCACTGCTATAACTCGGCTTACTGTCCCTGACCACAAATCTATTAATTTTGTTTAATTTTGTTTTTAGACAATTGTAATGAGAATTGTAATTGTTTGTCAGTCATAGCTGCTGTAAGAGATAAAAAGGGATTTAAACCCGTTCTAAGCTAAACCCGTGATCCTCAGCCTGTCACTCGCTCCATGTCTTCACTATGCGCCCACACGTGGCTCCCACTTTTGGTCTCATTGCCTGTCTGTGTTTGTTGTCTTTGTCAATGTCTCCCTTTATGCTCCCTCCTCCTAGAGTATCATTTTCACATTCTCTGTTTCTGACTCTGTTTTCTCTCCTTTTGCTTTCTCTCTCCCACAATCATTTAAGTTCCCTCTTCTTCTTTCTTATGCTGCCTCTCTCTAGCTTTATATATTAACCATCCTTTTTGTTTATTTTCTCCCATTTCTGCACCTTACCATTAGTGTACTGACTATGAAGATTTCATACGATTTCAGGGAATATTAATGTCTGGACAAGTAATCCTCTGTCAGTCAGTTTCCAGATACTAAGTTTTCTAATATTGTTTTGTTATTTAATGATCTGACTAATACATGTTATAAATGAATCATGCTCTTTGATCTCCAGAAGAGACACTCACGTCATGTCACCCTATCATGCCTGAATACCCTACATGGGGACACTACTAAGACCCTGGGACATTTTGGCTCAGCTATCTCTGTGCTGCCAGACCTGACTGGAGATGACCTACCTGACCTGGCAGTTGGTGCTCCATGTGAGGACAACAACCAAGGAGCTTTGTACATCTTTGCCGGTCAGCCAGGTGGTTTCAGAACATCATATATCCAGGTGGGAACTTAACAGGTCCTGTTATAGTATTGATATGTCTTTCAATGTCTAGAGAACTGTGTTGGAAAGTACAATGAGAATAAAGATATATTTCAGTAAAGATAAAGAGCCATTTTTTTGAGAAAGCTTACACTGACAAAGATAGCAAGAACCTCAGATATGTTATGATAAGTAAATAGTACGTTTCATAGAGTGGTTGCCTTTACAGACATAGGCCGTGATTTCATTGGATTTGATACGTATTGACCTTGAGATTTGATACGTATTGACCTTGAGATTTGACACGTATTGACCTTGAGATTTGATACGTATTGACCTTGAGATTTGACACGTATTGACCTTGAGATTTTTGAAAATACTTTATCTTCAAAAATTCGTATTAATTTTTATGGTAATTTCTGTAGATAAATCATTTGGAAGGTTTTTTTTTAATATTCTTTATTTTTGGCTAGTGGAGCCACAACAGCAGTGACAAGCACAGAGAGTCAAAATACAAAACAAGGTCAGCAACAGGAAAAACATAATAATAATATAATGCACTCTCAGAACAAGAACCACGGCAGGTCAATGATTCCCAGCAAGGGGGAACATATATAGGGTTAGAAAGAATACTATTGGACACCATCATCACCCTGCACCTGGACACACAAAAGAGTGTGACCTGTGCAGGACAGACCAAAAAGTCCAACAAACATGACATCGCTAAAAGGTGAGTATTAAGTGTAACACCCACAGGGTCCTGTAATTTCAAAGGACGCCTGTAGGTGGCGAGAGGTTGCAACTGAAATCTGGCAACCTCGCAGATAGTGCAGAGCAGCCTGCACTTCTGTGTAGAGAACACTGCAGGACCTCCTAGTTGGCTTGGGACCGGGATTTTCGAGGCTGCTGCGCGGCACCCTCCACAACCTGCAAGTGCTGTGCGGCAGTCCATAATATGACAAGGACAAAGAGACGGATATCACAAAATTTTAAATATGGAAATACAAGGTGTCCTAATACCACTGTGCCAAAAAATTGATCATTAATTACAACAAAATATATTATATTTTAAAGCAAATCCATAGTCCAAATAAACAAATAAATGAATGAATAAATGTCCCAATTCCTTCAAACTGAAGAACCCAGAGAATGGTCTGAAAGACAAAATCAGAGCATCACATTGCTGTCTGTGTTCACTAATTTTTTCAGACACACTGACTTTAAAAGCCTCACAATTTGAAGAAGCCTCACAAATTACTAGAAACGATCGCTCACATTTACATCTGGGGGGGAAAGAAATAAACATTTATAATGCTATAGCACATTTTGTTGACCAGAACGCTCACGGAGGGAGTACATTGCTTTTAGGACTCGTAGTATGGATTGCGGGATTGGGAACTCACTTCTCATATTAACCCTCTATCGTATGGCACCATAGGACGGTGCACTGCACAATGTTCCTATTATTTATTACTTTTTCTATTTTCCATGACCATTCTTCTTATCCAGTGCTTGCGCAGAATTTTCTTCTTTGTTTCAAACATTGCACATTCCCACCCATGTACTAAACCCTCACATTAAACAAACACTATAGGCACCCAGAAAACTTAATTTTCATGATGTATCTTCACGATATATCTCCATGATGTTCCTCAGTGAAGTGGTGTGAGTGTCATGTGCCCCCGTTTTACCCCAGATTGACAATGTTTTCATTGCTAGGTTAACCTACCTCTAGTGGCTGTCAATATGATCGATGATCGATTAACAATGATCTTGAGCGAGGCCAGTGTGATGGGGAAAAAAAGATTAACTATCTTTTTTAAAACTACAGTGCCAGGAAGTTGTATTTGTAATTTGTATATCTGTATTCCTAATGCTCTAGTGTAGTGGAGGGGTGGGGTGTGCAGCGAAATGGATGCCCTAAATACACTTTTATTCCTGGTTGTTCGGCTGTCTATACACCCCCTATTCATTTACCGAACCAACTCTGTGTGGTCCCCTTGTTAGCACCTCCTAATCACCGACAACCCCTGGCTGTTAACCACAAATGAGCAATTAGTTCAAGTGCTTCGCCTGTGTGGCCTCCGTTCCTATAACCGATTCCACATGCTCCAAGAATTGGCGGCCATTTTGTCTCCCGAACACAGGTAGCAGTACATGGTCGTCGATGGCATTGAACTGTAACTCAGATGTGCGACCCCACGAACACCCAAGAAACTTGTACCCCTGCCCATCCAACTTCCCATACAGTTAGGAGAATGGCGTTCAGGAGGTATGTACTACTGAACAGGGGGAGCATTCACTCCCTAACAGCCAGGGGGTGCATTCGTCTGGGTGTGAGAACCACCGAAAGATGACCGGTCGTTGCCTTGTTTTCTGTGGAACTATTTTGGGGCATCACCTTGTGGCCGACCGGTCAAAACTTCATTTGAATGGTGTTTCTAAACCACCAAAGGGATCTGAGTGATAGTTCGACAAAATTGGCGCTCAGACCTAAGCTATTCAGTGATGTAACTTTTGAGGGGTTCCTATGTTGTTATAATGTATTTTTAGGGTGATTTATGATATTTTCTATGTTTTCCTGTAACTGAGAGATAATTGAGTTACAATTTTCTCACTCAATTATCTCTCAGAAATAGAGGCTCCTGGGAGGAAAACCCTTGTATTTTTGATGCGGAAACCCCATGCTAGGGGTCAGTACATAAAAACCGTGTGTGGCCAAAATTAAATCAGTTGACTGCCAGAACTATGTGTCGTCTAGTTGCTGGGGGGAAAGGGTCTTGGACTATTACAGTGCTAATTTCAGCTTCGATGAAGGAATAGCGGAGATACCTAGTCGTGGTATCGAAGCTTCGTTACAGGGTGCCTTGTCCTGGTCTCCCTTATTACTGCAAGACTAAACTATGGGTTTAGTCTGGCAAAAGGTTTTGAGCTTGTTAGTCCCACAGAGGTTTGTTTCTCCGTTAGATCAGTACAATGTAAATGTCTGATTCTTGGTTCCCATAGGTTGCTTTGGTGGAAATCTATCAGCCAGTGTATGTGTTAGGGAAGCATTAAATTACAAAGAGCTTTATAGAAGGAGGGTATATAGAAAGTGTCTAAATTATGGTTTCCTTATTTCAATAAATAAGGTGTAATCTCCCTTCTGGAAGAACTTTATAAAATATAAAAGTTTTTAAAAAATTTTTTACCCATGACAGCTGTGAAATATCATGTGATTAACATGATGCCATGTTTCTCTTTCTGGCTAACATAGCGTATTGCGGGCAGACAGGTCAGTAGTGGTCTCATGCTCTTCGGCAGGTCTATGAGTGGGAACCTGGACATGTCTAGTGACGGCCTTCCTGATCTGGCTGTGGGGAGCAATGGCAATGTCTTAATAATGAGGTGAGAGAACAATAAGAATAGAACCATGTGTTCTTCACATTCTCTCATGGCTTCTATTAGACCCTCTTCCCCCTCTTCATGTGTCATTCTTTACATTCTCCCCATGGCTTAGTTTAGACCCCTCTTCACCATCTTTGTGTGTTCGTCACATTCTTTCCATGGCTTCTATTAGACCCCTCTTCCCCCTCTCAGTGTGTCCTTCTTCACATTCTCCCATGGCTTCTATTATACACTCTTCCCTATTTCTGTGTGTCCCTCTTCACATTCTCTGCATGGCTTCTATTAGACCCACTTCCCCATCTCAGTGTGTCCTTTTTCACATTCTTAGCATGGCTTCTATTAGTCACTCTTACCCATGTCAGCGTGTCCTTCTTCACATTCTCTGCATGGCTTTGTTTATACCCTTCTTCCCCATCTACCTGTATCCTTATTTACATTCTCTCCATGGCTTTGTTTATATCCGTCTCCGTCTGTCCTTCTTCACATTCTTCCATGGCTTCGTTTAGACCTTCTTCCCGATTCCGTGTGCCCTTCTTCACATTCATCCATGGTTTCTATTAGATCCCTCTTCCCTATCTCCTTCTTGAGTCCTTCTTCACATTCACCCCATAACTTCTATTAGATACCTCATTCCCATCTCCCAGTGTCCTTCTTCACATTCTCCCCATAACTTCTCTTAGACCCCTCATTCCTATCTCCCTGTGTCCTTTTTCCCCATTCACCTTATGGCTTCTATTAAACCCCTCTTCCCACATCTCTCTGTGTCCTTCTTCACATTCTGTCCATGGTACTTTCCTAGTTCCACCCCTTCTTTCTGTGTCCTTCACTTTTTTCCCTTATTCTCTGTGTCCTTACCCTCAAAACTACGTGAAGTTTATTTTATCTTTTCCCATCCGCTTATGCACTTCATGATGTCCTTACTCTTATCACATTTGTTTTTTCCAAATTCTGCGATTTTATCTTGCAGGACTCGTCCTGTTCTGGAGGTTTCTTTTTCAATGGCGTTTAAGCCACAAGAGATCTCCCTTTCAGTTTATGAATGTCCTGATCCAAAAGAAATTGGGAAAGAGCTACAAATGGAAGTTTGTATAGCCACCAGCCTGAAAACATCCCAATACAAAGGTAAGCCTGGGCCAGGGAGAACATGGGGGAAAGCCATGACAAATTAGAAAAGCCAGAGTGATGAGACCAGAATTAGAGAGAGGAGGCCAGAATGACTCTGTCTCTGTCTGTATACATGCCTCTCCCCCTGACTCTGTCTCTATACCTCTCACTCCCCCTGACTCTGTCTCTATACCTCTCACTCCCCTGACTCTGTCTGTCATGCCTCTCCCCTGACTCTGTATACCACTCCTCCCCTGACTCTCTCTATACCTCCTCCCCTGACTCTCTGTCTCTGCCTCTCCTCCCCTGACTCTGTCTCTCTCACTCCTGACTCTGCCTCCTCCCCTGACTCTGTCTGTATACATGCCTCTCCCCTGACTCTGTCTGTATGCATGCCTCCCTGACTCTGTCTCTATACCTCTCACTCCCCTGACTCTGTCCTCTCCTCCCCTGACTCTGTCTCTATACCTCCTCCTCCCCTGACTGTCTCTCTCCTGACTCTGTCTACCTCTCACTCCCCTGACTCTGTCTCTATACCTCTCACTCCCATGACTCTGTCTCTATACCTCACTCCCCTGACTCTGTCTCTATACCTCTCACTCCCCTGACTGTCTCTATACCCTCCTCCCTGACTCTGTCTGTATACATGCCTCTCCCCTGACTCTGTCTCTACTCCTCCCCTGACTCTGTCTGTATACCTCTCACTCCCCCTGACTCTGTCTCTATACCTCTCACTCCCCCTGACTCTGTCTCTATACCTCTCACTCCCCCTGACTGTCTCTATACCTCTCACTCCCCCTGACTCTGTCTGTATACATGCCTCTCCCCCTGACTCTGTTTGTATACCTCTCACTCCCCCTGACTCTGTCTGTTTACATGCCTCTCCCCCTGACTCTGTCTGTATATCTCTCACTCCCCCGACTCTGTCTCTATACCTCTCACTCCTCCTGACTCTGTCTGTATACCTGTCTCTCCCTCTGACTGCGTCTATTTATATACCTGTCTCTCCCTTGACTTTGTCTGTATACCTCTCTCTCCCCCTGACTCCGTCTCTGCCTGTATACCTGTCTCTGTCTGTATCTCTGTCTGCATACCTGTCTCTGCCCCGACTCTGTTTTAGATAGTGACTGTATACCTGTCTCTCCCCCTGACAGTTTTAGACAGTGACTATCAAAAACAATGTATCTCCCTCTGACTGTTTTAGACAGTGACTGTATACTTGTATCTCCCCCTAACTGTCTCGATACCTGTCTCTCTCCCTAACTCTGTCTCTGTCTGTATACCTGTCTCTCCCCTGTCTGTTTGTATAGCTGTCTATGCCCCTGACTTTTTCTGTATACCTGTCTACCCCCTGACTTTTTCTGTATACCTGTCTCTCCCCTGTCTCTGTCTGTATACATGTCTCTCCCCCATCTCTCTGTATATCCGTATTTTCCCTGTCTCTGTCTGCATACCTCTCTCTCCCCTGTCTCTGTCTGTATACCTGTCTCTCCCCCAGACTCTGTCTCTGTCTGTATACCTGTCTTTCCTTCTTTCTCTGTCTGTTTATCTGTCTTTTCCCCTGTCTCTACCTGTATACCTGTCTCTCCCCCTGACTCTGTCTCTGTCTCCCCAGATGAAATTTCTGCAGAGTTAAAGTACACTCTCTCGCTGGATTCTGGTCGCACTCAGAAACGCGCTCAGTTTAAAGGTTCAGGGCAATCTCTGGATACAACTGTGAAACTGACAAAGGAGAAAGTTTGCAGAATGTACTCATACCAGATACCCGTGAGTGACAATCATAGACCCTCAGATTTGTGCAGAACTGTGTTTGATGCCTGGAGATTATTCCTTTGACCAACCAACCTCTTATTATCCCCCCTCACCAACCAATCTTTTATTATCCCCCCTCACCAACCAATCTTTTATTATCCCCGTCACCAACCAATCTTTTATTATCCCCCCCCACCAGCCAATCTTTTATTATCCCCCCCCACCAGCCAATCTTTTATTATCCCCCCCACCAACCAATCTTTTATTGTCACTCCTCACCAACTAATCTTTTATTATCCACTTTCATCATCCAATCTTTTTTTTATCACTGTCACAACCAATCTTTTATTATCCCCCTTCACCAACCAATCTTTTATTATCCCTCCACCAACCAATCTATTATTAACCCCCCATCAACCAATCTTTTATTATCCCTCCCCACCAACCAATCTTTTATTATCCCTCCCCACCAACCAATATTTTATTATCACTGTCACCAACCAATCCTTTATTATCTCTCCCACCAACTAATCTTTTATTATCCCCCCTCACCAACCAATCTTTTATTACCCCCCCACCAACCAATCTTCAATATCCCCCCTCACCACCCAATCTTTTATTATCCCCCTCACAATCAATCTTGTATTATGCCCCTTCACCAACCAATCTTTTATTATTCCCCTCATCCAACCAATCTTTTATTATCCCCCTCACCAACCAATCTATTATTAATCCCCTCACCAACCAATCTTTTATTATCCCCCCTCACCAACCAATCTTTTATTACCCCTCACCAGCCAATCTTTTATTATCCCTCCTCACCAAACAATATTTTATCACCTTCGCCAACCAATCTTTTATTATCCCTCCTCACCAACTAATCTTTTATCTTCCTCACAACCAATCTTTTATTATCCCTTCTCACCAACCAATCTTTTATTATCACCATCACCAACCAATCTTTTATTATCCCTCCTCACCAACTAATCTTTTATCTTCCTCACAACCAATCTTTTATTATCCCTTCTCACCAACCAATCTTTTATTATCACCGTCACCAACCAATCTTTTATTATCCCTCCTCACCAACTAATCTTTTATTATCTCCCTCACAACCAATCTTTTATTATCCCCCCTCACCAACCAATTTTTTATTATGCCCCCTCACCAACCAATCTTTTATTACCCCCTCACCAACCAATCTTTTATTATCCCTCCTCACCAACCAATCTTTTATTATCCCTCCTCACCAACCGTTCTTTTATTATTCCCCCTACCCACCAATCTTTTATTATCACCGTCACCAACCAATCTTTTATTATCCCTTCTCACCAACCAATCTTTAAAACCTGTAACACACAACAATTTGGTTAAAATGAACGATTTATGATTATCCATCCTGGATTCTTAATCTTCCCAATTCCTGTTTTCAATAATATTTAGCATCAACAAGAAATATCTCCTACTCATATATTATATTAATTACAATGGTACGAAGGGGGTAAGCCCCACGTAAATGGTTTAAAAACATAAGTTCAACAGAACTGTGTGATTTCTAAAACGGATCCCCAGAATTATTACTATTAAAAACGTTAACCCTTTTAATCTGGTCCCAAAAATCTGCAATCCTAAAAAAGGACTAAATACAGATTAAAGAGAGCGGACATCTTATATAGCCCAGAAGTAGTTATGGTAGGGTGTGGAACTGCACTCTGTCCCTTTAAGTAGTATGTAGCTGGGTGCAACTCGGTACCAGAGACCAAATGCTGAATAACAGAAATAGAAGAAAGGTCCAGGCACTCCAAGGTACAAACAAGGCAATTTTATCGAACCCACTCCATCACAACGTTTCGACCTGCACGGTCTTTGTCAAGTGATAAACAATTAACAAGATCACATCAATTAAATAATTAGTTAAAATGACATCCATATACAACCCCCAGTATAGCCACATTGATAGTAAAGGCTAACAGCTGTGTCACAAGTGCAAATTAACTCAAAGGTCTATAGAATTTGGATAGACAGTGTACATGTTAATAGACAGATTATATTATATTATTATTATATTCTAAGATAATAATGGGTTTTACACCCGCTTTTTATCTTTGATTGGTTATACAGTTACTTTTTATTGTCATATTTCATATAATACACTTCAACACTTAAAATATAACTATGAACTAGAACTATTCACAGCTTTGTAATCTGTCTATTAACATGTACACTGTCTATCCAAATTCTACAGACCTTGCTTACATACAACACATATCTCTTTATATATAATTATTTTGTTATTCTATCAATTTATGGAACACATACACTGATTGTATATCTTTATCACTTTTATATACGTTTTTTCTTTCTTTTTTTTATATACGTATATGTTTTATATTATATATAGGTCAGAGAATCAAATATTATCATACTAAAGTTATTAATAGTAATGCTTGAAGAGATATTGGACCCGATCTGGCTTTGATTCATTTTATTATTTCTTACTGTGATGTTTACTTTTTAATTTTTTCCAATTTTGGCTCCATATCCCAGAGATGGTACTTGATGAGAAGGTTTCCAGTTGAGTTAATTTGCACTCGTGGCACAGCTGTTAGCCTTTACTATCAATGTGGCTATACTGGGGGTTGTATATGGATGTCATTTTAACCAATTGTTTAATTGATGTGATCTTGTTAATTGTTTGTCACTTGTATTCCTATAAAAATGAATGTATACATGCACAGTAGCTTGACAAAGACCGTGCAGGTCAAAATGTTGTGATGGAGTGGGTTCGATAAAATTGCCTTGTTTCTACCTTGGAGTGCCTGGACCTTTCTTCTATTTCTGTTATTCAGCTTATTTAGCCCAAACAGACCATTAATCACCAATGGAAATGGGATATAAATTTACAAATGGATGCTGACTAAATGGTGCTGTTATCGAGATTACCCACCAAATAAACCACTAAACTGGAAAAATGATACTGCACTCACAATACTAACGGATTTTCCTTTATTCACAAAGAGAAATTGCAAATGCTTATTTTACCAAAACCATCACCTGATGAACATAAATACACAAACCACAAAATATAAAACTTCAAGGCAAGTAGCCCAATGTAAAGTAGTAATGTGTAACAGACACATTATAGTATAAAGGACTCACAAAAGCTCCATTCTAAGCGGTAACTCAATATCATAATCTTGGACACAAGTTAATCACACATTGGGTCCAATAGAAATAGACCCCCAATCCTAAATCATGCCCAATCCTACCATGAATTCAAATCACCTCTCTAGCTTAGAAAACCCCCACTAGCAGATGAGGGGTAAAGGCATAATCCTGGGGATATCTGGGTACCTAGCTACAGGGGAACCTGCATCACCAGCTGCTGCCTAACATCACTGGGTTCCCCACAATCAGCCATTAACAGAAAGTGCAGGAGCAAACTCATTTCCCCTCGTACTGTGTGTACTGGACTGTACAAACATCGTATCTAATATAACGTTATAGTCTCTTCTCTCCGCCAGGTGTGCGTGGATGATTCACTGTCTCCTCTCCGATTTGTGTTAAATTTCTCTATGAGTGGAGATCCCGTACTGAGTGAGAACTCATCGACCATTCACATCGGGCAGGTAACGGCACCAGCAGCAGCACACTCACACTTTGAGAGATGGTATTTACATCCCACACCATGTAGCTGATTACTCTACCCCAGGGGCATATTCCAAGTGTGAGAGAGTCATGCTGTGACCATAAATACAGTTAATGAAAAGGGGTGCTGTGTTTGGAGCCCAAAGAATACACTGAGATGGCATAGGGCTCCACACTAAGGGATATGGGTTAGACTGGATCCTCTAGGGTATGACTTAGATTCTGGCGACAAGTGAATGTGGGAGACCAGACACCCAACCACACCTCACTACAAATGTTCTCTCTGCAGGTTCCATTCCAGAAGAATTGCGGGGGTGATGGAGTGTGTCATGATGTTCTTAGAGTCACATCCTCATTTGGCAGGTAAAACTGACTCTCTCCAGTGCTGGAACTATCTCAGTCTTACAGAGTTATGTACTAAAGTGGGAATTCAAAGTGAATTTCATATTAAAGGCCAAAGCAGTCAAACGAGAAGCCTAGCGGACTACGAGAATGCTACAATTTTTGGCTAATATGACCTGAAATTTGAAGTTCCCTTTGAATTTTTACTTTAGTGAATAAACCTGTAAGATCTCAAAATAATGTATTCTATCAATCACATATTCTTTCTCCAGCAGTCTGACACAATTTCTGACTGTCTCTCTCTCTCTGTGACAGTCTGCCCCAGCTTGTGGTGGGGGTGAATCTTGAGGTTAATCTAACCATCTCTGTGCAGAATCATGGGGATGATTCTTACAATTCACGTGTTCTTATCTCTTACCCTGCTGGTCTATCGTATCGCAGAGTGTCTCTTGAACAGGTAATGTAAGACGTGAGGTCTCATTTGCCACATTCAGAACGCTCAGAGATTTCTGATCATGTTACATTGTGTCTCACAGAGCAATAAACGTGTCATCATTTCATGTGCGGCTCTGGACGAGCAAAGACAGGTCAACTGTGGAGTCAACAACCCTCTACTGAGACCCAACACAACGGTAAGAGTTCCAGGGTCAAGAAATCCAGCCTTGAAGAGAACATAAAACCCTAAAGAAACAAGAAAGTTACATTACAGAGCAAGGGGAATAGAGGATGAGTTAGAAAGCTAAGTAACAAATGGGTACTTTAGAGAGGAAAGCGGTGAATGGTGGAGATACAGAGCTAGGGGATTAATGGGCAAACATAGGAAAGAATAGGTGAGTTACAGAAATAGCTGCAGTTCTAAAACTAGGATAGTAATGGGCGAGGAATGACGGAGTTACACGGCCAGAGGAGGAATAGGTAGGTAAGTTACAGAGCCAGAGGAGGAATAGGTAGGTAAGTTACAGAGATGGGGAGGAATAGGTAGGTAGGTTACAGAACCAGAGGAGGAATAGGTAGGTAAGTTACAGAGCCAGGTGAGGAATAGGTAGGTAAGTTACAGAGATGGGGGAAGAATAGGTAGGTAAGTTACAGAGATAGAGGAGGAATAGGTAGGTAAATTACAGAGATAGGGGAGGAATAGGTAGGTAAGTTACAGAGATAGTGGAGGAATAGGTAGGTAAGTTACAGAGATAGGGGAGGAATAGGTAGGTAAGTTACAGAGATAGTGGAGGAATAGGTAGGTAAATTACAGAGATAGAGGAGGAATAGGTAGGTAAGTTACAGAGATAGAGGAGCAATAGGTAGGTAAATTACAGAGATAGGGGAGGAATAGGTAGGTAAGTTACAGAGATAGGGGAGGAATAGGTAGGTAAGTTACAGAGATAGGGGAGGAATAGGTAGGTAAATTACAGAGATAGGGGAGGAATAGGTAGGTAAGTTACAGAGATAGTGGAGGAATAGGTAGGTAAGTTACAGAGATATTGGAGGAATAGGTAGGTAAGTTACAGAGATAGGGGAGGAATAGGTAGGTAAGTTACAGAGATAGTGGAGGAATAGGCAGGTAAGTTACAGAGATAGTGGAGGAATAGGTAGGTAGGTTACAGAGATATTGGAGGAATAGGTAGGTAAGTTACAGAGATAGAGGAGCAATAGGTAGGTAAGTTACAGAGATAGTGGAGGAATAGGTAGGTAAGTTACAGAGATAGTGGAGGAATAGGTAGGTAAGTTACAGAGATAGAGGAGCAATAGGTAGGTAAGTTACAGAGATATTGGAGGAATAGGTAGGTAAGTTACAGAGATAGTGGAGGAATAGGTAGGTAAGTTACAGAGATAGGGGAGGAATAGGTAGGTAAGTTACAGAGATAGTGGAGGAATAGGTAGGTAAATTACAGAGATAGGGGAGGAATAGGTAGGTAAGTTACAGAGATAGGGGAGGAATAGGTAGGTAAGTTACAGAGATAGGGGAGGAATAGGTAGGTAAGTTACAGAGATAGTGGAGGAATAAGTAGGTAAGTTACACAGATAGTGGAGGAATAGGTAGGTAAGTTACAGAGATATTGGAGGAATAGGTAGGTAAGTTACAGAGATAGTGGCGGAATAGGTAGGTAAGTTACAGAGATAGGGGAGGAATAGGTAGGTAAGTTACAGAGATATTGGAGGAATAGGTAGGTAAGTTACAGAGATAGTGGCGGAATAGGTAGGTAAGTTACAGAGATAGAGGAGGAATAGGTAGGTAAGTTACAGAGATAGTGGCGGAATAGGTAGGTAAGTTACAGAGATAGTGGAGGAATAGGCAGGTAAGTTACAGAGATAGAGGAGGAATAGGTAGGTAAGTTACAGAGATAGTGGAGGAATGGGAAAGATACAGAGTTAGAGGATGAATAGGTGAGAAATTAGTTACAGTATAGAGTTTGGAAAGGAATGGACATTACAGAACTCTTTTTGCGTTTCTCTTTTAGGCTACCTTTGTGGTCAGTTTTCATGTCTCTGCGATGGCCGATCTCAGTAATTCTCTGTCTATGGCAGCCAGTGTTACCAGGTAAAAGTAATTTCTGGGCCTGGAGAATGTTACAGAGATCACACGCTATATTAGGGGAGTTTATTAACACCATATATGGGGTAAGGGTATTCCATTCTTATTTATCTAAAGAGATAGTGGGACCAAGAGACAGCTGCCTGTAATGTCATGGGATCTGTAAACAGCCAATAGTGAGAATGTCATGGGATACACAGATAGCAAATGGTCAGACAGTTAATGTCATGGGATCCAGAGACAGTCAATGGCCGGATTGGGAATGTCATGGGATCCAGAGACAGCCAATGGCCGGATTGGGAATGTCATGGGATCCAGAAACAGCCAATGTTTAGACTTTAGAATGTCATAGGATCAAGAGACAGCCAATGATCAGACTTTGATCCACAGACAGCCAATGTCAGACTGTGGATGTCATGGGATCCAGAAACAGACAATTTCAGACAGTTATTGTCATGGGATCCAGATACAGCCAATGGTCAGACTAGGAATGTCATTGGATCCAGAAACAGCTATTTTCAAACAGTAAATGTCATGAGATCCAGAGTCAGCCAATGGTCAGACTGGGAATGTCATGGGATTCAGAAACAGACAATGGTCAGACTGAGAATTCCATGGGATCCAGAGACAGCCAATGGTCAGACTGGGAATGCCATGGGATACAGAAACAATCAATGGCTAGACCGTGAATGTCCCGGGATCCAGAGACAGCCAATGTCAGACAGGGATCCAGAGACTGCCAATGGCCAGACTGGGAATATCATGGGATCCAGAGACTGCCAATGGCCAGACTGGGAATGTCACAGGATCTAGACACAGCCAATGGCCAGACTGGGATCCAGACAGCCAATGGCCAGACTGGGATCCAGACAGCCAATGGCCAGACTGGGATCCAGAGACATCACTGCACCTTCTCTGTGAACCTATCATGATATAGAGTTTGGCTGAATATCTCATTACTCTGCCCACAGTGATAATGTAAACGGAACTGAAGTAATGAAATCAGAAGCTCAGCTGAAAGTGGTTTACGGCATCTATGTTACAATAACCAGGTACGTCAGTCCAGCTCTCTATACAGAGAGACTAATATATTTAATAAATTGTATATGCGGCTCAGACAGAGGCAGCGTAATGGGAGGAACATGGAGTCTACATGGAGTGTCAGGTCACACAGTGTAGCGGAGCTCCAATACCTAGCATAGGTATCTCTGCTATTCCTTCCTCGTAGATGAAAGAAGCAGTATAATAATCCAAGACACATTCCCCCCAGCAACTAGACGACACATAGTTCTGGGAGTCAACTGATTTTATTTTGGCCACACACTTTTTTTATGCACAAACTCCTACATGGGGTCTCCCATACAATAATACAGGGCCTTTCCTCCCAGGTTCCTCTACAGAAAAATACACAATATTCTAAAACACCCCAAAAATACATTTACAAAAGGGGTTAATTTGATTGTATGGGAGGTCAGAGTTTACAAGGTAAATTCCTCTTTGAAGCTGGGACCCCAACAGAGCTAATCTGTAAGGTGTGAGAAGTCACGCGTAAGTGGCCTGGAAGTCAGGTTTCTGTATAAACTAACTCTCTCACTTGCCATATGTCTTGATTCCCTCCTAGGTTAGGGGTCATTTGATATGAACAAGCCTTGTGTTCCAATATCATATCAAAAAGAGACATTAATACTTATCCACAGATTAATACTTAAGCCTCACTTTTATCGTATTTAGAATGGAAGCACAATCTTCCAATCATGCCCAAACATGATTGGCAAACAAGGGAACCCCACAAAGTTGGTTTGATAAACGAATGAGGGGGGGTTACGACAGCTGAACAAAGGGAATAAAAGTGTAGTTGGGTCCTCTATTCTGCTACACACAGCAATGAGGATCATTGAGCAAGTGAATGAACTGAGTGAAGTGCAGGGTCTGAGCAGAGTGAGATGGTTTGAGGAGAGTGCAGGGTCTGAGCAGAGTGAGGTGGTTTGAGGAGAGTGCAGGGTCTGAGCAGAGTGATGTGGTTTGAGGAGAGTGCAGGGTCTGAGCAGAGTGAGGTGGTTTGAGGTGAGTGCAGGGTCTGAGCAGAGTGAGGTGGTTTGAGGTGAGTGCAGGGTCTGAGCAGAGTGAGGTGGTTTGAGGTGAGTGCAGGGTCTGAGCAGAGTGAGGTGGTTTGAGGTGAGTGCAGGGGCTGAGCAGAGTGAGGTGGTTTGAGGAGAGTGCAGGGGCTGAGCAGAGTGAGGTGGTTTGAGGAGAGTGCAGGGTCTGAGCAGAGTGAGGTGGTTTGAGGAGAGTGCAGGGTCTGAGCAGAGTGATGTGGTTTGAGGAGAGTGCAGGGTCTGAGCAGAGTGAGGTGGTTTGAGGTGAGTGCAGGGTCTGAGCAGAGTGAGGTGGTTTGAGGTGAGTGCAGGGTCTGAGCAGAGTGAGGTGGTTTGAGGTGAGTGCAGGGGCTGAGCAGAGTGAGGTGGTTTGAGGAGAGTGCAGGGGCTGAGCAGAGTGAGGTGGTTTGAGGAGAGTGCAGGGGCTGGGCACAGTGAGGTGGTTTGAGGAGAGTGCAGGGGCTGGGCAGAGTGAGGTGGTTTGAGGTGAGTGCAGGGTCTGAGCAGAGTGAGGTGGTTTGAGGTGAGTGCAGGGTCTGAGCAGAGTGAGGTGGTTTGAGGTGAGTGCAGGGTCTGAGCAGAGTGAGGTGGTTTGAGGTGAGTGCAGGGTCTGAGCAGAGTGAGGTGGTTTGAGGTGAGTGCAGGGGCTGAGCAGAGTGAGGTGGTTTGAGGAGAGTGCAGGGCTGAGCAGAGTGAGGTGGTTTGAGGAGAGTTGCAGGCAGGTTCTGAGCAGAGTGAGGTGGTTTGAGGTGAGTGCAGGGGCTGAGCAGAGTGAGGTGGTTTGAGGGGAGTGCAGGGTCTGAGCAGAGTGAGGTGGTTTGAGGTGAGTGCAGGGGCTGAGCAGAGTGAGGTGGTTTGAGGTGAGTGCAGGGTCTGAGCAGAGTGAGGTGGTTTGAGGCGAGTGCAGGGTCTGAGCGGAATGTGGTGGTTTGAGGGGAGTGCAGGGTCTGAGTAGGGGAGTGGTGGGGTCTGAGTAGACCTGGTGTGCTGAGAGTGATTTAGGGGGTATGACAGGATCTCCATATAATTCGTGGGTTCTGAATTATGTGATTTTGTGCATTTATTTCCACCCAGCCTTGAAGAATCAACCAAAAACATAAACTTTTCATCCCAAGAAATGAATAAGGAATCCAACACTCGCTACGTGCAACATGTTTACAGAGTGAGAAAGCCTTACACCTTCTAACCATTAATCTAATATAAGAGGCTCCATGCCGCGTGTTATTATTAATGCATGCTTCCCTGAATTCAGGTAAAACAAGTCGCTAATATAAATTAAAGCAGCGATATACTTTCAGCTTACATACATTGCAGTGCTGTACAATACAAGCTAACATACATTAATATGACATTAAGTCCAATTCTTTGGAAGATCCTTGCATTCATCCAGGCTTCAGTTGGTGATAAGTATATGTAATACAGAAAATAACCAGAAATAGTGCAGATATCCTTGTTGTGTGTCCTAAACTAAGTATCTGGTTATGTGGAATCACACTCACATTTGCTAGACCCATAGACCAGCTCTGAGAAAAACAGCGTACAGCGGTATAATCCCCACTCCTTAGAGATAAGTCTCACAGCATCCAGATGGATATAAAATGGTAAAACATAAAAAGCAAACAATAGTGCTTACTGTGTAAAACTAAAAACAGGTAAAAGTATAAATGGTAATTTACTCAGATTTAGTAGAGCAGTAACACCGCTCAAGAGATGGTGCTTGCGTGGTATGATCCCCACCTAGGATATCATGTTGAGTAGATTCTCCTGAGGGCAATCCTTGTCAGGGATTGGATGTAGAGTGGAGTAGATATCTCAGGAGTTTTTAAGTGTGCCAGGAACAATAAAGAAAATAAAGTAATAAAAAGTATAATAAATGGTCTTGCACTAAAAAAGGGTGTATGCCAAATAAACTACAACAGCAAAAAAACAATGTGAGGAAGGCTGAACTTGATGGATGCAAGTCTCTTTTCAGCTATGTAACTATGTAAAATATTAAAAACACACACAACGTTTCACCATAAAATGGGCTTCTTCAAGTGTACATTGTAGCGGAACGCTAGTCCTAGCAGGGACTCTCCTCCACTGGTTACTCCAATATGCGCTCAGAAACAAGTAGAATACTCCAAGTGAACAGCCCAATACAGCAAAGTAATCAAATAATCTCCCTCCACCTCTTCAGCAACTGGACGACACTCAGCTCTGGGGGTATAACTCATTTTAATGGAGCCACACACAGCCTTTTTATGAGAATCCCCATGCAAGGGGTTTCCAAACACACAATCCAGGGGCATTCCCCATTGCACCTGAGAGTAGACTGAGACAAAATACACAACATAATTACATTAACTCTCAGGTCCAAGACAAGTATAATACAAATCACCCCAAAACATACAGTTCCCCACAAGATACCCCCTTAAGTCCTATATCCCCAGATAGCCTGGGTCTGAGCGCCCAATATATCCAAAAAGTGCTCAGATTCCACAAACACAGCCAAAACGCCACCGGGGTATAGTTTAGACCTAAACACAAGGTACCTGCCCAAAAAGGTGCCATGAAATTAGGCTGTGCGGTCAGTCTCTTTTGGGAGTATCAAATAGGCAAAATACAAAATATGAACTGTTCATGCAGACATTATAGCTGTGTATCTTGTTCGGGAGTTTGCCCCACCCCCCCCCCCACTGAACGCTACTCTGTTTGTCTGAATCCCCATGAGAATAACAGAGGGTCGAAGACCCAGCGGTGTTCGCGCCGTTGAGTGACAGATTTTAGTTCCATGCTCTCGACGACCAACACCGGTGTCTCTGTTTGCGACAAAAGATGGCCGCCGCCACGTGTTCACCCATACAAATGGTGGCCACCCGGCCGACCTCTTGGAATGTTGAGTTTATTGTGATTGGTGAACAGGGGTTACTGGGGTTAACGAGCGGCACACTCCACATATGGGTGGTCTGGCGTTCGGTAATTTGTTTGGCTGACGAATAAGACGTGGTATTAGACAGGGTGGCTACAATTTTACCGAACGGCCAGATGAACAGGGGAAAGAACAAGAGGCCTCAGGGACTAGGAACACAAAACATAGGAAATAACGGGGGGCAAGCTACGGACAGCCCATAGCAGGAATAAGGGTGACAGTCTAAGGTCCATTCCGCTACATACATAGTATTAGCCTGGCACATATGGGTTTATATAGGGTTCAAACAATTGGCAAATTGAATAATAATAGACAAGACTCTAGACTGAGGGTAAAGTAAGAACTGAAGGTTTAATGGAGCATACTGATCTTTTATACAAGTTTCCCCACAAGGTTACCACTCAGGGGGACCTTGTTGGGCACAGGACATAAAATCAACAAACCAATAAAAACAGTCTTTTACGTTCAGACACTCCCAGATACTGTACACAATCCCTCGCCTCTGTTTGGGAGATAATTGAGTTAATTACAGTATCAACTCAATTATCTCCAAACGTAAAAATACAAGTTTTTACCCCTTTTTGGAAAAGCCCCAAAAACATATGGGAACCTCATAAAACATATATTCCCTGATCGCCCCGATCTAGGGGAACAACATATTGAAAAATCAGCCAGATCGGTTCAGGGTTTCAAGAGTTAAGTAGAAGTCTCTTTTTGACCGACCGCACGCATGGTTTCATGCCCAAAATAGTTCCAGAGGATTAGGCTGTGCGGCTGGTCTCTTTTACACAGTCAAAGTCTATTAAAATAGTCGAACGTAGCTGTTCGTACACAGAGGCATTGAGTGTAGTTGGTTCGGTAGATTCTAACTACCGAACGGCGCTCCATTCATGCAATTACCGTTGAGTGTCCGATTTTAGTTCCATGCACTCGATGACAAAACACTGCTAGCCGCATTTGTATTACAAGATGGCCGCCGCCACGTGTTCGTGCATACGAACACGTCCACCCAGACGATCAATTAGAATGCTAGGGAGTTTGTGGTTTTTATTAGAGGTGTTAATAAGGTTGGTGAGGTTAACAAGCGCCATGCTCCAGGTCTGGTTGGTCGGTTGTTCGGTAGATTTTTCGTTATTCGAATGGCCAATGGTAAAATAAAATAGGCTTTATTCCATACGAACTTTAGACGAACAGACAATTTCAAACTTTAAAATTCAGGGACAGAGGGTCTGTCACAGAACACATGAGTAAAACATACTCTGTGAAGCACTGCATCACACTCACTGACTTAACATGGCTGCAATGTTCTCTGAGCTGTGAGTCATCACAGGGGTGGAGCCACTAGTTAAAATGAGAGGGAAGTGAGAGGGCAGTGTCCTACATTCCAGGTATAACAGTGTGCCAACAACGTCCCTGACTGTGTGCCAACAACGTCCCTGACTGTGTGCCAACAACGTCCCTGACTGTGTGCCAACAACGTCCCTGACTGTGTGCCAACAACGTCCCTGACTGTGTGCGTACAACGTCCCTGACTGTGTGCGTACAACGTCCCTGACTGTGTGCGTACAACGTCCCTGACTGTGTGCGTACAACGTCCCTGACTGTGTGCGAACAACGTCCCTGACTGTGTGCGTACAACGTCCCTGACTGTGTGCGTACAACGTCCCTGACTGTGTGCGTACAACGTCCCTGACTGTGTGCGTACAACGTCCCTGACTGTGTGCCAACAAAGTTCCTGACTGTGTGCCAACAAAGTCCCTGACTGTGTGCAAGCTTACTCTGCAAAACTGATGCTGGTCTGAAGGGAAAAATTGGTTGCACAATTTGCATTTAATTAATCGATAAATATAAACTTATATTAAAATTTGTGATGTGTGAAATCATTATGTCACGCCTGCCTAAATTGTGTGTATGTATATATATATATATATATATATATATATATATACATACATATATATATATATACATATATATATATATACACATACATATCCACATTTAACATTTTCTGTCACATTTTCTCCTCAGGTAAATAACCTGGGTCAGCACGCACTTCCCTTGTCCATATCCTTCATGATCCCGCTGAGACTTAAAGATGATCTGCTGTGGGAGAAGATTGTGATTACCAGTTCAGAGGTACTCACTACTACTCTGTGCATAGCCAGGACCCCACTCACATCCTCACCTTTTAGATAAAATGCCGCAGTCAGGTACCTGTGTACCGTACCCCACCAGCCAGGTCAGGACACAATACTCAACAGAGGACATCATCCATGAGCACTTTTCTTAGATCCCCGATCACAGCCCTAGCCAGGTCGGCAATTACGTTATCAAACCTACTGGGGCCAGATGTCATGAGATCAATGGTGTAAGATAATGGATGCTATCATTCGGAAGGGGCCACAGAAACACCAATCAGGGCCGAAACATAATGGCCAAATGGTCTAAATAGCGTAATAGGCAACCAAGTCCCAGAGCAAAAAATAAATGTGAAAAACATCATATTGTCTGAAGAGCTTGCAATCTGATTTTACAGCTCCTCCTGCACATTGATATAAATTAACGCCTGGATGGCTTGATGTGATTTAATTCCCAGCCATTCCTATTAATATTTGGTAATATTACCAAAGCACCAGGCTCTGCCCATGTCCATGATAATTGATTTTTCTTAGATAATTCAGTAATTTCCCATGTGCCATTCTGGTGTTAGCCCCACCCCCGCAGAGCGCAATCATTGTGTTTTAAATTAATATTATTTTGTTCTCTCCACAGCCGGGCCCTGCTAACTGTACAGTAATAGGAGAGATACCCGCACCAGAGAACAGCCAGGAGCTCCTGAGAGCCCGGCCACTGCTGGTAAGGACCGACTAACGTACTCTTTGTCTTAATCTCACTCTGAGCTGTCTGCAAACCTCTCTACATTATCTATCCATACTGGAGTCCTATTTACCTAATCAACTCCCACCCCATAGCCCGAATTGTCCAATCCCCCCACATCACCTTTACCAGCTCTGTTACTGTCCTCACTTTTCAAACCACCTTGTTCTACATATTGCTACCTCACCTGCCCTCTCTATACAGACACTTAACAGCCGGTGACCACCCATCCTAAATCCACCTCATCATTTACCTCCAACACCACTTGCCACATTCTCACTACCCACCACGTCTTGCTCCCCCTCTGTAACTCTCACTGCATACCCCGCCATCTCTCTCTTCTTGCCTGGGCCCTTTCTACTTACTTACCCTCACTCACACTCATTGTCTCTACTCAGGACTGCAATGTGACTACTTGCCGCCATTTCATATGTAACATCAGCCACATGGAGATTAGAACCGCGATTACCTTCACCGTAAGCGGGCAAGTAACCACAGCCTGGGCCAAGCAGGTAAGTGACAGGCGAACTAATAGACCATCTCATATCTTGCACAATACAGAGATACCCCTGTACACTCTGTACAACACCTCCTCATTTACCCCCTAGGGCAATACACAGACTCTGTGCACTCTCTGTATAACACCTCCTCAGTTAACCCCTGGTGTAATATACCAACTCTGTACCCTCTCTGTATAACACCTCCTCAGTTACCCCCCTGGTGTAATACACAGACTCTGTTCCATACCTCCTAATTTACCCCCCCCTCCCCCCGGTGTAATACACAGACTCTGTATAACACTTCCTCATTGGCCCCCTGGTGTAATACACAGAATCTGTACACTCTCTGTATTTACCCCCCTGGTGTAATACACAGGCACCCCATACCCAGCCTTGTACAGAGGATAAAGCATGTACCTGGGTGAAATTAATCACACATTCAGATTTACTAAGAACATGCTGCTGAGAGGTCAGAGATTGAGGGAAGGATGAAGATACACTGGGCTAAAGAACAATATCCTTTATTTTCAAACATGGTCATGCAATAATCAAGGTCTGTTTCCCATTTCTTTCATCTCAGACGGAGCTACCAAAGGTACCCCTCCAGAGTCGGGCAGAAATTGGTTACGATTTCGGGAAATATCAGCACATCCTGGATCAGAATGAGCGTTTCGTCCGAGCACAGGTACAGGATAATGTTAGTGAGCCAAGGTCCACCTGGGTCTATCCAACTTGAAACCACTGCTGGGTCCAAGTCAATTCCTTATTCTGCTCTATAAAGCCTTTGTCACGGCCTCAGTCACAGGAAAGGGATTTCACATCAAAACCAAGGATAGATTTCAAACAAACCCAGCATTTTTTTATATTCATGTTTCTTTTTGCTAATCTTTCTGTGAAGAAAAATTAATTTCAAGCATGGTTGTTTAGTTTTAAAGAATATCCCAAGTTTGTACCTAAGCCTTTATTGTATAGGGGAGACAGCATGATCCCGCCACCCAGCATGTTTTCCTGGGACTGGCCCATTTCCTTTTTGTACACCACTTTGGTCCCAGTGCATCTTCTTATTATAACCATGTAAAAACAAAACTCTGGTATCCTGCCCTCATTTGGGCAAAAGACTCCCAGCTCAGGGCATTAGCCTTTAACTGCTCCCATGGACGCCTGGGACAAGGGTCAGCCACCTATGGCACGTGTGCCATTCATGAGACTCGAGGTGTCTTTGCACGGCACTCAAGGCCAGCAGTCAAACAGGCTCTGGGACATCAGATATCTGCTAGTGCAATCTGAGTGGTGATTGCAGGTGGTGAGGAACAATCCTCAATTCACGCATTGGGCACTTAGAGGAAGTGATCTCAGGAAACTTCCTTCCAGCAGTTTTGACCTGGAATTTGAGCTGGAGTATAGCAGCCACCAACAGCTATCACAGCTCCTGACCTTGGCCTGTACCTTGGCAGCCCAGTACCCCCTAGAAACCAAGGAAGCCACCCACACTGCTAGATATAGAGCTGCAGAATAAGCCTTCCCCTCATACAAATAATAGAAACAGCCTACACACAACTGACAATCCACATACACACACACACACACACACACACACAACTCCACAAGCAACACCACACATACACGCAATGTGACACATCACCCAAACACAAAATTGCACAAGCAGCTCCCAAACACAGCCCTTATTCATAGTTATCATACACAACACCATAAACTCCTCATGAAAGTATACAATATTTCAGCCCACATACGCAAAAAAATACAGACTTACAAAGCAACTGTAGAACCAATAAATAACACAAGCATGATATGGCTACATACACACCGTAATTTAAAAAATAAATAAAAAATAGAACCGGCATGCCAAGGGACATCATGACCTTATTTTGGCACAGTATTACTAAAAGGTTACCTACCCCTGGCCTATGATAAGGTGTAGTGCCTCCCCCCTCCCCGCTACAGTGACCTAGGTATAAAAGAGTTCCACAAATCATAGCCAGAAATGAATCAGTTAATTTGTTGCAAGGATAAAACAGACACGTGTAACAAATTTTAATGTCTGTGGATTTCAGGCGCAGACGACACTTGAGGTGTTCACGGAATATAATTACCTGCCTGTGATCGTGGGGAGCAGTGTTGGGGGTTTGATTGTCCTGGCGTTAATCGCTGCTGGGCTGTATAAGGTAAGCTCCTCTATACTGAGTATAAGGACCAGTCACTATAGTATGAGCTGCTCATGTCTCGCTCTTCCTATCCATAGCTGGGGTTCTTCAAACGGCAGTACAAACAGATGATGGATGAGCCAAATAGAGAGACCACAGCCAATGAAGAGCCAGGACAAAAACCACAGGAGAACATTGCCCCCGCCTAAACAAGAACAGACACCGCAGCCAAAACAGCCAGAATTCTACAAAATGTTCATTTTATTATTCAACTTACTAGTTAGATAGTTAAATGCAAAAATAAGATTTATATTTTACTGTATAGCTGAAGAGATATTATATATAAATATATACATTCAGGAGATGTCAAAAGCAAATGCTGGGAATAAATTATATTAAATTAAATAGTACTCCCCTACTTGTGTAAACTCAAAAGCACAAATATGTTATGATGAATGTCAGTTTATTGACATTTAATTAACACCAGCTTCCTATGCCAGGAGAAATATAAGATGTGAAAAATAGTATATAATAAAGGAGAAACCTATGGCTAGGGAGGTGAAAATGATTGCTGCAAACAACTTGCACAAAACTTGTGATTGGATGATTCAAGACAATGTGCTACAGCAGCTAAAGAAAGTTATTTAAAACAAAGCTCTGGGTCTTGATGGTATTCACCCACGAGTACATAAGGAGCTAAGTGTGGAAGTAATTGAACCTCTGTTTTTAGTCTTTCAGGATTCTTTTCTTTCAGAAATTGTAACGAAGGATTGGAGTAAGGCAAATGTGGTTCTTATATTGAAAAAGGGTTCAAAATCTTTGCCTGGAAATGACAGACCCGTGAGCTTAACTTCTTTGGCTGGTTTTTGAAGGAAAAGTATTTGAAGGGTTTTTAAAGGATTATTTTAAGAAATTCATTGGGAAGAACATGGTTATTAGCAATAATCAGCATGATTTTATGAAACATAGGCAATGTCAAACTAACCTAATTGCATTCTACGAAGTAAGTAAAACTATAAATCAAGGTGTTGCAGTAGTACATTGACTTATTTGTCTTTAATTTTGACAGTTGAAATAGAACCTCTTCCTCTGTAAACTCACGTTTAATAAATGACTCATTTATCCTTTTTCCTAACTGAGGTCCCTTTCCTTCATTTTCATCTGTAAATACTGAACAAAAATATTCATTGAGGCAGTCAGCTAGACCTTTATCCTCTTCTACATAACTTCCTTCTTTTGTTTTTAATCTAACTAATCCTAGTTTTACTTTCCTTTTCTCATTTATGTATCTAAAAAATGTTTTGTCCCCTGTGGCAGAACCAGCCTCACCACTGGGCATTGGAGAAGACTGATTGCCAGCCTCCTGCCATGTGACTATGGCCCCTGGGATGTATTGCCTGCTCTCCTGTACTGCTGAGGTTTGCTACCAACTAGGTGGATTTGGCTATGGAGCTTGTCTAGTGCCCTCTGTTGGTAGCAACAGCAATATGCACTACCTGAATAGCAAGACTGGTTCATTTGCATATTCGGGTAGATTTATATGCTGCTAATTCTGCAGTCATGTGAGATATTTTCTGTTAATTATTGTCTCCCCCACCTCTATGCCATTGTGTTATAATAAGTCACTGTATGTTGCCTGCTATGATTTGACTGTTTGTAATTTTATTGAGTTTTCACAGCAATGTTAATGTAATGACCATATGGGCCCAAGAAAAATAAAGTTTTAGATAGTTCTTCTTGACCCGCAACACGTAGTCTTGTCTTGTGATTGGAGGGGACAGCTATACTCACACTGGGTATTGCTATGCTCTGCATATTCCCTTGAGCCTTAATCACTTAGCTCTTTTAAGAGCTGTTCCTGTTACGCTCTCCATGGAGGAGAGGTCTTCCCCACACAGTCCTGGATGCTGGAGGTTCATACAGGGTGGAAAGAAGAGGTCTTTCCCACACGGTCCTGGAGGACAGAAGCTGATCCAGGGTGGAAGACGCGAGACTCCAGTCAAGCTACGGCAGTTAAGCAGTCTGCAGTGGTTGGGGTGTCCGGTGCAGTGCTCATGGTCCTCGGCGCAAGCTAGGAAGCGTCCATCAACAGAGGGTACTCAGTCGGAGTATGGGGAGTTCCATAACATCCCCTTTTTTAATGACTGTGCTATTTTCTCTTCTGTGTGTGATTCGGAAGCTCTTATAACTTGCTTAGCCTCTTTCTGTCTAATCTTATAGATCATTCTGTCTTCCTAACTCTGTTTTTTTTTATAATTCCTAAATGCTAACTTTTTGTTTTTAACTATTTAAACAAACTGTTTTTTCCCCCTTCTTTTGGATCAACAGCAAAAACAAATGTGAGGTGAACTTGATGGACACATACCCAGTGCTGTATTTTGAAATGGTGCTGCCCTAGACATGACAGATCTTGGGCAGCCCGTAATTTAAAGTTACCCTCCCCTTCCTGCCAAGGCCACACCTCTTCCTGTTAACTTAAACACATTTTGACTGACAGACATGCACAATCACTCAGACACACACATTTACTGGACAGACACTCACTGACAGACACACACACTCGCACACACTCACTAACATTCACTAATACGAACACTCATTGACACACACTCACATTCGCTGACACACACACTCACATTCGCTGACACACACACTCACATTCACTGACACACACACTCACATTCACTGACACACACACTCATTTTCCCTCCAACACTCACAATTATTATAATTATTTTTTTTTATTTATTTAAATCCACCCAGCCTCCCTACTTTTGGGATAGCTGCCTGGATTTTTCACCTGGCATCCAGTGGGGCTGCTGGGCAGGAAGACGGCTGGACGGGCGGGCGCTCTAAGTTGTCAGCGAGGGAGCCCGGGAAACAACTGGTAGTCTGCCCTGGGGGGGGGGCCCAAACAAAATGAGGCAAACAAGGCATTAGCCTGGGCATTTGGGGGCGGCATTTTTTGCCACCCCCTGGAAGGTGCCACCCAAGGCAAATGCCATGTTTGCCTTGCAGTAGATACATCCCTGCACATGACTCTTTTCAGACTATGTAACTATGATTTCTGTCTGGTGCCCTGACTTCTAGTTCAGTAATGGTTTCTGGATTCCCCCTCATTGGACTGCGCTCTGGATTCTGACCTTGGCTTTTGGATAAAGGAATTTGAGTAAAGATAACTCTTAGCGATGTCATTGCCTAACAGACTATTGATCTTATTACCCCTGTTGTTATTTGGTTAGGCTGACCCTGGTTTATGAATAGCGGCATTTTATATTGGTTTATTGGATTGGGATTAAATAACTAATCACACCACTATTAGAAGAAGGTTTATCCTAAAGATTATTATGAGCCAAGATTAGAGGGATACTGTAAGAAATAACCAATGGCTGCACATTTATTAGTTTAATGCCCCAGGAGGTCCGCAGTACTTATCTTCACCGCAATCCTCTTCGGCAGCACTGCCTGACAGCCCAGGTAGCCCTCCTATGGCAAATCAGGCTCAAAGAGCGATCACATAGCCCCCTATAGCTGGCTGTGGATCTGCCAGCAGGGGGACTGTCTGTACTGTCAGACAGTCCCCCTGCTGGTGAGAGGTGTAAACAAAATATTATTAAACATGTTTAAAATAAAATAAATGTGTATGTGTGTATATATATATGTATCTATATATATTTGTGTTCGGGGCAAATAGCCGTATATGGAGTAAGGTTCCAGCATAAGCGTAGGATAGTATAAAGGGAGCAAGTCGGTTGTGGTGTGCCGAGACCGACGATACGGTAGGCCTGTAAATAAAGAGGGCAAAAAGAATAATCAAAGATTTAATACAGTCAACAATATATACAAATTATATATATATATATATATATATACCAGACATTTCCTTAAATGCATTACGATATTTAATTCCTTGAAGGATTTTTGAAGGTAGGAATCTAGGACCGCAACTGGACACCATTTGTTGTGGGTAGGATAGTATGTTATCTCTACTGTTGGTGCGTGTTGACTCGTTTCGGAATGTGGTAGAGCCAATAGGTAATGATATATGTGTTTACATACGTGGGATCGTTGAAGACAATGATCTGTCTGAGTGGTGGTTATGGTAGTGGATTCTCTGGCCTGAGAAAGGCATAAAAGGCAGTGTGCATGGCTGGTAATGGCCAACTTGGTAGTATAATTGAAAGGTTGTAGCTCTAATAGGTCCGATAAGGATGGAAAAGTTGGATGGCTATTGGTAATATCTGAGAGGAACGTGGGGGGATGGATTCCTGAAAACCTCTGAGTATATTCTTGTCTGGTATGATAGCATGAAGTTATGGTAGTTTTGGCCATAGGTTATCCTGTGTTGTTGAATGCCTGTAAAATATATAATTAATGGTGTGTGAGATGGTTTTAGTTTAAGGTGGCAAAAAATGAAGCAAAACCTAGGAGAAATGTTATGACACAGGTTGAGCTATGTCGTGTTCCAATGAGATTCTTTAAAGATTCTTGCGTTCTACAAGTATGGGATGAAAGTGCTAGGTGAGATAGTGCATGCTATGCTGCATGAGTATGTCTAATCCATGATTTTGTCTCTGGAACGAAAGAGTGGCCGTGACTGTATGGGTGGCTGTAGGAAGCGTATGATGAACGTGCCTGGAATATAAATGAGACAATTGTCGGCAAGGATGTATACCACAGCCTGGTACATGAAAGTAAAAGAAATGTGGTAAGTGGCCAACCAAGTGAGTTCCCCAGCAATACCATGATCGTATGGATGATGAGTGGCATTTGTTGATGATATGACATGTGCTTAGTTGTCTGAGTAACAACGGATTGATGACCCTGACCATGATTTACCCCATGCCACAGCAGCTGCTTTTAGCGGGGAAAGGATTGCCCATTTTATGCCATGTAAGTGCCAGTTTGTAGGGTAGATGGTAGCCGTTTACTGTGTTGATGATATTGGTCTTACTTAACGAAGCTTCAACCCTGCTTGAGTGATAGCTGTAAAGGTAGATCAATGGTGTGTATAGTAAGGAAACTCCTCGGAGGGTATGAGGGAGTTGAGACTTGGGGTAGCGAAGGTGTGTGGTGCCAATAAGTCTATGGTTAGTGTGGCAAACCTAGCCACTTGGACAATAACTAGAGACTGGGCCTTTAAGGGTTGCCAATAGGTCGGGCAAGATATGCGCTTTATACTTATGTATATGTTAATGTATTTTCTGTGTTACCTGTACTGCTGTTTCCGCCGAATGCAAATGGCGGTTTGGTATGGGGATTTTCCTTCGTTTCACGAACGGCCTTCTAAAGTGCCGTTCGTGAACCGAACGCGATACCCTCAAATAGCCCACACACTTAGAGGCGTGTGGCGCTAGTTAACCGATTGCAACATTGTTGCAATCGGTTATTAGAGGCTCTCCTGGGTGGCCGTCGTTCGACTACCGACCATGCGGCGGTCGGCCATCTTGGATCCCTTGTTCGTCAGCGGGTCCGTGTCGTCGAACGCATACCATTACCAATGGTTATTCGACGGCACGAACACCGCTGAGCCTCCCAGACGTTCGGGAGTTTCAGGACCAGGTTCACCAAAAGCAATCGGTCCTTTTTGTGGGTTTTGAAAGAAATGTGTTTTCTGTGCGGCGTTCGGTTATTTTGGCTGGGATCTGAGCGGCAATCTCACGAATGATGCGCCCAGACCCCAGCTAACTACCGAACGTCCATTCGTGTAAATCCACCGTATATTTTAAAAGTTATGTATTTTTATATGAATTGCCGGTTCTGCTGCACGAGGGGATAATCCCCTTAACGGTGCATTCTGGGAGGATGATCCCTCTCGTGCAGCAGTGCCTGATGGGAGAAATATGTTATACTGTAAGTCCCCCATGTAGTCCCCTCTGGGAGTGCCCCTGGGAAGGGACTCAGGAAACCCCTTGCATGGGGACTTGTATAAATTGTCGTGCCGATTAAAGGATTGTCAGTTGACTCCCAAAACTGTGTCTCGTCCGGTTATTGGGAGGTTGGGGATATTGCCTTGGTGTTTTCAGCGCTTGACTGTGGATTCGTTTCTGGACCAGCGGAATTCGTGGATTTTATATTGGCGTTCCGCTACAATTGGTGGCAAGCGACGGGATCCAACTCTACAGCCGAATACAGCGCATTCGAATGAAAGGAACTACCGAACGGAAAGGCAATTCGTATGAAACAAGCAGACGAAAGCGATCAGTGAATGGGGACTGATTACACGGCGTTAAAGAGACAGACGCTAAAGGAACTGCTGGAGGCTAGAGGGAGAAGCGCTAGCAACAAATCGAAGGCAGTACTGATTGCAGAACTAATGGAGGGCGACCAGGCACACAGCAGTCCACCCCCACCTGCCAGAGAGGAAACACCATACCAGAGGGAACTGAGAACCCGGCTGGAATTTGTACCACAGCCAGTAACCCTGGACATTTTAACCGTGCTAATGGCCGACGTCCAGGACTACATTATGGCACAGCAACCCCAGAGGTCACCATCCAGGGCGGAATCCATCGTCAACTCATTCTGCCCTCCAACAAAGCAGAAAATACCGTACCAGGCATTTAAAGCATTCTGCGAGGAGAAGGATGAGATAGACGGATATCTGCAGGATTTCGAGAGGCTATGCGACCTACACGACCTGGAACCGACCATGTGGGTACCCTTACTGGCAGGCAAGTTGGCAGGACGAGCAGCAGAGGCTTACCGCGCTGTGCCCAGAGAGGACAGCAAAGACTACTTTAAAGTAAAAAGAGCAATCCTAGAAAGATATGCCATAACCCCAGAGGCATACCGACGGAAATTTCGGGGATTGAAAAAGCCCGACAGATTCCCACGCAGAATGGGCGCATAAGCTGGACCAAGCTTCACAAGGGTGGATTCAGTCAAGTCAAGCCTCCACCATGGAGGAACTGCGCCAACTCATCTTGCTGGAGCAATTCTTCAACGGTCTGTCACCAGAGGCACAGGAGTGGGTAAGGGACCGAAAACCTCTCAACCTCACAGCAGCCGCCCGATTGGCAGACGAACACTTTGACGCCCGGAGACACCATGGGCTCGCCAACAGGGGTCCCCTAAGACCGCCAATACAACAGCACCCAGCCAGCTCCACACCCGCCAACTCTACCCCCTTCAGGCCACCACCAGGAAACCCCCCACCGCCAGCCCGCTACAATGGCAGGGCCAACATACAATGCCATACCTGCCGGCAGTGGGGGCATATGTCTCGGGAGTGCACCCAGAATCGTAGCAGGCAGGCGTGGAACCAGGTACGGCAGAACTCCGTTCCCAGGGCGGCGGCCCATTTCTACCACGCAGAACCTGAACATTCGGAGCTGACACGTGTACCAACCGAGGAACCATTGGGGGTTCTGTACGAGGTAATGTCTGTGCAAGCCACGGACAACCGGCAGCATCACCGCCAAGTTGTATTTGTGGGAGGGAAAGAAGTGCAGGGGCTGCGGGACTCGGGAGCCACCTTAACCTTAGTGGCCCCCCATCTAATTCCGGATACGGCCCACACTGGCGGATCAGTGGCAGTCCGGGTAGCAGGGGGAGCCATGTACCGGTTACCCACGGCCAAGGTGCATTTGAATTGGGGTGCTGGGGAGGGGGTTGTGGAAGTGGCCATAATGAAAAAACTACCGGCCGATGTTGTTTTGGGGAATGACTTGGGCCAGATGACTTCTGCTTTTCTACCCCAGGCCCCGTCACAAGAGGCGCATCCGGTAACCACCCGGCAACAGGCTCGCACCACGGCATTCCCCGCACACTCTGTGGCTCAGGTAAGAAATCATGACCCCCCCTTGACAGGCATGACTTGGGACACCCCGTCCACGTTCGAAGTAGAGGTACAAACCGACCCCACACTGCAGGTATACCGGGATAGGGTAGATACGGACCAGGTGGGGCGGGAGGGAGAACAGTACAGGTGGGAGAAGAAGTTACTATACCGGGTGGCGGAAAGGGCAATAGGCAACTCTGTGACGCTCCAAACTAAGCAGTTAGTAGTGCCCCAGAAGTATAGGCAGGAGTTACTAAGAATCGCCCATGATATCCCTCTGTCCGGCCATCTAGGGATGACCCGGACCCGGTATCGCTTAACGCACGCATTCTTTTGGCCCGGGATTTCTAAAGACGTGAGGCAATACTGTACCTCCTGTGATGTGTGCCAGAGGGTAGGCAAGAGGGGGGACCGCCACAAGGCAAAACTGTGTCCCCTACCTATCATTGAGGAACCATTCAGCCGTGTGGCAGTGGACATAGTAGGGCCACTACCAAAACCCAGCCCTTCTGGGAAACGGTATATCCTGACCGTGGTGGATTACGCCACCCGGTACCCCGAGGCGATTGCCCTAACCAATATCCACGCCGAGACCGTAGCTGAAGCCTTGATGAAAATATTCTCCCGAGTAGGGTTCCCACAGGAAATGGTCTCCGATAGGGGGACGCAATTCACGGCTGAGGTTACTCAGCAATTATGGAGGATATATGGCATTAAGCCGATCATTAACTCCGCCTACCACCCGCAATCCAATGGATTATGTGAGAGATTCAACGGCACCCTAAAACAGATGCTCCGGACATTCGGAGAGACCCATAAGGACTGGGAACGATTCCTTCCCCATCTGTTGTTTGCATACAGAGAGGTACCCCAAGAGTCCACAGGTTTCTCCCCATTTGAGCTATTGTTTGGGAGAAGGGTCCGGGGGCCATTGGATCTCATTAGAGAGCATTGGGAGGGGGAGAGTAGCGCAGATGGGACCCCAATTGTACCCTACGTGCTGGCGTTCCGGGATCGCCTGGAGGAATTGACCCAGGCAGTGCGCACCAACCTCCAGGCCGCCCAACAACGCCAGCGTCGTTGGTATGACAAGGGGGCCAGAGACCGTAGTTTTCAAGTGGGACAGAAGGTGCTAATCCTTAAACCGGTCCGCACCGATAAACTACAGGCCGTCTGGCAGGGCCCATACCAGGTGGTAGAGCAGAGATGCGATACCACCTATGTGATCGGCCCATGCTCCGGAGTAGGGAAGAGACGCATGCTCCATGTGAACATGCTCAAACCCTACCACGAGCGGACGGAGGACGTGACAGCTATTTGCACGCCCGCCTCCGAAGATCAGGAGAACCTGCCCCTTCCAGATCTGTTAGAGCAGGAGGAGCAGAAGGAACCCTCCCAGGGGGTTCAACTGGGGGAGCGGCTAAGTCCTCAAGAGCGTATCCAGGTACAGGAACTGAAAACAACCAAGGGCGCCGCCTTTTCTAACCTACCTGGGTACACTCCACTAGCCACCCACCGAGTGGAAACCCCGGGACAGCTTCCCATGCGACAGACTCCCTATCGGATTCCCGAATCCGTGCGGGAACATATGAGGAAAGAAATTGACGAGATGTTGCAGTTGGGGGTTATTGAGCACTCCGATAGCCCCTGGGCATCGCCGGTAGTCCTGGTTCCCAAGAAAGATGGTACCACCCGGTTCTGCGTGGACTACCGGAGGTTGAACGACAAAACTGTGTCGGACGCCTACCCGATGCCTCGGATAGACGAACTGCTTGATAAAATGGCCAGGGGTCAGTATCTCACTACCATAGATTTGTGTAAGGGATACTGGCAAATTCCACTAGCCGAGGACGCCATCCCTAAGTCGGCGTTTGTCACCCCGTTTGGCTTATACCAATTTCGAGTCATGCCATTCGGGATGAAGAACGCCCCCGCGACCTTCCAGCGGATGGTGGATCGGCTACTGGACGGGTTCCAGGACTATGCGTGTGCATATCTGGACGATATTGCCATATATAGTCCGACCTGGTCGGAGCACCTACAACACATAGGGGCCGTAATAGATAGGATTCAGGAGGCAGGGCTTACCTTGAAGCCCAGCAAATGCCACATAGGGATGGCAGAGGTCCAGTACTTAGGACACCGGGTTGGTAGCGGGCAGCAGAAGCCTGAGCCCGCAAAGATTGAAGCTGTAGCCCAGTGGCCTACTCCTAGGACCAAAACCCAAGTCCTGGCTTTCTTAGGTACCGCAGGGTACTACAGAAAATTTGTACCCAACTACAGTGCCCTGGCCAAACCCCTGACAGATTTGACGAAGAAAAACCTGCCCCGGCAGGTCGTCTGGGCCCCAGAGTGTGAACAGGCATTCAATCAGCTGAAGACGGCTCTGACCAATGCCCCTGTACTGGCAGCTCCCGATCCAACTAAACGTTTTCTTGTTCACACAGACACCTCAATGTTTGGATTGGGAGCAGTACTGAGCCAGGTCGGAGCCGATGGCGGAGAACACCCCGTAGCGTACTTGAGTCGGAAATTGTTACCCCGAGAGGTGAGCTACGCCGCCATAGAAAAAGAATGCCTGGCCGTGGTGTGGGCCCTGAAAAAGTTACAGCCATATCTCTATGGGCAACCCTTTTCTTTGCTCACAGATCACAACCCGTTGGTGTGGCTAAACCGTGTGGCTGGAGACAATGCCAGGCTGCTGCGCTGGAGTTTAGCGCTGCAGCCCTTTGACTTTACAATTCACTACCGCCCAGGGAAACAAAACGGTAATGCCGACGGGTTGTCCCGACAAACAGACCTTGAGAAATGATCTGTGAGCACTCCTCCGGACATCCCCAAGCCGATCCGTTGGGATCAGACTGTGTATGCCGGCTTGGTTCTGGGGGAGCATTGTGGCAAACCTAGCCACTTGGACAATAACTAGAGACTGGGCCTTTAAGGGTTGCCAATAGGTCGGGCGAGATATGCGCTTTATACTTATGTATATGTTAATGTATTTTCTGTGTTACCTGTACTGCTGTTTCCGCCGAATGCAAATGGCGGTTTTGTATGGGGATTTTCCTTCGTTTCACGAACGGCACTTTAGAAAGCCGTTCGTGAACCGAACGCGATACCCTCAAATAGCCCACACACTTAGAGGCGTGTGGCGCTAGTTAACCGATTGCAACATTGTTGCAATCGGTTATTAGAGGCTCTCCTGGGTGGCCGTCGTTCGACTACCGACCATGCGGCGGTCGGCCATCTTGGATCCCTTGTTCGTCAGCGGGTCCGTGTCGTCGAACGCATACCATTACCAATGGTTATTCGACGGCACGAACACCGCTGAGCCTCCCAGACGTTCGGGAGTTTCAGGACCAGGTTCACCAAAAGCAATCAGTCCTTTTTGTGGGTTTTGGAAGAAATGTGTTTTCTGTGCGGCGTTCGGTTATTTTGGCTGGGATCTGAGCGGCAATCTCACGAATGATGCGCCCAGACCCCAGCTAACTACCGAACGTCCATTCGTGTAAATCCACCGTATATTTTAAAAGTTATGTATTTTTATATGAATTGCCGGTTCTGCTGCACGAGGGGATAATCCCCTTTACGGTGCATTCTGGGAGGATGATCCCTCTTGTGCAGCAGTGCCTGATGGGAGAAATATGTTATACTGTAAGTCCCCCATGTAGTCCCCTCTGGGAGTGCCCCTGGGAAGGGACTCAGGAAACCCCTTGCATGGGGACTTGTATAAATTGTCGTGCCGATTAAAGGATTGTCAGTTGACTCCCAAAACTGTGTCTCGTCCGGTTATTGGGAGGTTGGGGATATTGCCTTGGTGTTTTCAGCGCTTGACTGTGGATTCGTTTCTGGACCAGCGGAATTCGTGGATTTTATATTGGCGTTCCGCTACAGTTAGTCTTTGTTTAAGGGAAGATTCCCTTGTGACAATACCAATGCGTTTGTGTTTGGTGCCATGCTGTAAATGGTGGAGATTGGAAAACCCAAGTAAAAACCCCTCTGCAAATCTTGGCTATGAGTGTGTTTACAGCCGACGGTTCTGTTGTGCTGACTGTAAGTGAGGGCATGCTATATTCCTTGAGAGTTTATTTATGATGTCTGTATGGGAGCCCTTTGAAGCTCCAGAGCCTTAGTAACTCTACTACAAGTCTGGAAGGGTGATGAGTCAGTAGTGTTGAAAATGCATTGGTGTGTACAGATGGTGAGTACATTATTTGTAAGTTGTATTGGGACACATGGTTTGTCATGTGCCCTGAATGATTTGAACATATATGCAACAGTCTATATGCAATGCAACTACTAATACCAATTGTCTCTGGTAGTTCAGAGGTGCTGGTACCCGGAGCCTGAGAGTGCTCACCCGTTTGTTTGGGAAAAAATCCCTTCTGTATGGGTACCTGCACAAATAAGCATCTCTACATATTCCAAATGCCAACACAACCAAGGGATGGTCAGTTCCCGATTTACCTGGAATCCCTGGGTCTGACCATCATAGATACATCATCATACATATATATGCCTTGTTTCCCCAATGTGCCGGGATCATATGTGCAGGGTTAACGTCTTGTACCAAGTAACCGAGTTTCGGTTGGTGCTGGTTGTACAGTAGCGTGAGGCCCAGCCTTGTGAGGGCTGTGACTGACTCGAAATTGCCAGTCTGTCGTAAATTTTTTGGCTCATGAGTTTATGAGTGAGGCTAGCATGGCCTGGGTGTCACCTGAGTTGGTGTTGCTGGGCCTTCCCCTGCCTCCGTGTTGTCCGTTGATGTATGGAGGAGTTTGAATAACTCTGCTTTCCTTGCTGTGGCAGGGTAGGGGATTTGTCGCCTCCTTAGGTCGGAGCCACATCTCCTCTGCTTGAAGGTGTATCACTTCTAGCCGGGGTGCCAGGAAGAGGTGATTCTTCACCATCTTTTTGAGAAATACTTAAATAACAATAAAGATTGCAATTATTATTGTACCCAGGGGTCTTGTACTGGCTTGCTAGCTAAGCCGTAAGGCGAAACGATTAGGCTTGGTGTTTTTTGGTGACTGGTGAGGCCCTGATAGTTGCCAAGTGGCTTGAGAGGCTCTATCTATGCTTGGCGCGAGGGGATTTTTTTGTGGCCACCGAACGTTGTGGCAGGATGTTGGCCTCTCGGTGACAGTAACCAGAAAATAGGAAGGGGAGTGACAGGTGAGGCCCTCTCTATGATACAATGCGAGGCGGCTAGCTCACGAGTGGCCCGAGGGGTGTATGCCTCCGAGTGTGAGGCGGGGTGTTGGCCTCGCGGGACCACTAACCGAAGCATAATGCAGAGAAAAAAGGGGGTAATACCTATTGGGCCCTAGAACCCTAATTGCCAGTACATTACTACTATTCCAGGGAAGGTAAGAGATGAAGGTGTATCACTTCTAGCCGTGGTGCTAGGAAGAGGTGATTCTTTACTATCTTTTTGAGAAATACTTAAATAACAATAAAGATTGCAATTATATATTTGTACCCAGGGGTCTTGTACCGGCTTGCTAGCTAAGCCGTAAGGCGAAACGATTAGGCTTGGTGTTTTTTGGTGACTGGTGAGGCCCTGCTAGTTGCCAAGTGGCTTGAGAGGCTCTATCTATGCTTGGCGCGAGGGGATTTTGTGTGGCCACCGAACGTTGTGGCAGGATGTTGGCCTCTCGGTGACAGTAACCAGAAAAATAGGAAGGGGAGTGACAGGTGAGGCCCTCTCTATGATACAATGCGAGGCGGCTAGCTCACGAGTGGCCCGAGGGGTGTATGCCTCTGAGTGTGAGGCGGGGTGTTGGCCTCGCGGGACCACTAACTGAAGCATAATGCAGAGAAAAAAGGGGGTAATACCTATTGGGCCCTAGAACCCTAATTGCCGGTACACTATTACTATTCCAGGGAAGGTAAGAGATGGATAACTACGTGAGCAGGTGTACGTACCTGGTAGTATGGTACTGAACCTGACAATCCTTATAGGTTTTTTAGTAGTAACTGTAACCTGAATGGATAAAATCGTATGGCATAAGGAAATATGGCATAGACCAAGCTTATCTTAAAACATACAGTATATGTGAAAGTAAAGTGCCGTGATATGTAAATATTAAACATCATATCCATACTGGTTAAATATGTATCAATCTTAACCCATTAAGTGCCGTATGTATGTGAACCATATTACCAGTTACGTATATACAGATGCGTGTGCTACTGTGTAATAATATGTGTATTTATACCTGATGTTGATATACTGCTTGCTATGTGAATTGTTGTATGCCTTATTGAATGGCAAGTGAACATGGAGTTGCAAAATGCAAGTGCACTGGAGATCTGCTGAGTGCCCTATAGGTGGCAGTGTAGTTGGATACTGATTGGTATGTGAAATGTTGTTTGTCTGTTGACCTATAGGGGTCAGTGTTTTGGTGTTTGTAAAACCCCATGAAAATTGTCAATGTACTTGACAGACCTGTAGGTGGCAGTGTTGATAGAACCACTGTTGGTCTTGATGTGAAATGTAAATTATTGTGAATTAAACCTGAAGTTGAGCCCGTGTTGGAGTTTAATTTATGGTTTATGGTTATGTTTAAAACAATCTTATGTGTAATTTATATTGGCTGGTAAATTGTATAAGACATGTGAAGACAGTTTTGCTGTTGACCAGTAGGGGTCAGAAATGCTGATTGTATGGTAAAATACCCTTTAACCCCTGAAGGATACATGACATGTGTGACACATCATTTATTCCAGAGTTTGGTCCTTAAGGGGTTAATCCAAATGCAAGGTTAACGTGAGATTTTGAGAGTGACCTGTAGGGGTCAGTGTGGTTTATGTGAAACATTGTTTGTGAGCTATGCCCCAGCATTATTGTTGTATGACAGGGAAACGAACAGTGCCCGTTTGACAATATACAATAAGTGAACATAATAGCTTAATAACAGTCATTGTAACAAACCAAAGTTCTGTTCACGGGTTGTAAACGCACGCAACGTATGTGTAGTACAATAGTAAATGCATGAACTAGTTCCCGTTTGGTAGAAAATTGCACGAATCGTGAGCCTGGTATGCCAGGGAAACAAAACGAAACGAGCAGTGAGATTCGAAATGCACGCACAGAATTGCCTGGTATGTTTAGCCAATTGAAACAGAATGTGTTCCCGTTTGGGAGTATGCTAATGCTTGAAATGAGCCAGTGACAGATATAAACAAGTGAATTTAAACGAATGATATGCATGAACATCCAATGGTTTTAGGACAGATTTAGACCAAATGCAGCCGTAAAGTGAGGACCTGACCCTTGCATGGTGCCGTGGGACTGATGCCTGGCGTAACAGGTAGGTCGACTTACGGTTTGTGAGTCACTTGGACACCATCCACAGCGATAGATTGAAGAAAGAAGGTGGAAGGCCGGAAAAGCCTGTGGCTGGATCCCTGACACAGCTCAGAAAACCTCATGGCGTAATCAGGTAAAATGGCGTCTGGATGACCCGGAAGTGGAAATCATTCTGATGCTGACCTCAAGCGATATGAGTCAGGTAAGGGGTGTCCCTTATATAGGGGAGTGAATTAATTTAAGCCCCTCCCACAAATACAGGCAAAACGGCCTTAAAACATATACATACATACATACACATTTTATATATGTAACGTCATATGTAATGTATTTTAATATTAATATAAGTACATATATTAGTATTAAAATACACTTAGAATGATGTTACATATATACAAGATATATATATTATATATATAATACATATATTTTATGTTTATATATACACAATAAAATAAATAAATAAAATATTTTTTTTAAATTAAAATAAATTATATATACATATGTAATCTCATTCTAACTGTATTTTGTTAATATATATATATATAAAAATCCGGATAACCCCTGCACTCCAACTGTAATAAATCTTAAATACCTGGTGCTCTGGTAGCTGAATAGAATATAGTAAAGTAATACCGGCACTCAAGGGTTTCACCACTAATAAATCTTCATTTATTTCGAAGAATGGATCGACGTTTCAGCTCCTCACAGGTGTCCTGATGAAAGCTCCTGTGAGGAGCTGAAACGTCGATTCATTCTTCGAAATAAATGAAGATTTATTAGCGGTGAAACCCTTGAGTGCCGGTATTACTTTACTATATATATATATATATATATATATATATATATGTAACAAAATACACTTAGAATGTCATTCTATATATATCTGTAACGGACCGTTTTGCACATAAGGGGTAAAAACCGTTTAGGTGATCGTCCCCTTTTCCAGAGATGCAGGCACAGCTACTGCAGAACACCAAACACAAGAACCGCCAATAAGTGAATGCTCCAAACTCCCGAACGGCATCCAATATAGCACTCCAAACAGACGAACAGGAACCATACGAATTGCTGCTAGCAGACGAATAGGAAAAGCATCCAAGCGGCTTACACTCCTAGCAATCAGTCTCTATCAGCATTCAGTAAATCCCCCCAAAGACGAGACAAGGCTCCGTGTTAAGGGTCAAGCAGTGGTCTGTTTAATGAGGGCTACCTGCCCAGTATTTATGCAGGTCTCCCACCTGGTGGACACTCCCCTAGGGGACCAAATGGGAGACTGTGACAAGGGACAGACAAGTAGGACACACAGTCACATTATATTCCCACAATGCATCCTGGCTTCCTCCCCTCTGCCCTGGGAGATAACTGAGAAGTAATTCAATTATCTCCCAAGACAAAGGCAAATCTCCATTATGCACATGGGGATACTAAAACAAGCATTACTGTTAAAATACACCAGGTAAGACACATTACATTAAAACTATACATTTAACATATCCCCAGATAGCTCAGGTCTGAGCGCACATTATTAAGTGAATGGCGCTCAGACCACACGAATACAGTTTAATCGCCATGGAGCCAAAGTCTTTACAGTCAGTTTCATACGAATGGGCTCCATGGGATTCCTATCTGGGGTATAACACATTCAAACAAAACTACCGAACACCGGGCCGTTCGTGCACTTCCACTGAACAAGAAGGGAGGTCGGCGGCTTCAGCGGTGTTCGCGCAAAACTGTGTCCGATTTTAGTACCATGAAAATAGAGACAAACACCGCTGTGCATTCGTATGTTTAAAATGGCCGCAACCTCGTGTTCGGGATACGAATGGCGGCCACCCAGCATTCAGGGAGGTTAATTGCCGGCACACTCCAGCTCCCAGGTGG
Organism: Pelobates cultripes; assembly: GCA_933207985.1. Classification (NCBI taxonomy): domain Eukaryota; kingdom Metazoa; phylum Chordata; class Amphibia; order Anura; family Pelobatidae; genus Pelobates; species Pelobates cultripes. The sequence continues at coordinate 156,084,578 of OW240918.1, forward strand.
TCTATTCACGAATACAGCTTTTCTGCAGGCGAAACAAAGTCTTTTAACAGGGGGCCATAGTCCAGAGGCAGCAGGCGAGCAACCAGGCTTCTCCAATGCAATGTGGCGAGATTGGTCTCGTCACAATATCTATATAGAAAATACAAATAACCGGAAACATTTATATATAGATAAATATATATAATCACATAAATAACTACATAAGTATAAACGTAGAATTTAAATACATATATATGTATATATATTAAAATTCTATGTGTATATTTAAGTAATCTTTGAACATAATTATGTGATTTTATTCAAATTTGATTGATGTGCCTGACAACCCAGGCAAAAAGTGCAGAGAATTTAATTCGCACGCACTATATTTAACCCTGTAACTTTCCAAAACACCGTAAAACCTGTACATGGGGGCTACTGTTTTACTCAGTAGACTCCACTGAACACAAATATTTGTGTTTCAAAATTGTAATTTGTATTACAATGATGATATTTTTAGTAAAAGTGAAGTTTTTTGCATTTTTCACACATGGACGGCACTTTTACTGACGATATTATTGTTGTAATATGTTTTACTGTTTTTAAACACTTATGTTTCTGTTCAGTGAAGTCTGTTCAGTGAAGTCTCCCAAGTATAACAGTACCCCCCATGTACAGGTTTTATGATGTTTTGGAAAGATAGAGAGTCAAATATAAGGCTTGCGTTTCATTTTTTTCACATTGAAATTTGCCACGTTGGTTATGTTGCCTTTAAGACCATATGGTAGCCCAGGAATAAGAATTACCCCCGAGATGGCATACCATTTGCAAAAGTAGACAACCCAAGGTATTGCAAGTGGGGTATGTCCAGTCATTTTTAGTTGCCACTTAGTCACAAACACTGGACAAATATTTGTTTTTTGCTTTTTTTTACACAAAAACCAATATGAAGGCTAACTTTGACCAGTGTTCGTGACTAAGTGGCTACTAAAAAAGACTGGACATACCCCACTTGCAATACCTTGGCTTGTCTACTTTTGCAAATGGTTTGCCATTATGGGGGTTATTCTCATTCCTGGGCTACCACACGGTCTCAAAGGTAACATTACTAATCTGGCAAATTTCCATTTAAAAAAACTGAAAAAAGGAAAGTACTATATTTGACCCTGTAACGTTCTAAAACACCCTAAAAACTGTTAATGGGGGCTACTGTTGTACACGTGAGACTTTGCTGAATCCAAATATGTGCTTTTTTGCAGTTAAATCTAACAGTATAATGACATTTACAGCTACAATGTGAGGCGGAACTACAATTTTTTTATATATCTTAATTTCTCACAGTTTTGTTTATTTTATTCATAATAAATTGTCTTTCATATATTAATAGTTCATGTGAAATTAAAGCCCTGTTTCTCCTGAACAAAATGATATATAATAAGTGTGGGTGCATATAATATGAAAGAGGTGAATTACGGTTGAACAGACATATAGCGCAAATTCCAGTTTTTGTTTACGTTTTGTTTTGATCAGAACGTGTACTATTGACTCCGTCCTGAAGGGGTTAATAGTCGGCCAACATTCAGTAAACAAACTAACATTTCACTGACTGTTGGAAGAGCCAAACGAAAAATAAAAAAGTTAAACAAATGCCTTAATAGGCAATTTATTTTGTGCCCATAATTATACCACCACCCAAAAATGTCACCCAAGTTGTAGGGGAGGTTTCAACAAGTGAGCTAACACTTTATTGGGGGGGCAAACATTGAAATATTTTCGTCAGGTTTTGAATCTCCTTTGAAATTTGCTTCACACCTGAAACCGCACTCCTGCTAAACCGCCCACCAATAGGGCCTGGCTGGGACCACGTACAGAAACCACTTCCTCCTTCGCCTCTCGGTGACTAATAATGTCTCAGCTGTGAACAGTGCTGCATATAATGCTGCTTTTACAGACAAGTAATAAGAACTTCATGTAATAGTTTTTAGATAAAAGCTTTCACTTGTTCAGTGCCTCTGGTTCTCCTTAATGGTACATCCAATGTTTGGATTTCATCTCTGTTAAATATATTATTAAGGTAATACATTAAAGACATATCCAGTTAATGTATGAATAAAATAAATGCTCACCTACAATTCATTTGCAGAGACCAGAAGGTGGCTGTGTAAAACCCATGCATGGTTAGGCAGGAATTGGAACCGGGATTCCTGAAACACTATGGATATATAGTAAGTAAGCAGCTCAGAAACTCCACAGAATGTGTTTACCTGCAGAGTATCTTCCTTCTATTTCATGAATGAAGCTACACATGGCCTCTCATGTGAGTGGAGCCTGCAGTGGCTCTCTCAAGGAAAGCAATCACTAAGCACGTAGTACAGTGTGTGCAAACCATGAAATGTCTTGTACAGCCAGCGGTTAGCGCGGCTACCTCCTGTGATGTCACAACGGAGGGGGTGGACTTTTAGGAGCAGAATTTTATTAATTGTTGCAGATATTAGGAAAATTGAGCCTTTCAACGTAAACTACAGGTGCAAAACATGGTGTTTCAAGTGTTCAAGTCCATTATCCACTCAGTCCAAGTATCCCCAGTATATCCAGCTATCCCCCCCATGGACTGATGAAATGGCGTGCTCCAGGAGTCCCGAAAAACCCTCAGGAAGCTCTCCCTGCACATCGGACACATTGCACTGGATGACATCACTTCCTGACACTTGGACTTTATTATTATTATTTATAAAGCACCAACAAATTCTGCAGCGCTGGCAGTCTATAGAATATAGTTTTATATATATATATATATATTTATATATATATATATATACACACACACACACACACACACACACACAAATCTAGTGTAAGTAGAGAGTTACACGTTAAAAAAACAAAATAAACTGTAATTTATAGATAGCTAAATATATACAGTATCTCACAAAAGTAAGTACACCCCTCACATTTTTGTAAATATTTTATTATATCTTATAAATGTGACAACACTGAAGAAATGACACTCTGCTACAATGTAAAGTAGTAAGTGTACAGCCTGTATAACAGTGTAAATTTGCTGTCCCCTCAAAATATCTCAACACACAGCCATTAATGTCTAAACCATTGGCAACAAAAGTGAGTACACGCCTAAGTGGAAATGTCCAAATTGGGCCCAATTAACCATCCCTCCCAGGTGTCATGTGACTCGTGTTACAAGGTCTCAGGTGTGAATGGGGAGCAGGTGTGTTAAATGTGGTGTTATCGCTCTCACACCCTCTCTTACTGGTCACTGAAAGTTCAACATGGTACATCATGGCAAATAACTCTCTGAGGATCTGAAAAAAAGAATTGTTTCTCTACATAAAGATGGCCTAAGCTATAAGAAGATTGCCAAGATCCTGAAACTGAGCTGCAGCACGATGGGCAAGACCATACAGCAGTTTCACAGGACAGGTTCCACTCAGAACAGGCCTTGCCATGGTCAACCAAAGAAGTTGAGTGCACCTGCTCAGCGTCATATCCAGAGGTTGTCTTTGGGAAATAGACGTATGAGTTCTGCCAGCATTCCTGCAGAGGTTGAAGGGTGGGGGGTGTCAGCCTATCAGTGCTTAGACCATACACCGAACACGGCATCAAATTGGTCTGCATTGCTGTCGTTCCAGAAGAAAGCCTCTTCTAAAGATGATGCACAAGAAAGCCCACAAACAGTTTGCTGAAGACAAGCAGACTAAGGACATGGCTTACTGGAACCATGTCTTGTGGTCCGATGAGACCAAGATAATCTTATTTGGTTCAGATGGTGTCAAGAGTGTGTGGTGGCAACCAGGTGAGGAGTACAAAGACAAGTGTGTCTTGCTTACAGTCAAGCATGCTGGTGGGAGTGTCATGGTCTGGGCCTGCATGAGTGCTGCCGGAATGGGGAGCTACAGTTCATTGAGGGTACTATGAATGCCAACATGTACTGTGACATATTGAAGCAGAGCATGATCCCCTACCTTTGGAGACAGGGCCGCAGGGCATTATTCCAACATGATAATGACCTCAAACACACCTCCAAGATGACGACTGCCTTGCTAAAGAAGCGGAAGGCAAAGGTGATGGACTGGCCAAGCATGTCTCCAGACCTAAGCCCTATTGAGTAACTGTGGGACATCCTCAAATGGAAGGAGCGCAAGGTTTCTAGCATCTGCCAGCTCTGTGATGTCGTCATGGAGGAGTGAAAGAGGACTCCAGTGGCAACCTGTGAAGCTCTGGTGAGCTACATGCCCATGAGGGTTAAGGCAATGCTGCATAATAATGGTGGCCACACAAAATATTGACACTTTGGGCCCAATTTGGACATTTCCACTTAGGGGTGTACTCACTTTTGTTGCCAACTGTTTAGAAATGAATGGCTGTATGTTGAGTTATTTTAACAGGACAGCAAATTTACACTGTTATACAGGCTGTACACTTACTACTTTACATTGTAACAGAGTGTCATTTCTTCAGTGTTGTCACATGAAAAGATATAATAAAATATTTACAAAAAAGTGAGAGGGATGTACTCACGTTTGTGAGATACTGTATATAAATTATTGTGGTACTGACATTTTTTCTTTTTGATGGAAATCACCAACCGTGCATCTCCACAAAACAACTCCGTACTTCCAATGTGTCCTAACCCTACACGAAATGTTCACACCTTGGAAACATCGTTGCGAACAATGTACCAAGGTTCCCACATATGGAACCTCCCCCCACGAAGCATCACCCACCCAGGCAGACATCACCCACCCGCGCAGACATTATCCATCCAGGATGGCATAAATTCTACCGCCTCACCTCAGCCCACACTGTCTCCCAGGGACCACAGCAGCATTTATCCCACCCCACCTCAGCCCACTTTGTCTCCTGGATGGTAATGTCCTAAAAGGAAAATAAATCCTTACTTAGTAACAAAAACATTGGCCGTGGAGAATAATATGTGAGTAAACCAAAAAGGGAAGCAACGGTAAAGGAATAAGATTTGAAGAAGTGAAATAGTGATGTGAAAGAGTCAAGTCTCCAGCCAGTCTACGAGGAAGGTCATTGGGCTGGCAGTGCTAAGAGACATACATATTGAAACTCCAGATTTAAATCTTCACAATACACATCTTATAAAGCACTAAGATCGGCAAATCTGCAATTCATCCAAAGTGGTCTCATTGAACATTTCAGTAAAACAGAAAAGGGGTCTTAATCACATCTAGAGAGGTCCTTCCATTAGTCAATAAACCTTGTTTTATTTGGTTGCAGAGCTGTTTGTTGGGAAGTCTGGGCTGATAATTGGGGTGAAGCGTCTGGGACACCCCACATCTCACTAGGAAGGATTTCATATATTAAGTGAGGATAACGGAGGCACTGAGTAAAGGACCCTTCAATCTGCTGGAGATTATGATCCCCTTGAGCCCTAGACACTAATTGGGCAGAAATTGGGACATGACATTCCACACATTAAGTATGCAGAGGACAAAATGTGGATAGAACTGTGTCTGCCCTGGATCACGGTATCAATTCACTGACCCACTTGGTCTGCCAAGGATCACAGCAGTAATTATCCCTCCTCACCTCAGCCCACTCTATCTCCCAGGAATCACAGCAAAATTTCACTCACCCCCACCTCAGCCCACTCCGTCTCCCAGGATTCACAGCAGCAATTCTCCCACCTTACCTCATCTCACTCTGTCTCTCAGGAACCACAGCAGAATTTCACTCTCCCCACCTCAGCCCACTCCAACTCCCATGAAGCACGGCAGCAATTCTCCCACCTTACTTCAGCCTACTCTGTCTTCCAAGAACCACAGCAGAATTTAACTCACCCTACCTCAGTCCACTCTATCTCCCAAGAACCACAGCAGCAGTTGTCCTGCCCTACTTCAGCCCACACTGTCTACCAGGAACCACAATAGCAATTCTCCCACCCCACTTCTAGCCCACTCTGTCTTCCAGGGACCACAAGCCAGAAAGTGGCAATATCCAAGGAACAAACTATAGTAACAAGGAAGTATCAGAGAACAGATGAAAACATTTTACAGTAGACATTGACAGAATAAAAGTTGTGCTGAAGAAAACCTAGAGGTGACAGACCAGAAAATGAGGTTTTAAGACAACCCTTACCAAGCAGATGCAGGTTTCTTTTTAATGGCATTGGAGAGCTGTTGGGAAGACATAAAATGTGTCTGACTCAGATACTGGAATGTGTGATCCTTTAAATGGTAGTTGAGATACAGGAGCATTGACACATGTTCTCAGGAATGTCTCTTCCGGAACAAGCACATTTATAGGGGTTGTGCTTGGTATAAAGGCATAGATTCCCAATTTGGGACTGGTCTGAGGTATTGCTTTACGCAGAAATTCTTCATCCCAAGTTTCCACAGGTAGAAGGGACAAATAGGACATCGGGGATGGGTAGCACAGGGACTGTGCATGTACCCACTTTGGTTTCAGACTCCAGTAATGAAAGGACAGGTAGTATATCATGTTCAGGAACAAGAGAGGTTTCCTCATCTGATAGGGCAGGTATAACCTCAGAGATAGGTTGCACAGAGTTGTTAGTTATGTCACTTGGCTTCAGGCAATAAAGGTATGAATTCAGCATACCACAGCAGGAATGCAAGGATAGGTAGGACAACATCTTCATGTATGTACATAGTGGGGAATTGTGATGCAGCATAGTAACATAAAACTATTCCAATTCACCACCCAAATAATGACAGACAATGCAGTATGGATGAAACAGGCCACAGCATTTATTATAACATATGACAAATACTGCATAACACATCCATAATTTATTTGAATATTCTCCTTTCTTTGATATAACCAAAACGTCAAACATAAATAACCCTTACTTAGCATATAACTTAACACATAGTGTCATACAGTATAACCCAAGCGTCCTTGCCAATATACTGAACCATGCACCTATGTACCACTTCCTCTCACCTCCCCCCTCGGCATAAATTCCTTTTCCTTTCAATGCTTACCACCAGCCGACATTTTCCTAGCTCGGTAGGCACATCCAAACAGGTAACCTAAGGTTAACCCTTTAGAACAGGGGAGGTTGATACCTGAAACTTTATCACTTCACTTCATTCCACTTATTAACCTAACTGCCTCAAACTTAATTGGCAAGGACATACCCCCGGCTAGCTGCGACTAAATAAACCCATGGAGCGAGTGGGAGGGAAGCTGTTTGCTGGCCCGAATCCCAAGACCACCCCCCACCAAACTAACACACCACATAATCCCACCCACACATTCATACACAACCAATCACACACATCCATCTCCACACTCATACATGTGCCCTTGTCCGCTTAGCTGCGCTATCTCCCCAGGACCTTTAACCGGTATGTTTACAGTATAAACAACTATGGTCCTAGCCACCGGTTTAGGAGTAATTTAATTTATCAGAGGTGATGGATCATGGGAGTTTGCCATCTCAACAGGGGACATTACATTGCGCACTGTCACAACCTCAAGGGAAGAAGCAAAACTATGTAGGAATCCTTTCAGCTGGTTGTAACATAGCGTTGGCAGGAGCATAGACTGTATCTTCAAACGATGAAACAGTCTTGGGTAGAATTTCAGTTATCACCTTGGTAGTCCCATGGGGCACAAACTGTGGCTTTGTTTCAGGGACAAGAATTCCACATATTCACACAGCAGGGGCCTCAACATGTCCTTGGATTGAGCAGAAGGTATGTGGAAAATTCTGTGGAGGTAGGTAAATAGTCTGAGGCCATTTCCAGAGTAGGAATCCTTGAAGCAGGGAGTGATTCTCCTTTAAATCCTGAGTCAACCTAAAAAGAAAACTTTGCAGAAACAGGTCTTTACTGGAGACTTGTTAGAAACCCAATTCTCCTTTAGACCAGTGTTCTCCAAACCAGTCGTGGACCACCAACAGTCCAGGATTTATGTATTTCCCTGTCTTATTCCAATGGAGATACTGATAAAACCTGGACTGTTGGTGGTCCATGAGGACTGGGTTGGAGAACACTGCTTTAGACCATACTGCAGTCTGGAGTGTTGTATATGCGTCTGAATCAGAGACGTTATCGTCCAGTGAGGCTAAATACTGAGCACCATAAAGATCATCGATGCAATCCATTTTGGTGTCTCCAGAACTATATGTAGTCTCAATACATTCCCAATCAAAGAATACAGATTGCTGAGCAGGGACAGCAGATTTAGTATCCCAATCAGGAGTGTGGCTGACCACCTGGCACCCCGACTAGGTATCTCCGCCAATCACGCTTCCTAGCACCGCACCGGACACCATAAGCAGCGTAGTTCCCTTAGCTGCCACAGCTTAGCTAGGGTCTCACCGTCCCTTCTAACCCTGGACCAACACCTGGATCCAGCTCCCAGTGGGAAGACCTCTCCTCCAAGAGAGTATAGCTGTATAGGAAGTGATTATAGCAAGTATAGCTTTCCCCCACAGACATTAGTGAAGACTGAATGCTGGGGGTGAACTGTTTATTCCAGCCTAGTTTGACATGCCCCCAAACACACTTATAAACACTACAGCAAAAATACGTGCACAATATGGAGGTAAGTAGTATAACAGCTCAAACACACCTATAAAGTGGTATCCCCTACACCACTTAAAAACACATAATTATACATAAATATAGAAGGTGGAGCTTTAAAATAGATATTCTGCAAAATAAAATCGGTACAGAAAATAGTGCAATATGTCTTTAAAACACTATATAAAAAGAAATAAAAGAGTAGTTAAACTCACAAGCCTGGAGTCATACCCTCATATGACTCGAGTGGTATAGTCCTCTGGACCATTTGGGGGTTGTCCAGGCCCTTCTTTCCAGTGTTCTTAGCGGATATCCCTCGGCTGACTCCCAAATATAGAAGTGCCAGATGCAAAAGGGTCCTTTAAAAATAATTTTATTTCTCCAAATATAAAAACAACATATAAAAATCAATATATTGGTGCCAGATATTTCTGGATAGACTAAATAGTCCAAAACAGTGTGTTAAAGTCCAAAACGCGTTTCGCCTTATTGCAAGGCTTCCTCAGTTGGCTGTTGTGTGTCTCATCTGCTGCTGCTTTTAAATCGCCCGCTTGCCAGTTTCGCTCATTACGTTCGTCACTTCCGGGTTTCGTCCTGTTGGAACGCAACGTGCGTTCCAGCGATTATGGTCACTTCCTGGTTTCGTCTTATTGGAATGCACGTGCGTTTCAGTGCTCGTTCTCCTCTTTGGTTTACGTGTATACAAGGGAATCCCACGAACCCAGTCTTTCAATAGCCTTTTAGCATGGCCCATAGTCAGTGGCGTATACACAATCCATGGGGCCCCGATGCGAAATTGACCCGTGGGCCCCCCTCTTTCCCCACTCCCTGCCCCAACAGACACACACACACATACATACATACAGACACACATACATACATACATAGAGACAGAGTGGTTGCTGCTGGGGTCTCTGTGCTCTTTCTGCACGGGTCCATCGCATGCCCTGTAATGACGCCGAGGCCGCAATGACATCATATCCTGGCTGCCGGCTCACTGCAGGGCGAAGACCATCAGACACAGTCAGATGCACACAGTCCCACACACAGTCACTCATGCACAGTTACAGGCAGACAGTCAAATACGCAGGCAATCACACAGGTAGACAGATTCACAGACGCAGGCAATCACACAGGTACACAGATTCACAGACAGTTAGACACACAATCACAGGCAGACAGTCACACATACACACAACACAGTCACAGACAGTCACACACACACACCCACAATCACAGGCAGACAGTCACACACACACAGATTCACACACACAGTAACACACACAGTCACAGACAGTCACACACACAATCACAGGCAGACAGTCACACAGGCAGACAGTCACACATACACACAACACAATCACAGACAGTAACACACAATCAGAGGCAGACAGTCACACACACACACAGGCAGATAATCACACACACAGTCACACAGACAATCACAGGCAGTCACACACACACAGGCAGACAATCACAGGCAGTCACACACACACAGGCAGACAATCACAGGCAGTCACACACACACAGGCAGACAATTACAGGCAGACAATCACAGGCAGTCACACACACACAGGCAGACAATCACAGGCAGACAATCACAGGCAGACAATCACACACACACAGTCACAGACAGTCACAATCACAGTCACACACACACACACACACAGCACACACTCTCTCCCTTACAGTAACCATGGGCTGGAGGAGGAGGGGATTCAGTCCCTCCTGTGCTGTAGTTGGGGAAGCAGGGACTCCTTCCTGCTTCCCCTCTGTGTGCAGCAGTATGAGGCTGCATTTAGCTCCGCCCACACATCAGGCTTGGCTCCGCCCCCACGGCCGATCTGGCTCTGCCCCCAAATCTCCATGCAGCCAGGTCTCCTGCTGTATTCCCTGCCCCTGCGTGTGAGCTGTGTCGGCTGCCCCGCCCCTGCTGCTATGGCAACCAGTGCAGCCACACAGCTCACTGACTCCCAAGCCTGGCCAGCCCTGGTGGCACCCCCTGCCTGATGGCACCTGGGGCTGACTGCCCCACCCCAGCCGCCCCCCTTAGTATGCCACTGCATCAAACTACCTGCTTATTGTTTCCTTAAAGCTACAGGAACTATTCTCATCAAACTATCTTCATATTGTATTCCTTAAGGTTACATGAACTGTTCCACTCCAAATCCATAGGAGGCATAACATAATAACCAAGCCTTTGAAATGGAACCAGCAGAAATTGATACCCAAATGTCTGCATTAAATCATAGAATGGATGTAATTACACAAGGCATGCAAGACTTGCAGATCACAAATGAAAGAATTCTATGCTATGTCGGTGACATACAGAATCATGTTCCTCAAGCAGTTCCTCAATCTATTAGTGATCCTGCCGTCTGCATCCCTGAAAAATGTTCTGGAGATCGCTCCAGATATAGGGAATTCCTTAACTCCTGCAAATTGCTCATCTCTCTTAAACCCAGATCTTATCCCACAGAAAGATCTAAGGTCTGTTCGGTAATATCATTTCTACAGGGTGAACCTATGGCTTGGGCTCACTCCTTTTTGGAAAATGATGATCCCATATTGGATTCATTAGACAACTTCCTTGAGGCTATGTCCCTCCTCTATGAAGATTCCAATAAACAAGCTACAGCTGATCTTACCATCAGAACTTTGCAACAAAAAAATAGACCTGTAGAAAACTATATTGCTGAATTCAAAAGATGGGCAACAGAAACGCAGTGGAACGACATCTCTTTACGTAATCAATTCCGTCTAGGGTTATCTGAAGCAGTAAAGGATGAACTCTCCAGAGGCACTCTCTCATGCTTCTTGGAAAAAAAACCTTCTACTCCAAGACTACCTGAAAAATCTACTCCTCAAGTTGAACCTATGGAAGTAGGTACTATGAGAAGTCCCCTTACTCCTGAAGAAAAAACAAGAAGAACTTAAATCTCTGTATGTATTGTGCCTCACAAGAACACCTTATACAAGAGTGCCCCCTACTGAAACATCCAAAAGGGGATAAGCATAATTCTCTTACTTCTGTTTTGAATATACTTCCCTTAAATCCAGTCACTCGCTTCTCCATTCCTCTCATATTTCAGTGGGACAAAGAAAGAGTTAAAACCCATGCCGTTATCGATTCTGGTGCTTCTGGGGTGTTCCTCGATTCATCCTTCGTAAATAAAAATAAAATCCTTTGTGTTCAAAAAAGCACTTTTGTTTCTGTCAGGGTTATTGATGGTTCTTTAATACCCTCTGGTCCCATAAAAAATGAGACCATTCCGTTAAGGATGACTATTAACAATACTGAATTCCTGACATTTGATGTTATTAAATCTCCCCTTTATTCTGTTATAGTGGGGATCAAATGGTTAAGGGAACATGATCCTTTGATTAAATGGTCACCTTTTTCTCTCACTTTTACCTCTAGATATTGTAAACAAACATGTCTACCCTGTATTGCTATACTCCAAATCAATAAAGAACCCGTTGTACCTACATGCTACTCAGAATTCTCTGATGTGTTCAGTAAATCAGAAGCTGAGACTCTCCCACCTCATAGAATTTACGATTGTCCAATAGATCTCGTACCTGGTGCTCCTATTCCTTATGGACACATATACCCCCTTTCTGAAATGGAATTACAAACCCTAAAGGTATATCTTGAGGAAAACTTATGTAAAGGTTTCATTAGACCCTCTACCTCTCCAGCTGCTTCCGGCATGTTTTTTGTAAGAAACAAAGATTAAACCATACGCCCCATCATCGAATTTAGAGAATTAAATAAAATAACTGTTAAAAATCGTTATCCTCTTCCACTTATGCCTGAATTAATAGAAAGGTTAAGAACCGCTACTGTATTTAACAAACTTGACCTCCGTGGGGCTTATAACTTAATTAGAATTAAAAAAGACGATGAATGGAAAACCGCCTTCCGTACCAGGTATGGCCTGTATGAATATTTGGTCAAGCCTTCCGGACTCTGTAAAACCCCCCCAACCTTTCAACATCTCATTAATGATATCTTCAGGGATCTTTTGGATATATGTGCTATCATTTATTTGGATGACATTCTGGTATACTCTGATAACATGAAGGAACACAGAAAACATGTCCGATGGCTGTTATCTAGATTAAGGACTCACAAACCCCAAAAATGTATTTTTGAAGTCAATAAATTCACCTTCCTGGGTTATGTCATATCTCCTCATTCCATACGGATGGATGACTCCAAGATTGAATGCATTCTTAACTGGCCAATCCCTACACTAAAGAGTCTCTTAAAGTACAGCGAAGACCTGGAGTGTATATTCTTCAGTCCTTGCTTTGAATCCTCAGTGGTAAATATGAAATACAAAAGCAGAAACAGAGACCAATAGTGCAAAACCGTTTTAGGAAAGCTGGATCACGAACAACATAGAAGTAGAGAAGTGCCAACTCACAATATAAAGAGCTATGCCCAGCTCTAGGTAAAACAGCATACAGTGGTATTTAATACTCCCCAAATGTAGGATACAGCTGGACAATAGGAGGTGTTTCCTCAAGGCTTCTTACAGCATTCCAGATAAGCATCAGCATATAAAATACATAAAAGGGGGAAAAACCCAATGGTGCAATAACGTAGGTTAACTGCAACAACAGACAACACTGAGGTCCTAGGAGTGCCAACTTACAATTGGGAGAGCTATAACCAGCTCTGAGTAAAACAGCATACAGTGGTATTTAAACTCCCCACATTTGGATATCCCTCTAGCGATGCTTGCAGTGCCGGTCTTATGAAATAGGAATCACAAGAGAGGGCCCATAGTGTTTACCGTATCACAAGAGAGGGCCCATAGTGTTTACCGTATTAAAAATGGCAGTAAAAGGTAAAATGAAACGTACTCACAGTGTTCGGAGCAGCAACACTGCTCTATGAACCAGGTGTAGGTGAAATAATCCCCACCAGGGATTTCTATTGTAGTACTGGATCTTCAGCCAGGATAAAACAGCAACAAACAAAAGTAAGTGAGCAAAATATTTTTATCGGATTCTTATAAAAACACAACGCGTTTCACCAAAAAACAGGCTTTATCAAGTGTAGACAACTGATCCTGGCTATTCACCTTTTATAGGCAAGTAAAATGGCATAAAATATAATTTACACATTAAAACAATAGAATAAGTAAACAGTAAATAATGCTCGTTTTCCAATATATTATATATGGGGACATTTGGATCCCATGCAGAACCTTTATTCACTGAGGAAAAGTGACTTATGGTGAAAGTAAAGGTAAGCATTTAAGCTTTAAACTTGAGGGTGAAAGGTTGCGAGGTGGGGCCATTTTTAACCGTGGGAGTGGGTTGAGAGGGAGTTTTAGAGTGACAGGAGGTGGGCGGAGCCGGCAGATTGCTGTGAGCGCCGCAGGGCAGGGTGGGGAGTGTAGTTATGATCGCGTCGGTTTGCAGGACGTGATCAGAGGGAAGAGGGGGCAGTCCTAAGCGGCCGAAAGTAGGAGGGAGTGATTGTAATCACTCTTCTCGTAGGAACAGGAAGGGGGATAGAAAATAGATGCAGGGAAGTGGGATGAATACGTAGGTGGCCATTTTGCTTAAAGGCAAAGGAGTTAAATAGTCTAGTGATGGGGGATAGGGGCAGGGTGAAATAGTGAAACATATATAAACATACAGACTCCATATGAAAATAAAAATAGATTGATTAGGCCATAGGAGCTAATAAAATAAAATGAAATGAGAAATAAGTAAACTCAGTTCCCTCTTCCTCGGTCCTTTTCGTAAAATATCAAAATATCACAGGCAAACTTCATCCTGTTTTTCATGTATCATTATTGAAACCTCATCTTCCTGATCCGTTGCACAGGAATGAGATAACTAATCCTGATCCTATCATCGTGCAAGGAGAAGAAGAATACAAAGTCCAGAAGATTCTAGACTCTAGAATCCACCATGGCTTGGTATCTTATAAGATGGAAAGGTTATGGGATTGAAGAAGATACTTGGGAGAATTCTTCTGTTGTTCATGCTGAGGCCTTCCATAGACGTTACCCCTCTCTTTGGGGGGGTGGTACTGTCAGAACTTAACTCTCGGCTTCTCCGATATTCCGACACTTCCGGGTTGACGTACCAATGACACGCCCCCTTCTCTGACGCAGCTTCCTCATGCTACATAGAGGAGCCACGCCAGTTTCAAAGTGCTTGGTTATTTTGAAGCTTCCTGAACTTCTGACCGGCTACAAACAAACAATCTCTCGCTAAACTATTGAACGTGTACCGAACCTGGACTGTTTATACCGTGGATCTCCATTCTCCTTCTATTTGACCTTGGATTACCTTTGGATTAGTTCCTACTTCTTAAATCCTTCCAAGTAACAGCAAGTTATATATTTAGATTGTTCTTTTCTACTGGCACCTCAATTACTTATTTCATTCCGTGCATTCAGCTATCATTGTAATTCTTATACATGAACTGATACCCACAGATTACTCTACTGAATACGCTCTGTATAAGTATTCAAGCCTTTATATTCAACTCGTATTCCTTAAAGCTACAGGAACTCTTCTCATCAAACTATCTTCATAATGTATTCCTTAAAGGGACACTATAGTTACCAGTGCAACTACATGTATTCCTGACCCTATAGTTTTAACACCACCCTCTAGCCCCCCTTGGCCCCTCATGCCTCCATAAATATAGTAAAAATCTTACTGTATTCAAGCCTGAAGCTGTAACTCTGCATGCTGTTTGACTCAGAAAAACAAGCAGTCTGCTGACATCATCAGAAGTGGTAGCCTGAGCCAATCACAGTGCTTCCCCATAGGATTGGCTGAGACTGACAAGGAGACAGATCAGGGGCAGAGTCAGCACAATTCAAACACAGCCCTGGCCAATCAGCATCCCCACATAGAGATGAATTGAATCAATGAATCTCTATGAGGAAAGTTCAGTGGCTGCATGCAGTGGGAGGAGATACTGAATCACAGGATGCTGTGCACAGTGCTGCCCTGTGCTCTGCTGACAGCAGATCTGAGTGGATTGAGGAGTTTTATGCCTCAATCAACTCGGAAGTCCCTCTGGTGGCATTCTGAGTGACTGCAACTGGAAGTGTTCCTAGCTTTCTCAGAAAATACAGTGTTTACATGAGAAAGGCTGCAGGGAGATATAGTTCTCACCTGAACAACCTCATTAAGCTGAAGTTGTTCAGGTGACTATAGTGTCCCTTTAAGCTACAGGAACTCTTCTCATCCAACTATCTTCATATTGTATTCCCTAAGCTACAGGAACTCTTCTCATCAAACTATCTGCATGTCGTGTTCCTTAAAGCTACAGGAACCCTTCTCATCAAACTATCTACATATTGTATTCCTTAAAACTACAAGAACTCTTCTCATCACACTATCTTTATATTGTATTCCTTAAGGTTACATGAACTGTTATCTTCAAAATATCTTCATATTGTATATTGGATCTATCTCCATCGGGTGGCCTTGACAACATGGCCACCCGATGGACCCCTTGGACCGCGTGGGCCGGGGCAGCAAAATATGATGGGGTCCCCCTGGAGTGACGGGCCCGATCGCAGCTGCGACCCCTGCAACCGCGGTATGTATGTCACTGCCCATGGTCCTGAGACAGGAGCATTGCAAGATCCACAAGGAGGATCAATAAACCAGCACTCTAAATCAGAGAAATCCGAGTCAGGAGGACAGGATGTAAAATCTACAACATGGGTACTATACATTTTGGGGTGCTGTAATGGTGCCTTGTGTACAACAGAAACCAGGTCTAATATTGTAGAATCTGAAACAGAACAACTGATACCAGAATGAGTCAAGGAAGACTTAAAGGACCACTCTAGGCACCCAGACCACTTCAGCTTAATGAAGTGGTCTGGGTGCCAGGTCCAGCTAGGGTTAACCCTTTTTTCTATAAACATAGCAGTATGTTCTCCTGGCACTATAGTGGTCCTTTAACAGACATATGGGTGTGTTTCTGTAACAGTTTACTGCAAAACCTGCAGCCTGCGATTCTAAAGATGCAGAAGGTGAAGGTGTTTGGCAAATTGCTACAATACAATCAAAAAGGTAATTATTTCCTGCAACATGCCAAATAAACTAGTTACGGCTAAGAAAATACAATTGCAGTTAGTTTGAATGGTTTTCAGCTTTCTTGTGAGACATTGAATGTTTAGCCAAGACGTTTCTTAAAGGCACAGATACTATATCATTTATCTGAAGCAAAGCATGGGGCTACCTAAAAATCATTCAATGGTAGAAAATAGCAATTGCCAAGCAATACCCATATCCTAATAGTTTTTATGTATTTCAGAGACAAACTTAAATAATAAAAGCCTAGGTGTTTTACAAGTGACCTCCAGGATGGAGGAACTAATTTTAGGTCTACTTGAAACAGGTTCTTATGCTTTACATACTTTTGCTATAGCAGTCTTTACATTTAGTACATTCATATTGTAAGTCAGAATCATTTTTATCTAAGAAACAGGTCATTGTGTGTACAGGAGATTTCTTTGCGGGTTCCATATTTAATGGCCAGTTCATTCTGTTGGGGGTTTGGTCGGGAAGGTGTGCTGACCAGTGTAGCAACATAGGCATGCACTCGGGGTGTGCCGGGTGTGCCTGGGCACACCCTAATCACCGCGGCCCGGGCTATGTGCCTCTACACCCGGCCCACAGACAGGGAGGGAGGCAGGAGAGGACCCGGGCACCTCTAGCCAGCAGCTCCGCCGGGTTCCTCTCGCGAGGTCGGAGCATTCCCCGCAGGCCAGAGTTCACTCATCACTGGACCACCAGGGATGGCAGCACCATGGTCCCCCCCCCCCACAAAAGGTAAGAAGGGAGGGAGGCTATTAACTAAACGGTCCCCCTACCCCTACACAATACACACAAACAGCACACACACACACACACAGCACCCTTATACAGCACACATACACACTAACAGCACCCTCACACACACAGCACCCTTACACACACAGTGCCCTCACACACACAGCACCCTTACACACACTAAAAGCACCCTCACACACACCACCCTTACACACACACACACACCACCCTCACAAACACACACACAGCACCATTACACATACACACACACACTAACAGTACCCTCACACACAGCACCCTTACACTCACACAGCACCCAATCACACACAGCACCCAATCACACACAGTAGTATAACATATATATATACGCAGCGTGTGTTTGTGCTTTAGGGTGCACACCCAGACAGAAAGTCCAGAGAATTTAATTTGCAAGCTCTATATAAAACCTGTACATGGTGGGGTGCTGTTGTTGTGGCGGAACCTACCACCAATTTGATATATTTTGCACTCTTTAGTGTGTTTTTTTCCTTTTCCTTTCAGGAGTTGTTATACGACGACTTTCCATTCGTCTCCCAAACAAGGACCACCTCTGTATCACATTAGAACGTTCACACCAGCAACTTAAGTGTGAAACCGCAAGGGAAGTAATTAATGAATCCTTACCCTGTGTGGCCTCCACTTCGTATAACCAAACACACATGGTCGACAAAAGAATGGCGGCCATCTTGTCTCCCGAACGTGGACATTGGCACTTGGTTGTTGAGTGCCTGGAACCCTTTTCGGCTAGGCACTTGCATGAACCCCGGTAAAGATTAGACCGCTGTCCATTCTACTTCCCGACTACTTCCCGACCACCTATACGAACGATGTTCAGGAGACATGAACTACTGAACAGGGGGAGCATTCATATCATGGAACTAAGAGAATCCCTTGCATGGTGTTCGCAAAGGAATCCCCGAACAGAGACTAGCCAGGACACCTATTTCCATGGAACTAGTTTGGGCTAGCGCCTCGTCGGGCCGGTCAAAACTTTACCCCAGTAGCATTCCAGTTTTACCAAACCGATCTGAGTGATATTTGGATATGTTATACACTCAGATCGGGGCTAACCAGAGATGTACTTTTTGTGGGGTTCCTGAGTATGGTGGGAGCACTTTTGGGGTACTGTATATTTTGTATGGATTTTCTGTACATGAGAGATAATTGAATTATAGTTTTTTTCCTCATGTAATTATCTCTCAGGCACAGAGGATCTTGGGATTGAAACCACTGTATTATTGTATTGGAGACCCCATGTAGGGTTCTGTGCATAAAAGCCGTTGACTCCCAGATCTATGTTTCGTCTGCTTACTGGGGGAATGGATGTCTGCTTGTTTTAATGGTTCCAGAGTGGCTGAGTGAAGAAATTAGCGGAGGTAACCAGTCGGATTATCCGTGGTGCGCTACAATTGTACTCGTGAGACTTCGCTGAATACAAACATATTGGTGTTTCAGAACTGTAAAATATATCACAACGATGATATCATCAGTAAAACTGCAGTTTTTGCGTGGAAAATGCAAACATCTAATGTGGATGCTAACTTTGGCCAATGTTTGTGACTAAGTGACTACTAGAAAAGACTGGACATACCCCAATTTAAATACCCTGGTTTGTCTACTTTTGCAAATGGTATGCCATCATGGGGATAATTCTCTTTGCTGGGCTTCCATACGGTCTCAAAGCACATAGGCCCAGCAAACCAATCTGGCAAATTTCAATGTGCAGAAATGGAAATGGGCAAGTCTTATGTTTGACCCTGTAACCTTCCAAAACACCACAAAGCCTGTACATGGGGGAGTACTGTTGTACTCATGAGACATTACTGGGCACAAATATGATTATTTAAGAGCAATAAAACATTATAATGCTGATGATTTAATCTGTGAAAAAGCTGATTATTTGTGAAAAATGCAAAAGAAATTAAACTGAATGCTACACTTAGCCAGTGTTTGTCACAAAGTGGCTACTAAAAACGAGTGGACTTACCTCATTTTGAATACCCTGGGTTGTCTACTTTTTTCAAACGGCGTGCCATGATGGGGGTTATTTTAATTCCTGGGCTACCATATGATCTCAAAGGCAACATAATCAATCTGCAAATTTTAATGTGTAAAAACTGTAAACGAGGCAAGCCCTATATTTAACCCCAATAAAACCTAGTGAGACATTGCTGAATACAAATATGTGTATTATATTGCAGTATTATGACGTGCACAGTTAGCATGTCATGCAGAACTTGAAAAATAACAATTTCTTAATTTCTCAAACTTTTTTTGATTCTATTTATATTAAATTATGTTTCATGTATGATTATTTGATGTGAAATGAAAGCCCTGAATAAAGTCATAAGTGTGGATGCACTTAAAGGGACACTCCAGGCACCCAGACCACTTCTGCCCATTGGAGTGGTGCCAACTCCCAGCACCCTTAATCCTGCAAGTGTAATAATTGCAGCTTTTAGAAACTTGCAGGGTTATCAGACAGCCACTAGAGGGACTTCGGTGTTTTTAAAACACAAAAAGTGTTTTAAACAACTCTGGACGTCCTCACTCTATGCATGAGGACCTCCAGGATCGCCAAAATCCCCATAGGAATGCATTTGTTTTCCTGGCACTGGAGAGTCCCTTTAATATGAAAGCGGTGAATTATGGTTAAACAGACTTATAGCGCAAATTCCAGCTTTGTTTTAATCAGAACATGTGCAATTACACATCCTCCGTCCTTAAGGGGTTAATAGATTTTAGTCTGTTTTATCATATCCCCTCTCCCTTCTCCCATCCACCCCCGAGCTATACATATTAATGGCTTTCAGTCTGTTTTTTCATATCCACCTCTCCCCCCGAGCTATACATATTATCTCCTAACGCCATACCATCTTCAAAAACTTCCCACAAAAGACCAGGGCCATTGTAATCCTCTCCCTCGATGCATTGGAGATTAACCCACCCCGGGTAGATAAAGAATGCATGCCACTGCAAGGCCCGGTATGATTCATCCAACCATACATCAGTCATGACAAGCCTCTCCAGTTCTTTTACCCATTCCTCTGAGGTCTGGTCTCCTAGGAATGGCATCCGCAGCTCCAGCTGTTCTACTTGACACTGGTTGGGGGTCATGAGTTCCTCGCTCCGGAAAGGTCAAATTTCATTGAGGGCCTCCTTCCAGAGGTCGGTTCGAAGGGCCACCATGTACTCTGTCTCTCTTTCCTTCGGGATAGGGAACTCCATACTGCGCAGCACAGCCTGAAGTCAGAGGGATACTGATCGACGGCACGTGCCTTCCATCTCTGAAGTAGTGCTGCGGTTTGTCCCTTGTTCCAGCTAGGAAGTGATCCTTGGCGGAGGTGCCCAGCCAGGGGTACAGGGAGCTCCGTTACATGTGGTACTAGCCCTGCGATGCAATCATTGCCATATCTACTAAATGTCAATGTTTTACAATGCGGGCATATTACTGCAGGGCTCATCATTGCAACAGCACAGCCTAGTAGTCTGCATTGCGACAGTGCAGCCTGTTAGCCTGTATTGCGACGGCGCAGCCTGTAAGCCTGCACTGGTCCTTTAAGGTCTTTCAGTTTTATATCTTTTCTCACTATAAGTGTACTCCAGCCGCCCGTATCCCATAATATTGTAATTCTTTAAGTTTTACTGATTTACCAGATATTTTATGTAAACATGGTTTGAGGTTTGCTGCCTGAGGGGGCGCTGGGTTCTTTTAATAAGTTCACTTTTTGTTGTGTTAATATGAATGTGGTGAAATGTGTTTCTGTAGCTGTCATTCAGATCATACAATGCACGCTAAGGGAAACAGCCAGACCCTCCCCTTCCCTTTATATAAACCTTACAGGGCAAATATTTTATACAGTCTCATAGTCCTCTGCTTCTCTAGAGCATTGTGACTGCAGCCCCCTGATGATAGCCCCCCTGACTGTAGCCCCCCTGACTGTAGCCCCCCTGAAAGTATACCACCTTACTGCAGCCTCCTGACAGTAGCCCACCTGACTGCAGCCCCTCTGGTAGCCCCCCTGACTGTAGCCCATCTGACTGCAGCCCCCCTGACTGGAGCTCTCCTGGTAGCACCCTTGACTGTAGCCCACCTGACTGCAGCCTCCTGATGGTAGTCCCTCTGATGGCAGACCCCCTGATAGCAGCCCAGCTCTCATTCTTGTTCCTCTGTTTGGGTAAGTTCACTCTGGATAAGGTCACTGCTTTAAGACGAATTTTAACATTTTTGGGCAAAGTCTCCAATACAGCTGTTTTTCAAGGTTACCCACCTTTGCTATTTCCTTGTCGGTTCTCTTCGATCACTAATTTAATGAATAATAGTCTGTGTTGCATTCCAGCCAGGTACATATTGCTTTGTGTTTCTGATTTGCAGTTATTATGTATTTATTTGTGTGCCCACTCTGTCAGACACAGCTCACTTGGTACATACAGGGTGTCTGGAGGTCAGGGTTTCATGGTTGGTCCACTGAGCGTCATGATACCTCCTGAGAGTGATGAGAGTCCTGTATTCAATTCTGTAAATATTACCGGTCTGTTTGCAATGTACAGTGTTTACATTCATGGTCCTAAATCTCTTGTTATGTCCTTGTCCCACAGCTCTGTCCTCTGTGGCTGGATTCTGTGTGGACACCAAACAACCAATCATCTTCCAGGGTCCAGACCACAGCTTTGGATACCAAGTGGTCCAGATGGATAAACGGTAAGCCATCTCAACCGGTTTCATTATTGTGACCTTTCATGGATCCCATCACACCCAGTCTAAGGTGGACCAAGACTGACCGTGAGTTTCTCATTTCAGGGTGATAGTCAGCGGTCCCCTTCATCAGACTACTACTAATAGAACTGGACAACTCTATGACTGCAACCCTACATCTAGAACCTGTCAGCCAATCACAATCAGTGGTAAGACGTCCCAGAATGCTTCATCTTATAGCCATTATGGACAGTTGCCTGGTCTCCGGGCCCCTGGGATGGGTTCACAATAGCACAATCTGTATGGAAACAGAATGCAATGGATGCTAAATCCATGGGTTAATACAGCACATAACCAGTGCAAATCCTGTCTGTAATGGCTACCGCATTCTATAAATGGCTAGTGATTGGGGTTACAGAATATTTAATGTATAACACGCTATAAATGGCTAGTAATTGGGGAGAAGGGATATTTAATGTATACTGCACTATAAAATGGCTAGTGATCACTGAGAAGATCTCTACAATCAGGAAAGATCTCTAATCTCTCTCCTACCCCAATCAATACATCACCCAACCCCACTCCCCCTGCCATCCTATGCTCATTTGCACCTGCTACAGCACAAGAGGTTTCTGCTCTGCTCCTGTCCTCCCGCCCCACCACCTGCTCCCTCGATCCTATTCCATCGCATCTCATCCGCACTTTGTCTCCCTCTCTTGCTCTTCCTCTCACTAACATTTTCAATCTCTCCCTTTCCTCTGGCACATTTCCCTCACCCTTCAAACATGCAACCGTAACCCCAATTCTGAAAAAGCCCAACCTTGATCCCAACTCCCCATCCAACCACCGCCCTATCTCGCTACTGCCATTTGCCTCCAAGATCCTTGAGAGAGTTGTGTATGCCAGATTGACAGACTTTCTCGAATCCAACTCTCTGCTTGACCTCCTTCAGTCTGGATTCTGCGCTGGTCACTGTCGAAACTGCTGTGACCAAAGTATCCAACGATTTAATTGCTGCTAAATCTCGCAGCCAATACTCTATCCTAATCCTCCTTGATCTTTCTGCCGCCTTTGACACTGTTGATCATCAACAGCTTCTTCACATTCTCCGTAACTTTGGTCTACAGGATACTTCTCTCTCCTGGTGCTCCTCCTACCTCTCCCAGCGCTCTTTTTTTTAGTTTATTAGGGTACAAGCCCTTGGTGGAGTGGGCATCACCATTTGACCATAAGGCTTTGTACCACCTCTCCCGCCCCGTTGTCCATCTATTGGGGTGGTTTGGCGAACAAAGCATTTATCTCGCTGTATTATATTTCACCCAAACTCCACTCCTTCAAAAAACCTTTGAAAACTCACTTCTTCATTAAAGCGTATCAATTAAACTGTCAGCAGCTTTCTCATCCCCCACCCCATGACTCCTTTCCTGCAACTGTCAAAAATGACCTACCAAGCACTCAATAAACCCTTCTCTAAAACTATGTAATTCCCCTACTCTAACCCTTTGTGTCACTATACCCCACTCCCTCTAGCATGTAAGCTCATCGAGCAGGGCCCTCAACCCCCTCTGTTCCTGTACGTCAGTGGTCTGATCTCAATTATGTGTCTGTTAGTCCACCCATTGTACAGCACTATGGAATTTGTTGGCGCTATTTAAATAATAAAATAATAATAATAATAATAATAATAATAATTGGGGTAATGGAATATTTCATGGCTGCCAGACTCTATAAATGACTAGTGGTTGGGGTGATGGAATATTTAATGGCTGCCGCATTCTATAAATGGCTAGTGATTGAGGTTACAGAATATTTAATGTATAACACACTCTATAAATGGCTAGTGATTGGGATTAAGGAATATTTAATGGCTGACACACTTTGTACATAATGATAGATGTCACACAGGATGTATTATTTGTTTTACTTTCTGTCAGATTATTCCCTATTACAGCGTTCATTATTTAGTAATGTCAATCCGCATTATTTGAGAATAATTTAAATAGTCACAAACCGCCTTTTTCTGTATATTCCAGGTAATCCGGACGATGTGTTTATATCTCTGGGACTCTCTGTGGCTGTAAATCGTGACTCATCCCAGTTACTGGTACGTTACCCGAGAGGGGCATATACTTAGATAGCGCTAATCCCCAGCTAAACGCAATCACTATATAATCTAATATAATCTATTAATCCCAGCTAAACGCAATCACTATATAAACTAATATAATCTATTAATCCCCAGCTAAACACAATCACTTTATAAACTAATATAATCCATTAATCCCCAGCTAAACGCAATCACTATATAAACTAATATAATCTATTAATCCCCATCTAAACACAATCACTATATACACTAATATAATCTATTAATCCCCAGCTAAACGCATTCACTATATAAACTAATATAATCTATTAATCCCCAGCTAAATGCATTCACTAAATAATCTAATATAATCTATTAATCCCCAGCTAAACACAATCACTATATAAACTAATATAATCTATTAATCCCAGCTAAACACAATCACTATATAAACTAATATAATCTATTAATGCCCAGCTAAACACAATCACTATATAAACTAATATAATCTATTAATCCCAGCTAAACGCAATCACTATATAAACTAATATAATCTATTAATCCCCAGCTAAACGCAATCACTATATAAACTAATATAATCTATTAATCCCCAGCTAAACACAATCACTATATAAACTAATATAATCTATTAATCCCCAGCTAAACACAATCACTATATAAACTAATATAATCTATTAATCCCAGCTAAACGCAGTCACTATATAAACTAATATAATCTATTAATCCCAGCTAAACGCAATTACTATATAAACTAATATAATCTATTAATCCCCAGCTAGACGCAATCACTATATAAACTAATATAATCTATTAATCCCCAGCTAAACACAATCACTATATAAACTAATATAATCTATTAATCCCCAGCTAAACACAATCACTATATAAACTAATATAATCTATTAATCCCCAGCTAAACACAATCACTATTAATATAATCTATTAATTCCCAGCTAAATGCAATCACTATATAAACTAATATAATCTATTAATGCCCAGCTAAACACAATCACTATATAAACTAATATAATCTATTAATCCCCAGCTAAACACAATCACTATATAAACTAATATAATCTATTAATCCCAGCTAAACGCAGTCACTATATAAAGTAATATAATCTATTAATCCCAGCTAAACGCAATTACTATATAAACTAATATAATCTATTAATCCCAGCTAAACACAGTCACTATATAAACTAATATAATCTATTAATCCCCAGCTAAACGCAATCACTATATAAACTAATATAATCTATTAATCCCCAGCTAAACGCAATCACTATATGAACTAATATAATCTATTAATCCCCAGCTAAACGCAATCACTATATAAACTAATATAATCTATTAATTCCCAGCTAAACACAATCTCTATATAAACTAATATAATCTATTAATCCCAGGTAAATGCAATCACTATATAAACTAATATAATCTATTAATCCCAGGTAAACGCAATAACTATATAAACTCATATAATCTATTAATCCCCAGCTAAACACAATCACTATATAAACTAATATAATCTATTAATCCCAGCTAAACGCAATCACTATATAAAGTAATATAATCTATTAATCCCCAGCTAAACACAATCACTATATAAACTAATATAATCTATTAATCCCAGCTAAACACAATCACTATATAAACTAATATAATCTATTAATCCCCAGCTAAACACAATCACTATATAAACTAATATAATCTATTAATCCCAGCTAAACACAATCACTATATAAACTAATATAATCTATTAATCCCAGCTAAACAATCACTATATAAACTAATATAATCTATTAATCCCAGCTAATCACTATATAAACTAATATAATCTAATCCCCAGCTAAACACAATCACTATATAAACTAATATAATCTATTAATCCCCAGCTAAACGCATTCACTATATAAACTAATATAATCTATTAATCCCAGCTAAACGCAGTCACTATATAAACTAATATAATCTATTAATCCCAGCTAAACGCAGTCACTATATAAACTAATATAATCTATTAATCCCAGCTAAACACAATCACTATATAAACTAATATAATCTATTAATCCCAGCTAAACGCAATCACTATATAAACTAATATAATCTATTAATCCCAGCTAATCACTAATATAATCTATTAATTCCCAGCTAAACACAATCACTATATAAACTAATATAATCTATTAATCCCCAGCTAAACACAATCACTATATAAACTAATATAATCTATTAATCCCCAGCTAAACACAATCACTATATAAACTAATATAATCTATTAATCCCCAGCTAAACACAATCACTATATAAACTAATATAATCTATTAATCCCAGCTAAACGCAGTCACTATATAAACTAATATAATCTATTAATCCCAGGTAAATGCAATCACTATATAAACTAATATAATCTATTAATCCCAGGTAAACGCAATAACTATATAAACTCATATAATCTATTAATCCCCAGCTAAACACAATCACTATATAAACTAATATAATCTATTAATCCCCAGCTAAATGCAATCACTGTATGAACTAATATAATCTATTAATCCCAGCTAAACGCAGTCACTATATAAACTAATATAATCTATTAATCCCCAGCTAAACGCAATCACTATATAAACTAATATAATCTATTAATCCCAGGTAAACGCAATAACTATATAAACTCATATAATCTATTAATCCCCAGCTAAACACAATCACTATATAAACTAATATAATCTATTAATCCCCAGCTAAATGCAATCACTGTATGAACTAATATAATCTATTAATCCCAGCTAAACGCAGTCACTATATAAACTAATATAATCTATTAATCCCCAGCTAAACGCAATCAATATATAAACTAATATAATCTATTAATCCCCAGCTAAACGCAATCACTATATAAACTAATATAATCTATTAATCCCCAGCTAAACACAATCCCTATAAAACTAATATAATCTATTAATCCCCAGCTAAACACAATCACTATATAAACTAATATAATCTATTAATCCCCAGCTAAACACAATCACTATATAAACTAATATAATCTATTAATCCCCAGCTAAACGCAATCACTATATAAACTAATATAATCTATAAATCCCCAGCTAAACACAATCAATATATAAACTAATATAATCTATTAATCCCAGCTAAACGCAATCACTATATAAACTAATATAATCTATTAATACCCAGCTAAACACAATCACTAAATAAACTAATATAATCTATTAATCCCCAGATAAACACAATCACTATATAAACTAATATAATCTATTAATCCCCAGCTAAATGCAATCACTATATAAACTAATATAATCTATTAATCCCCAGCTAAACACAATCACTATATAAACTAATGTAATCTATTAATCCAAGCTAAACGCAATCACTATATAAACTAATATAATCTATTAATCCCCAGCTAAACACAATCCCTATAAAACTAATATAATCTATTAATCCCCAGCTAAACGCAATCACTATATAAACTAATATAATCTATTAATCCCCAGCTAAACACAATCAATATATAAACTAATATAATCTATTAATCCCAGCTAAACACAATCACTAAATAAACTAATATAATCTATTAATCCCCAGCTAAATGCAATCACTATATAAACTAATATAATCTATTAATCCCCAGATAAACACAATCCCTATAAAACTAATATAATCTATTAATCCCAGCTAAACACAATCACTATATAAACTAATATAATCTATTAATCCCCAGCTAAATGCAATCACTATATAAACTAATATAATCTATTAATCCCCAGCTAAACACAATCCCTATAAAACTAATATAATCTATTAATCCCCAGCTAAACACAATCACTATATAAACTAATATAATCTATTAATCCCCAGCTAAACACAGTCACTATATAAACTAATATAATCTATTAATCCCAGTTTAACACAGTCACTATATAAACTAATATAATCTATTAATCCCCAGCTAAACGCAATCACTATATAAACTAATATAAACTATTAATTCCCAGCTAAACACAATCTCTATATAAACTAATATAATCTATTAATCCCAGCTAAACACAGTCACTATATAAACGAATATAATCTATTAATCCCAGCTAAATGCAATCACTATATAAACTAATATAATCTATTAATGCCCAGCTAAACACAATCACTATATAAACTAATATAATCTATTAATCCCCAGCTAAACGCAATAACTATATAAACTAATACAATCTATTAATCCCAGCTAAACGCAGTCACTATATAAACTAATATAATCTATTTATCCCCAGCTAAAAACGATCACTTTATTTTTCCAGAGTTCTGAATGCCCTGTCCTAGAGCCAGATTTTAGCAGAAATCGACAGTTAAAGGTCCCTCCTGGAGCTCTGAGTACAGTCAGTGATTGGCATCAGGGCGCAGGAGATATTCCTCAAGAATAAAAAATACATTGATTAATGACACAAGCAAAGAGCAATCAGGACCCTCTGACCAAGCCAGCGTTCTATGTAGTCCATTAGCAGGGTGTTATTATTCTAAAATAATCATTCAGGGTCAACAAGGTGCAGGATAGAGCGGTTTGGATTCATATATATTTTATTTCACAAAAACATGTTTATTAGACATAGTTGATAAGTGAAACTTATAGTCAAGTTCTCCTTCAGAGTCAATGCCAGGATACAGTGTCTGTCCCCGGGGCAGTGTCTGTCCCCGGGGCAGTGTCTGTCCCCGGGGCAGTGTCTGTCACGGGTTAGTGTCTGTCACCGGGGCAGTGTGTCACCGGGGCAGTGTCTGTCACCGGGGCAGTGTCTGTCACCTGGGCAGTGTGTCACCGGGGCAGTGTCTGTCACCGGGGCAGTGTGTGTCACCGGGGCAGTGTCTGTCACGGGTTAGTGTCTGTCACCGGGGCAGTGTCTGTCACCGGGGCAGAGTCTGGTAATATTGTCTCTTACAACAAATAAAAGGAGGACTGCACTCACTTAGCTTGCTGAAGTGCTTTATGTGTGCAGAGTTTGTCTCTGTTTTTAGATATACTCCCTCCCCCCTCCTCAAAAAAACCCCGGCATTATAATATGCATGCATGTTTCTATTGAGGTTATATCTACTGAACAGTGAGTGTTTTGATTTATTTAATATTTGGGCAGTGTCCCATAAAATTCAGAAATAGATTCCTTCCTTTGTCTTTCAGGTTTGTGACCCAAGGATCCATAGAGACTGTGGAAACAATATCTATGTATATGGACGATGTTACAAGCTGAACAACCATCTGGAGGTCAAGGAAATCCTGCCACCAAAACTACCAGGTATCTCATACAATCCCCCTACATCCTGATACAAAAACTACCAGGTATCTCACACAATCCCCCAATATCCTGCCCCAAAACTACTAGTTGTGGTGTACCGCCTGGCACCCCAACTGAATGCCTCCGCCAATCGATGCTTCCAGTGCTCACTGAGGGCTCCAAGCACTCCACCAGACATCATCAGCACCGTAGTCCCAACTTCCAGAATTACAGCTTGGCTTGGGTCTCGCTGTCCTCCAACCAGCCTGGACCCAAGACCAGGATCCAGCTTCCACTGGGTAGACCTCTCCTAGTGCAGAGAGCAAAGCAGGCTGCTCTTACAAGAGCAAGTGATTATAATACCAGGGGAGTATAGTGATATACCCAGAGTAGATACAGCCGTTTCCCCCACAGATGAGAAGAGTCTGTATGTTGAAGGTAAGCAGGAACTCTCTTTAATGGGATCACACTTTGCCTCTTATGACAGTCCCCATGTAAGGGGCACTCCCTTGACCTGAGAGTAAACCACAGCAGAAACAAACACACAATTACATTGGCTCTCAGATCCAGGACACTCCCATACATAAACAGATAATCCCTTCTCTGTTCCTGGGAGATAATTGGATCGGGAACTTTACTAATCTAATCCAATTATCTCCAAGTCCAGAAAAACATGTATTTCCCCAAAACACACGAAAGTACCCAAAAAACACAAAACCCCACAAAGATTACATACCCGATTGCCCTGATCTGGGTAACCAACATATCCAAAAATCACCCAGATCAGTTCAAGGGTTCAGGAATTTCCTGAAACTCATTTATTTGACCAACGGGAGGTATGATCCCATGCCCAAAACAGTTCCAGAGAATCAGAGCTTGCGGTCAGTCTAGTTTGGTAGTTTGAAAACGAATACACTACCAAACAGAGTCAATAGTCTTCCCCTTGAACTTGTTCCCCTCATCCAGGTGAACGATTTCACTGAACAGCGCCCTTCTAAGTTGTATAGAACTGTATAGATGATGGATGTCCAGCGGTGTTCGTAAGTTTCTGTGTCCTATTTTTAGTTCCATGAGATTCATGCCCAAACACTGATGCCTGCGTTCATGAGAACAAGATGGTCGCCACCTCGTGGTTGTCCATAGGAATTGCGGCCACCCAGACTAACAATTAGAACACTGCGGTGAGAACCGTTCCAGGTTGTTAATAGATATTAACAAGCTCCAGGGTGGTCTCCAGTTCGTGCGGTTGTTTGGTAACCAAACCATATAGTCCCAATTGCACAAACAGTCTTTTTAAAAGTATTTTAGCCAGGTCTATTGCAGGGGCCATAGTCCTAGGACAAGAGGCTGGCGAGCAGGCCCCTCCAAGAACCAGTGGCGAGGTTCTGTTCGCCACACAAGGTATCTCATACAATCTCCCTACATCCTGCCCCAAAACTACCAGGTGTCTCATACTATCCCC
Source organism: Pelobates cultripes (assembly GCA_933207985.1). NCBI lineage: Eukaryota > Metazoa > Chordata > Amphibia > Anura > Pelobatidae > Pelobates > Pelobates cultripes. Next base: position 156,115,524 of record OW240918.1, read on the forward strand.
CCACATCCTGCCCCAAAACTACAGGTATCTCATACTATCCCCTTACACCCTGCCCCAAAACTACCAGGTATCTCATACAATCCGTTTACAGAAAGAAAGAAAAACTGTGCTTTGGAGGCGCTTACAAATTATGAAAAGCAGTATATATAAAATGCTACAACACTCTTGTGGGGGTCCCCCACACCCACCTCAAATTGAAAGAATTATAGAAAAAGGTAAAGAGACCAAAGGCAATTCACCTATATGAGTGGAGCATAAAGTGATAATCGCAGGCACCTACCCAACTTTAAGGGTCATCTGGTCCTAATGTTGTAAAGACCACTTGCAATTTCAGTACATACACAGTAGAGAGAAAAACATATACAAAATAATAGTGTAAATCTGTATAACCTTATAAAAATTATATATTGATCTTGAGAAGTGCCAACTCACGTTTTACAGAGCCCAAATAAGGATAGGCTCAGGTCACTTGCGCTTTGTGGTACCGTCTGGTGGTACTGTCCCTTTTCTTACGAACACGTAGATAAATTCCCTCAGAAATAAAATTTACATAGGGGAAAACAATATAGTGTAGTAACTTCGGATCAAGGTGAATTAATAATGTAAACAAATGAACGCTCACCTTGTTTTGAGCCCCAATATTGGCTCTATTTTTCCAGCATTAGTGTCAGACTAAGGGAGACACCAACCCTTCTTGGAGCAGCTTCAATGGAGGTAAATAGGAACTTATGTGAAAAAGATAGTAATTTATTATGCCCACTGGCAAGAAAGTGTAAAATATAAAAAAGTAAACAAGAGAATAAAAGTAGAATAAAAAATGTCCCATAAATGTCCTCCTCTTTCCGAGACGCGTTTCGCCCTACCTGTGGGATTTTTCAATCGGATATGTGCTGCTCTGGTTCGTGTCCCGGTTTAAATGTCCCGGTCTGTATTCCCATTGGTGTGTAGTCCCGGTAATTAACCAATCATATTGCTTGAAAAATTCTGTATATGGCTTCCCTCTTATTTACGGCCGTAACCGGAAGTGACGTCAGGCACATCGCCGCGTCATTTCCGGTACTCGCGGTCGCCATTTTATTTGTGGGCAATAGTGTGGGAAAAGAGACAGAACACTACTAGATCGTGTTCGTCTCTCTCCCTATGTGCCTCATTCAGTATGGATCAATCAGTTAGTTTAAAAACATTAATCTAGATACATAAAGAACTTCTCTGGAGCATATAGTTCCTGATTATTACTAAATATGCAATCATATACTAGTGTTATAACTATTATAAAGCCCTTCAGATTATCTTTAAATCACATCTTCTCCTCAAAAAAAGAAAAAAGAAAAACTACTATACTGGCATATTAAAACCTATATATATCATAATTAAAATAACATAATTAAAATAAACACATAAAATACATGTACTACTTAAAGTGATATTACAAAAAATGACACATTTCAAAATCACTATTAAGACCAGTGGGAGCCATAGTGTTAAGGTCAAAGATCCACCTCATTTCCTGTTGTCCCATCTTCCTTATTGGATCCTCACCTCTCCAATTAATATTTACAATTTGTATGCCTATAAATTCTAATTGAGTTGGATCACAGTTATGTTTGTGTTTAAAATGTGCAGACAAGCTGTGTTTATCAAACCCCTTCCTAATATTGCGGATATGTTCCTGTATTCTTACGTGAAGGGGTCTGGTGGTCCTACCTACATAATTCAGACCACATTTACATGTAATGAGATAAATAACTCGTTTAGAGTAACAAGTTATAAGTTGATTTATTTTATATTTTTTAGACTGATTATCCTGAAGTGGTAATTCACGGGCAAAAAATGTCGTGATGTGCCTTTTTTTCTGAGCGCTATTTTTGCATGCGCCGCATATACCACAACCATAAAATCCATTTTTCTGATTGAAGGCATTTCCAATATTATTTTGTTCTTTTATATGGTTTCGTACTAAATTGGTTTTTAAACTAGGGACTCCTCTATAGGTAAAAATCGGTTTACTTGGTAACATTTCACTTAAAATTGTGTCAGTTTTTAAAATGGGCCAATATTTTTGAAATATCTTTTTTAACTTGTAATTCTGACAGCTAAAATCACAAATAAATGCCAGATTACACTCATCATTCCCATTTGGTAGTGATTTGTATTGGAGCAATGATTCCCTATCTTTTGAAGCAACCTCCTGTTGGGCTTTATCTAATAATTGGGCTCCATATCCTTTCTGTCTAAAGTCATCGAGGATTTTGCATGATTGAACTTTATAAACATCATTGTCAGTGCAATTTCGTTTGATCCTCATTAATTGTGCTTTAGGTGCATTTGTGAGCCAGGGGGAGAAATGACAGCTCGTTTCTTCAATATAGCTGTTCACGTCTACTTTTTTAAAATGGGTTTTAGTTTTTATTTCACCCTTATCTATGTAAATTTGGATATCCCGAAATTCCACAGATATATGGCTATAGTTACTCTCCAATTTAATGCCCCAAGTGTTATCATTAAGGGCTATTAAGAAGGATAGCAAGGACTCCTCGTCCCCCTTCCAGATTAGAAATATGTCGTCGATGTAGCGGCGATAGAGCACCAGATTCTCCTCCCAGTCCTGCCTAGCATAAACATATTGTGTTGAGCACCAGCGTTTGTGCAGCCACATACCAGAACCCTGATTCAGCTTATGCGGATCCCAGGAACTAGGAGCAGGTAATTAAGCAGACCTCCCAGGAGCTGAATAGGGAGGCTCTGCAGCAGGGATGTATCCAGTACTGAAACAAGGCAGAACTAGGAGAGCAAGGCACCATACAAGAAAACAAGACCAAACTAGGAGAACAAGGAAATACTAGACTAGAGATAGGCACCATGCATGAAAACAAGACAAAACTAGGAGAGCAAGGAAATACTAGAAATATACACCATACATGAGAACAAGAAAAGACTAGGAGAACAGGGCAAGACTACAGATAGGCACCATACATGAAAACAAGACAGAACTAGGAGAACAAGGAAAGACTAGAGATAGGCACCATACATGAAAACAAGACAGAACTAGGAGAACAAGGAAAGACTAGAGATAGGCACCATACATGAAAACAAGACAGAACTAGTAGAACCCAGAACCATAGCAGGACAGAAAGCAACCTAGAACATGTACACAAGACATGAGGAAAACAAGAACATAACATGGGCATGATTGGACAGGACTGTACATGGACTGGGATTACAAAACAAAATAAAACAAGACAAGAGATACAAGGTAAAACAAGAGGAGACCTAGCTAAGCACTAATTATGAAAAATATGGGGATTTAGTCACATTATATGATCATACATTGCATAAGCCTGCCAACAACGCCAATGTACCCCATATCTGGCAGGTCCTACACTGCCTAATGTATGCTAAAACAACCACACTAAACCACAATAGCACTTACCTGCAAGAAATGGCAGAGACAAGAAACACTGCTGCAGGTCCAGACTGAAACAAAAGGGTAAGTGGAAAAGAAACGGGTGTGACAACATAAAACAAACATTTAAAGGAAACCTGGAGACTGGGAAACCCAGGGATGGATTACAGAAATGAACCCAGAAACCCAGCAATAACGAAAACCAGACATAGACCAGAAAAACCAAGCAAGGACAGCAAAAAGAGTACTGGATACCAGAAGCCAATGCAGGAAAGATCCGCAGCGAGGAACAGAACGTGACACTCATATGTTAAAACCACATGATGTATAAAGAAATTCTCAATGAAAAAGAGACCCCCAACATATCAAACCTTCTATCGGCTTACGACCTACGTACGTCAGACTTCCGTCAACACATGACTGCCACAGCCTTCTGATTGGTTGGCTTACTAGCTAGCCAGTTAACCAATCAGAGCGCAGATAATTTTTCCAGCCTTTCTACTTGCTGACATAGCGTGGGAAAGTCTATATAAGGGCTTTCCTGCTGATAGAACTCAGTCTGGGGTGAAGATATATGGATTTATTTCTTGTAGAGTGGTTTCAATTTTTCTGGGTATTTTTTTTATTCATGGTTTCTTTATTTTTATTATTGTGTCTAGAATGAAGGATTTATATTTGGCCTTACTCCCTTACTGTCTGTGCCAATTCCTCCATGCGGTCCCTCAACCCCAGCACATAGGGCATGATCGGAGTACCCTAAATCTCGGTCTGACCCTCCCAATGATCCCTATTAAGGTCTAGGGGCCCCCTCACTCACCTCCCGTATAGTAGTTCGAAGGGTGAGAATCCCGTGGATTCCTGAGGCACCTCCCGCTATGCAAAGAGAAGGTGCGGCAGGAATCGCTTCCAGTCCCGGTAGGTCCCTGTGAACTTCTTCAACATCTGCTTTAGCGTGCTCTTGAAGCATTCACAGAGACCATTGGTCTGGGGATGGTATGGAGAGCTTGTCAGGGATTTAATCCCGCAGACCTTCCATAGTTGTTGGGTTAACTCCGCAGTGAACTGCTTACCCTGGTCCAATAAAATCTCCTTGGGGAATCCCACTCGAGAGAAAATCTTGACCAGGGCATCAGCCTCAGCGCGGATATTGTGAAGGGCCACTGCCTTTTGGTAGCGTGTAGCGTAGTCCACTACGGTAAGTATATAGCGCTTACCGGAGTGGCTAGGCTGAGCTAGGGGTCCTACAAGGGCTACTCGATGATGGGCATTGGGACCATTTTGGCCTTAGGGTCGTCTCCCTTCTTACCCACCCTCTGGCAAACCTCACAGGTCTAGCAATAACTCTGGACATCATCGGATACCCCAGGCCAGAAAAAATTCTGAGTTACCCGGTTTAATGTCCGGCGTATTCCCAAGTGACCTGCTAACAGGACGTCATGCCCAATACGCAACAACTCCCGACGGTATTTCCTCGGAACTACCAGCTGGCGTTTTTGCCGGGTGCGTCAACCAGGGTTTTTGTGAGCTTATAAAGCCTGCCATTTTCCCAAACTAACGGTTCTCCCCCCAGCCCACATTGGCCTACTCTCGCCTTCTCCCTGTACTTCCGTAAGGATGAATCTCCCATTACTTCCCTCCCAAAATCCTCCAGGGTATCCCAGGGAAGGGGTTCTACCGTCAGGGGTGGGGAAAGTTGGCTTACCTGGGTCTCAATAGGAGGTGGATGGCTCTCGACAGCACGGCTCTGGGCTCTGGTGGTCACCGCTCGTGCCTTGTAAGTGGGTGTGGGTACAAATGCTGAGGTTAATGGTCAAATGTCATTCCCCAATATCACTTCTGCAGGCAGCTCTTTCATGACTCCCACATGTACGTTGCCTGCTCCAGCACCCCAGTCTAGATGGACTTGGGCCGTGGGAATCCGGTAAACAGCCCCCCCTGCCACTCGCACAGCAATAGATTTCCCTGGTCGTTCCCCGTTATCAATAAGGTGCCTTTAGACTAAGGTGATGGTGGCACCACTATCCCTGAGCCCTCGGGCAGTGTTCCCATTCACCATCACCAACTGACAATGGTGTTTCTCGTTTTCTGTGATGGTAGACTGGACTAAGTGGGCGGTGTTTCCGGTTGTCTGTGATGGTAGACTGGACAGCGTGCCCAGGGGTTCCTCCTGGCTTAATACCTTTGCATCCCAGGCAGATGGCACAGGGTAGTCCACGCAGTGAGCTGCGTCCCTGGAGTTGGAGAACCCAGGTCGAGACCAGTTGGATCTGGGTGCCTCCAGTGGGCAGTTGTTCCGAGGGTGTCCCAGTTGCTTGCAGGGTTCGTTGCTAGCTGGGTGTCATTGGATGGGGCCGGATGGTCTGCTGGGGGGTTGATACCTGGTCGCTGCTGATGGTGGTGGTGGTGCTTCTGTCCGAATGGGTTGGCTCTGAGATGCCACACGGGTTGCCTAGCGGTTGTCTGTAAACTCATCTGCGAGCTTGGCGGCCTCGTTTAGGGAAAGGGGTCTGCGGTCCCTTACCCAATCTTTGACATCCGCCTGGATGTGGTCGTAGAATTGCTCCAATAGCATGAGCTGCAGGATGTCATCCACACTAGTTGCCTGGAAGCTGGTGATCCAGTTTGATGCAGATAGCTATAGGCGACAGGCCCACTCTGCATACGAGTCCTTGTCTGCTTTGTGGGAGTCCCGGAATTTCTTGCGGTATGCTTCTGGGGTTATCGCATACCGGGCTAGCAGCGCCTCCTTGACCCAGACATAGCTATGAATCTCCTGCTCTGGCACAGCCCTGAAGGCATCCGCTGCCTTGCCTGACAGTTTCCTAGATAATACCGAGTCCCACCCCTCTGTAGGTACTTTATGTAGGGCACACTGGCGTTCAAAGTCTGCCAGATAGCTGTCAATTTCACAGTCACTCTCATTGAAGCTTTTAAAAGCACTGAAGGGAATCTTCTGCGAGCCCACGGTGGTGATCCCTCCATGCCGTCGTTTGCTGGGTTTCAGCCAGCTTCAGTTTTAGCGCCTGCTCCGTCACACTGTTAATCACTTGTAAAATGATTTTGGTAAGATGGGTTTGGTCCAAACCATACCAGCTGTTCTCTGATCTCCCTGTTAGTTGGGGATTCATTTTCCAGAACAGCCTGTATTTCGGTCTCCCGAACGGACGGTATTGCCGCAGCCAAGTTCTCCCGGTCCATCAGTTCGGCAATTATGACCCACTTGGTTTTGTTGCTGGCAATAACTCCACGAACCTCCAACAGTTCCTTCAGTGTGCTGCGTTTCAGCTGTGCATACCAGCTCTCCATTCACTGTACACCAGTGCCTTCAGGAAAAAAAAATCCCGCCGCTGCCAACCAGTTGTGACTGTATAATCATTCCCTTATTCCCATAAAATAAAATCGCCAAATAATCTCGCCGAATAATCCACACATGAGCCAAGGCTGGTTTAATGGGACCAAGGGTGCTCAATTTATGCAACACATAACTCCTCCTCTGGACCAGGCTAGATAATTGAGTTTAAGCAACATACTGAACTCAATTATCTACTGGCCAGAAAAGTTAACATTTTCCACAATTTTTAAAAATATACTTTATACATAATATAATAATATAAAAATCCCTGGGTAGCTGAGGGTGATGTGAACAACATATTCAAAATTCGTGAAAATCCATTCGGTACTTTTGGAGTTATACCGTGTGGAAGTTTGACCGGCTCGCCATGAGGTTATAGCCATTTAGAGTTCCATAGAATCATTGGCAAGAGCCAGTCTCCGTTCGGATAGTTTTTTACGAAAACCACCATAGCTATAGTCAAAGTGATTCGTGTAAAGTGCTCCCCTCGTTCGTCTGTTTGAAACTCCTGAACGCCGTTCGTCTGTGGTACGTGGAAATAGTACATATGGGACTTCCATGAGGTCCGGGTGTTCGTGCTGGTGCTATGCCGAAAACAGTTCCAGGCACTTGACGACCAAGTCCCGTTGGCCACGTTCGGGAGTCTAAGATGGCCGCCGTCCATTGTTCTAACCACGTGTTCGTATGCCGAAATGGCGACCACCTGGGAGCACTCAATTAAATTGCGGTTTTTGGGCAGTTACACAGAGTTCCACATTCTAATTGATACCCAGGGTGGTCTTCGTTCAGTAAAATGAATATAAAATGAAAATAAAACAAAATTAAACTGGCGAATGAAATGGTATTAACAAATTAACCTGTATTTGTGGATGTGTTTTCCTTGATGTGGATCTGGCCCCCTCACTCGCCTCCCGTACAGTAGTTCGAAGGGTGAGAATCCCGTGCATTCCTGAGGCACCTCCCACTATGCAAAGAGAAGGTGCGGCAGGAATCGCTTCCAGTCCCGGTAGGTCCCTGTGAACTTCTTCAACATCTGCTTTAGCGTGCTCTTGAGGCATTCACAGAGACCATTGGTCTGGGGATGGTATGGAGAGCTTGTCAGGGATTTAATCCCGCAGACCTTCCATAGTTGTTGGGTTAACTCCGCAGTGAATTGCTTACCCTGATCCAATAAAATCTCCTTGGGGAATCCCACTCGAGAGAAAATCTTGACCAGGGCATCAGCCACCGTCTCAGCGCGGATATTGGGAAGGGCCACTGCCTTGGGGTAGCTTAGTCCACTACGGTAAGTATATAGCGCTTACCGGAGTGGCTAGGCTGAGCCAGGGGTCCTACAAGGGCTACTCGATGAGGGGCATTGGGACCATTTTGGCCTTAGGGTTGTCTCCCTTCTTACCCACCCTCTGGCAAACCTCACAGGTCTAGCAATAACTCTGGACATCATCGGATACCCTAGGCCAGAAAAAATTCGGAGTTACCCGGTTTAATGTCTGGCGTATTCCCAAGTGACCTGCTAACGGGGCGTCATGCCCAATCCGCAACAACTCCCGCCGGTATTTCCTCGGAAATACCAGCTGGCGTTTTTGCCGGGTGCGTCAACCAGGGTTTTTGTGAGCCTATACAGCCTACCATTTTCCCAAACTAACGGTTCTCCCCCCAGCCCACATTGGCCTACTCTCGCCTTCTCCCTGTACTTCCGTAGGGATGGGTCTCCCATTACTTCCTTCCCAAAATCCTCCAGGGTATCCCAGGGAAGGAGTTCTACCATCAGGGGTGGGGAAAGTTGGCTTACCTGGGTCTCAATAGGAGGTGGATGGCTCTCAACAGCACGGCTCTGGGCTCTGGTGGTCACCGCTTGGGCCTCGTAACGGTGTTAACAAAATCAGTCCAGTGAATAAAATAGCAGGGAGGAAATAACCGATTGACTTGATGGCAATCCTTCACACAGCGTATAGCGCTCACACTGTATATAATATGTCCATATACTGCATATAATGCTTGCTCTATATACAGCATATAACGTTCACACTGTATATAATCTATCTATATACAGCGTATAGCGCTCATACTGTATATAATATGTCCATATGCCGCGTATAACACTCACTCAGTATATAATATATCTATATACAGCGTATAACGCTCACTCTATATATAATATATCTATATACAGCGTATAACGCACACTCTATATATAATATATCTATATACAGCGTATAACGCTCACTCTATATATAATATATCTATATACAGCGTATAACGCTCACTCTATATATAATATATCTATATACAGCGTATAACGCTCACTCTGTATATAATATATCTATATACAGCGTATAACGCTCACTCTGTATATAATATATCTATATACAGCGTATAACGCTCACTCTATATATAATATATCTACAGGGAGTGCAGAATTATTAGGCAAGTTGTATTTTTGAGGATTAATTTTATTATTGAACAACAACCATGTTCTCAATGAACCCAAAAAACTCATTAATATCAAAGTTGAATATTTTTGGAAGTAGTTTTTAGTTTGTTTTTAGTTTTAGCTATGTTAGGGGATATCTGTGTGTGCAGGTGACTATTACTGTGCATAATTATTAGGCAACTTAACAAAAAACAAATATATACCCATTTCAATTATTTATTACTACCAGTGAAACCAATATAACATCTCAACATTCACAAATATACATTTCTGACATTCAAAACAAAACAAAAACAAATCAGTGACCAATATAGCCACCTTTCTTTGCAAGGACACTCAAAAGCCTGCCATCCATGGATTCTGTCAGTGTTTTGATCTGTTCACCATCAACATTGCATGCAGCAGCAACCACAGCCTCCCTGACACTGTTTAGAGAGGTGTACTGTTTTTCCTCCTTGTAAATCTCACATTTGATGATGGACCACAGGTTCTCAATGGGGTTCAGATCAGGTGAACAAGGAGGCCATGTCATTAGATTTCCTTCTTTTATACCCTTTCTTGCCAGCCACGCTGTGGAGTACCTGGACGCGTGTGATGGAGCATTGTCCTGCATGAAAATCATGTTTTTCTTGAAGGATGCAGACTTCTTCCTGTACCACTGCTTGAAGAAGATGTCTTCCAGGAACTGGCAGTAGGACTGGGAGTTGAGCTTGACTCCATCCTCAACCCGAAAGGCCCCACAAGCTCATCTTTGATGATACCAGCCCAAACCAGTACTCCACCTCCACCTTGCTGGCGTCTGAGTCGGACTGGAGCTCTCTGCCCTTTACCAATCTAGCCACGGGCCCATCCATCTGGCCCATCAAGACTCACTCTCATTTCATCAGTCCATAAAACCTTAGAAAAATCAGTCTTGAGATATTTCTGGCCCAGTCTTGACGTTTCAGCTTGTGTGTCTTGTTCAGTGGTGGTCGTCTTTCAGCCTTTCTTACCTTGGCCATGTCTCTGAGTATTGCACACCTTGTGCTTTTGGGCACTCCAGCGATGTTGCAGCTCTGAAATATGGCCAAACTGGTGGCAAGTGGCATCGTGGCAGCTGCACGCTTGACTTTTCTCAGTTCATGGGCAGTTATTTTGCGCCTTGGTTTTTCCACACGCTTCTTGCGACCCCGTTGACTATTTTGAATGAAACGCTTGATTGTTCGATGATCACGCTTCAGAAGCTTTGCAATTTTAAGAGTGCTGCATCCCTCTGCAAGATATCTCACTATTTTGACTTTTCTGAGCCTGTCAAGTCCTTCTTTTGACCCATTTTGCCAAAGGAAAGGAAGTTGCCTAATAATTATGCACACCTGATATAGGGTGTTGATGTCATTAGACCACACACCTTCTCATTACAGAGATGCACATCACCTAATATGCTTAATTGGTAGTAGGCTTTCGAGCCTATACAGCTTGGAGTAAGACAACATGCATAAAGAGGATGATGTGGTCAAAATACTCATTTGCCTAATAATTCTGCACTCCCTGTATATACAGCGTATAGCGCTCACTCTTTATATAATATATCTATATACAGCGTATAACACTCACACTGTATATAATATATCTATATACAGCGTATAACGCTCACTCTATATATAATATATCTATATACAGCGTATAGCGCTCACTCTATATATAATATATCTATATACAGCGTATAACGCTCACTCTATATATAATATATCTATATACAGCATATAGCGCTCACTCTATATATAAAATATCTATATACAGCGTATAACGCTCACTCTATATATAATATATCTATATACAGCGTATAACGCTCACTCTATATATAATATATCTATATACAGCGTATAACGCTCACTCAGTATATAATATATCTATATACAGCGTATAACGCTCACTTTATATATAATATATCTATATACAGCGTATAACACTCACTCTATATATAATATATCTATATACAGCGTATAACGCTCACTCAGTATATAATATATCTATATACAGCGTATAACGCTCACTCTGTATATAATATATCTATATACAGCGTATAACGCTCACTCTATATATAATATATCTATATACAGCGTATAACACTCACTCTGTATATAATATATCTATATACAGTGTATAACGCTCACTCTATATATAATATATCTATATACAGCGTATAACGCTCACTCTGTATATAATATATCTATATACAGCGTATAATGCTCACTCAGTATATAATATATCTATATACAGCGTATAGCGCTCACACTGTATATACTATGTCAATATACCGCATATACCACTCACTCTATATAGAATATATTAGTTTATTGAATATAACACTCACACTCGCTCCCCCCTGTCTCCTTACAGAATGTAACGTGTTCAGCCTGGACATTGCTTTACTCATTGATGGATCTGGAAGTATCCATCCAAGCGATTTCACATTAATGTTAAACTTTATATCTACAATCATGGACGATTTTAAGGAAACGGATACTCAGGTAAGACTTCACTACTCACTGCGTCATAGACTCATCGCTCCTAACTGGAGCATAGACCGTATATATCATATCATTATACAGAGCATATTCCAGGGGAGGTTCAGGCCACCTAGATGCTCTGTTTATAGACAGGGTGTGCCGTGTTCGGCCCCGTCTCTTTGGTACATCACGTCCCTCTCACTAGCTCCCTCGCCCTTTGCCACCCATCCTGGTCGAGTGCTAAAGCTGCACACCCACCTATATATAGATGTCAAGTCCCCGTTCAGTGCGGCCACAACTGAGCAGAGCCGTAAAGGGGAATAACTTACCGTGATCGCGGCGGATTGCCTCTGGATCCTCATCCCCGACGGTGCCCAGCGTTCTTAGGGACGCCAACTGCTGTGGTCCTGAAATTTATAATAATAAACCTATTGCCCTTAGCAAAAATTGTGCCTATGTGCATGTGACGTCACATCGACGGACATGCACGTTTTGGGGTCAAAAGTCATATTTAACCAATCAATGCACAGAGAGGCATATTTAAAGCCTGAATAGCCTTTTCTCAGTGCCCTGTCTTACTTTACTGAGTATTACTTTACTGAGAGGGTAGTGGATGCATGGAATAGCCTTCCAGCTGAAGTGGTAGAGGTTAACACAGTCAAGGAGTTTAAGCCTGCGTGGGATAGGCATAAGGCTATCCTAACTATAAGATAAGGCCAGGGACTAATGAAAGTATTTAGAAAATTGGGCAGACTAGATGGGCCGAATGGTTCTTATCTGCCGTCACATTCTATGTTTCCATGTTTCTGTCATGGTTTCCACTTGTTGGTTGTATGAAAGTGTGTTCCCGTTAGTTGATATTTCTGGTATTTGACTTTGTCTTGTATTCTACTTTCCCTACTTCTGGTATCCAGACTTTTGGCTAGTATTACGTTTAGTGTCTGTTTCTGAACCCTTGACTTCTTTTAACTTAAGCCAGGTATACGTTATTTGTGTTTACATAGGTCTGCGTGTTGGATCATATAGTAGTCATGACACCTGCCTGCAGAAATCCTAATATACAAATTTGCCTGAATATGCGAATTAACTAGCCTGATGGTAGTGCCGTTGGCAGACACGGGAGTAGCAACACTTGAGGGAGGGAAGGCCAGAAGTTCTGTTTTGGACAGGTTCAGTTTAAGGAAGTGAGCAGCCATCCAGTTGGAAATAGCAGACTGGCAGTCAGAGACCGAGATCAGGAGAGATCAGGACAGGAACTTGCTTGTCTTCCAAACAGGGCCGGTACAAGGACTTCTGTCTACACAGGCAAAGACACATTTTGCTTGACACCTGTTTGTCTATTATTCCCCCTTTTACACCTCATACCCATTCTTTTGCCTAATTTGTGCATCTTTTCACCTTTTTCTTTCTCTTTTCCCCTTTTTGTGTATTGTATCCCCTGTTTGGCATTCTTTTCATGTATTTGTGTCTTTATCCTAATTTTGTGGTCTCATTACCCCCTTGTGTCACACACTCACTCACTGGCTCTTACACACACACACTGGCCCTTATACAAACACACTGCTTATAAATAAACACACACTGGCTCTTACACACTCACTGGTTATACACAAACACACACACTAGCTCTTACTAAAACACACACACACACACTGGCTCTAACACACAGACATGCTTGTCTGGCTCTAACACAAACACACACACTGGCTCTTACACACACACACTGGTTCTAGCACACACACATACTACTTAAACACACACTGCTGATACACACACTGACTCTTACACACACTACTTATACACACACTGGCTCTAACACAAACATATACACACACACACACACACACACACTGCTTATACACACACAGCATTTAACACACACACTGGCTCTTACACACACACACACACATAATCTTACACACACACTGGCACTTACACACAGACTCTTACACACTGATTTTAAACACACTAGATCTTACACACACACACTGCTTAGATTGGCGTGCACACGGGGTGTGCCTGGGCACACCCTAATCCCCGCGACACGCCTATGGAGTGAGACCGGCAGGGGAGATCTCAGGATCTCCCCTGTCGGCTCATGCAGAGCCAGCGCTATCCGAGCGCCGGCTCTGCTCTCAGCCTCTCTCCTCACTGCAGCATGGAGGGAGGCATGAGAGGACCCAGGGAGCTCAACCAGCAGCTCAGCCGGGTTCCTCTCGCGAGATCTGAGCATTGCCGCGGCAACGCTCAGATCTCTCTCAAGTGAACTCTCCACTGGACCACCAGGGAAAGCAACAGCACGATCCCCCCTCCCTACATAAGGTAAGAAGGGAGGGGGGTATTAAGTAACGTACCCCCACAATCACCCACACACATACAGCACCCAAACACATACAGCACCCACACACATACAGCACACACATACACACAGACACACAGAACCCACACACACACAACACACACACACACACAGCACCCACACACACACATACAGAGCACACACACATACAGAGCACACACACATAAAGCACCGACACACAGCACACACATACAGCACCCACCCACACACACACAGCAAACACACACATACAGCACCCACACAGCACCCTCACACACATACACCACACCCACACACATACAGCACACACACACAGTACCTTCACACATACAGCACCCACACACATACAGCACCCTCGCACATACAGCACCCTCAAACACACAGCACCCTCTTACACACAGCACAGAAACAGCACCCTCACAAACACACACACAGCACCCTCACACACACAGCACACTAACAGTACCCTAACAAACACACAAACCCTCACACACAGCACACAAACAGCACCCTCACACACACATCACACTAACAGCACCCTCACACACAGCACCCTTACACACACACACACACACAACACCCTCAAACCACCCTCATGCAGCACACACATACACAGCAGTGTATGTATATATATACATACACACACAAACACACACACACATACACATATACACGCGGCGTGTGTTTGTGCTTTAGGGTGCAATGGGCTGCGCACGCCTATTACTAATTATAAATAAACACACACTGGCTATTACACACTGGCTCTTACACACACACTGACTCTTACACGCAAACTGCTTATACACACACTGCTTATACACACACTGGCTCTTAAACACACACTGCTTATACACACACAACCTCTAACACACAATACCTGCTTATACACACACTGGCTCTTACACACACACACTGCTTATACACACACAGCCTCTAACACACACTAACTGCTTCTACACAAACACACATATACACTGGCGTATACACACACTGGTTCTAACACACACACACACACTGCTTATACACACACTGGCTCTAACACACACACACACACACACACACACACAGCCTCTAACACACACACACGCACTGGCTCTTAAACCCCACAGCCTCTTACACACACTGGTTCTAACACACACACACACACAGACTCTTACACATTGCTTTTACACACAGTGGGTCTTATATAAACACACACACACACTGACTCACACACACTGCTTGTACACACACCAGCTCATACACACACCCTTACTGTTTCTTATTTCAAATTTGCTAAAAAAAAGTACTTTAGTAGCTTCGCTCCACTCTCCACAGCACTTGGCTGCCGGAATATGACGTCATATATCCCAGAACCTTTAGCTCATGAAGAGATTGGCTGCGGCTGTTCCTCACTGCTCCACCTGCCTCCCTCAGTGGCTGCATGTTTTTTTTTCCCCATCACACAGCCAGCAAGCTCAGTAAATTAATACCGTGGGCATTGCTGCAGAGAGTTCTATGTGCTCCCACGGGTCACTCTGACATCTTTGTGCCCTCGGGTAGGTGCGCCCAAAGGTGGCCGCCTGTGCCGGCCCTGCATCCAATTAGAAATGATATTGGAAGGAGCTAAAAGGTTTATCAAAGAATGCAGTATAGATTGAGAACAATAAGGGACCAAAGACAGACCCTTGGGAAACCAGCACCAGCAGAAAGTAGTTGGGGAGAAGGGGTAGAGATAGAGAACCAAACACTGAAAGAGCAATGGGAGATGTAGGAGGAGCACCAAGAGAGCAATTTCATGTAAACCGAGATTACAGAGGATGAGAAGAAGCTGTAGATGATCAAGTGTCAAAAGCAGCAGACAAGTCAAGGAGAATTAGGATAGAATCATGACCACGAGATTTAGCAGCAAATAGATCATTGGATACTTTAGTCACAGTTGTTTCGACAGTGATGAGAGGGGATTCCAGACTGAAGTGGGTCAAGCAGAGTTTGATTCAAGGAAATCTGTCAATCTTGCATACACAACTCTCTCAAGGATCTTCGAGGCAGACGGCAGTAGCGAGATAGGATGGTGGTTGGATGGGAAGTTGGGGTCAAGGTTGGGCTTTTTCAGAATCTGGGTTATGGCTGCATGTTTGAAGGGTGAAAGAAATGTGCCAGAGTAGAGAGAGAGAGAGATTGAGAATTTTAGTGAGAGGATTAGATACAAGGGAATACCATTGAGGGAACAGGCGGTGGTGTGGGAAGACTGGAGCAGAGCAGAAACCTCTTCTGTTGTAGCGGGTGCGAATGAGCATAGAAAAGTGGAGAGAGTGAGGTTGGTGGAAGTATTGGTAGGGGAGGGAGAGAGATGAGAAATCTCTTCCCTGATTGTAGAAATCATCTCAGTGAAGTGAGTTGCAAAGTTTGTGGCGGACAAGGTGCTAGGAGGAGAGGGAGCAACAGGGCGAAGAATAGAGTTAAAAGTGTGAAATTGGCATTTTGGTTACGAGGGTGTTAAAGGACCACTATAGTGCAAGGAAAACATACTGGTTTTCCTGGCACTATAGGGTCTCTAGGTCCCCCTCCCGCGGGGCTCTAGGGTGAGGAAGGGGTTAAACACTCACCTTTTCTCCACCGCCGGGCTCCCTCGGCAGTGGGGACTCTCCGCCTCCTTTCCCCGTCATCGGCTGAATGCGCATGCGCGTCAAGAGCCGCACGCGCATTCAGCCAGTCCACAGGAAAGCATTCTCAATGAAAATCACAGTGAGAAGCGCGGAAGCGCCTCTAGCAGCTGTCAATGAGACAGCCGCTAGAGGCTGGATTAACCCATAGGTAGACATAGCAGTTTCTCTGAAACTGCTATGTTTACAGCAGAAAGGGGTTAACCCTAGCTGGACCTGGCACCCAGACCACTTCATTAAGCTGAAGTGGTCTGGGTGCCTATAGTGGTCCTTTAAAGTAGTTTACTTTTGCAGATAAAAGAGCCAGACTATAGGAGCATAGCATAAATTTATATTGGAGAAAGTCAGAACTGAGACTTTCTTCAGCAGCATTCAGCAGTTCTGGAACATTTTTGCGGGTATCGAGTCAGCTTGGTGTGGTGGAACATCGGAGAGATAAGAGGCGGTGCAGAGATTGATGCAGCTGTATTTTCTGTGACTGTTTCATCAGAATCCGACCACTGAGCGAGGCCAGAGATTACAGAGAGCAGATAAGAGGCATCTGTGACAGTATAATCCTGTGACCCGTCAATCGTTCCCTTCTTCCCATAAAATAAAATCGCCAAGTAATCCACATAGTAATAAATCGCTGGTATCGCCCAATAATCCACACATGAGCCTCAGCTTAATGCTGGAACAAGACTGGTTTAATGGGAACAAGGGTGCTCAATTTATGCAACACATGACTCCTCCTCTGGGCCAAGCTAGATAATTGAGTTTAAGCAACATACTAAACTCAATTATCTACTGGCCAGAAAAGTTAACATTTTCCACAATTTTTAAAAATATACTGTATACATAATATAACAATATAAAATCCCTGGGTAGCTGAGGGTAATGTGAGCAACATATTCAAAATTCCTGAAAATCCTTTCAGTAGTTTTGGAGTTGTACCATGTGGAAGTTTGACTGGCTCGCCACGAGATTGTAGCCGACTATAGAGTCAGTGGCAAGAGCCGGTCTCCGTTCTGATGAAATTTGCACGAAAACCGCTGTAGATATCTTCAATCTGGTTCTTGGAGAATGCTTCCCTCGTTCATCTGTTTCAAACTCCCGAACGCTGTTCTTCTGCCGTATTTAGAAGTGGTTCCGGGTGGGACCGGGTGTTTGTGCGAGTGCCATGCTGAAAACAGTTCCAGGCACTTGACGACCAAGTCCCGCTAGCCGGCTGTTCGGGAGTTAAGATGGCCGTCGTCCATTGTTCTTGCCACGTGTTCGTATGCCGAAATGGCGGCCACCTCGGAGCAGTCAATTAACTTGCGGTTTTTGTGCAGTTACTCAGAGTTCTAAGTTCTAATTGCTACCCAGGGTGGTCCTCGTTCGGTAAACTGACTATTTTACCGAACAAGGGAAATTAACGAAATGAAAGTAACGAATGAACCAGCAATAAAGGTAATAAATCCAACGAATAAAGTAGCAGGGAGGGAAAGAACCGAATGAGTGGAGGGTGATTCTTCACAGCATCTGGGAAGTTGAGGTTGTTGATTTGGATGTTAAAGTCCCCGAATATAAGGGAAGGAGTGCTAAATAGGCAGACAGTGTGAACTTCAAAAGGAAGGAAAAGATAGGGCAGGGGTGGGGAGAATTGGTTAAAAGGTACATTGAGGGGATGCCTACACGACTCCTCCTTCACATATAGTATACATAGTATGTCTCACCCTCTCTTTCTCCTTGCAGTTTGCTCTGATGCAATATTCCTTAAAAATTGAAAAACAATTTGATTTCAATGAATTTTCTGCTACAAGAAATCCCAGAATTCTGACAGAAAGCATCAGACCGGAAAGAAGCAAGACACGTACCTCATCTGCCATTGAGAAAGTGCTGTAAGTGATAACGCGGTATACATTGATGACGCGGTATACATTGATGACGCGGTATACATTGATAACGCAGTATACATTGATAACGCGGTATACATTGATTATGCGGTATTCATTGATAACGCAGTATACATTGATAACGCGGTATACATTGATAACGCGGTATACATTGATAACGCAGTATACATTGATGACGCGTATACATTGATGACACGGTATACATTGATAACGCGGTATACATTGATAACGCAGTATACATTGATAACGCGGTATACATAGATAACGCAGTATACATTGATAACGCGGTATACATTGATAACACGGTATTCATAGATAACACGGTATTCATTGATAACGCGGTATACATTGATAACGCGGTATTCATAGATAACACGGTATTCATTGATAACACGGTATACCTTTTCTGGTGGTTTCTCTATAACCACATTTAGTTAATTCAACTGCAGTATCATGCCATTTTTGGGCAACTAATGCATATATATGATTTCATTATAAGTGTATTTTGAGTTATATGTGTATTTATCTCAAAGTAAACTTATAATGAAATCATATATATGCATTATATGTATAATATATTTTAAAATGCTTTAATTATTTTATAATATATTATACATATAGAATATATGTATATTTATTTTATTGTTTTTTTTTTTTTTACTTTTTAGCAGCCTGGGGGACTGCCTGACAGCTCAGACAGTCCCACTGCTGGCAGCTTCATAGACTCCTATTGCAGGGTGATCACATGGCCCTGGAGGGCCAAGTGGTCTGTGTTGCTGCAGGGGGACTGCTGGGGTTTCCGGCAATCCACCCTGACCGCTATTGCTGCGGATCGCCGGTCCAGGTAAGTCCAGGGCTCCTATTTGCCGTTTTTTGTCATTAAGGAGATATATGTATTTATAACGTCATTCTAAATGTATTTTGTAATATTTAAATATATATATATATATATATATATATATATATATATTAATATCAAAATACAGTTAGAACAAATTTAAACAGCTTTATAATTTTTTCTTAATTAGATTTTTTTTCTTTTCATTTTTTAAATTTATATATATATATATATATACATATATATACACATATATATATATATATATATATATATATATATATATATATATATATATATATATATATATATACACACACACAGTTGCAAGAAAAAGTATGTGAACCCTTTGGAATGATATGGATTTCTGCACAAATTGGTCATAAAATGTGATCTGATCATCATCTAAGTCACAACAATAGACAATCACAGTCTGTTTAAACTAATAACACACAAAGAATGAAATGTTGCCATGTTTTTATTGAACACACCATGTAAACATTCACAGTGCAGGTGGAAAAGTATGTGAACCCTTGGATTTAATAACTGGTTGAACCTCCTTTGGCAGCAATAACTTCAACCAAACATTTCCTGTAGTTGCAGATCAGACGTGCACAATGGTCAGGAGTAATTCTTGACCATTCCTCTTTACAGAACTGTTTCAGTTCAGCAATATTCTTGGGATGTCTGGTGTGAATCGCTTTCTTGAGGTCATGCCACAGCATCTCAATCAGGTTGAGGTCAGGATTCTGACTGGGCCACTTCAGAAGGCGTATTTTCTTCTGTTTAAGCCATTCTGTTGTTGATTTACTTCTATGCTTTGGGTCATTGTCCTGTTGCAACATCCATCTTCTGTTAAGCTTCAGCTGGTAGACAGATGGCCTTAAGTTCTCCTGCAAAATGTCTTGATAAACTTGGGAATTCATTTTTCCTTCGATGATAGCAATCCGTCCAGGCCCTGATGCAGCAAAGCAGCCCCAAACCATGATGCCCCCACCACCATACTTCACAGTTGGGATGAGGTTTTAATGTTGGTGTGCTGTGCCTTTTTTTTTGCCACACATAGTGTTTTACGTATTGTAGATTCACTAACAGGGATGTTACCATTTGCCAGTGACTTTTGTAAGTCTTTAGCTGACACGCTAGGATTCTTCATCACCTCATTGAGCAGTCTGCGCTGTGCTCTTGCAGTCATCTTTACAGGACGGCCATTCCTAGGTAGAGTAGCAGCAGTGCTGAACTTTCTCCATTTATAGACAATTTGTCTTACCGTGGACTAATGAACAGCAAGGCTTTTGGAGATACTTTTATAACCCTTTCCAGCTTTATGCAAGTCAACAATTCTTAATCGTAGGTCTTCTGAGAGCTATTTTGTGCGAGGCATCATTCACATCAGGCAATGCTTCTTGTGAAAAGCAAACCCAGAACTGCTGTGTGTTTTTTATAGGGCAGGGCAGCTGTAACCAACACCTCCAATCTCATCTCGTTGATTGGACTCCAGTTGGCTGACATCTCACTCCAATTAGCTCTTGGAGATGTCATTAGTCTAGGGGTTCACATACTTTTTCCACATGCACTATGAATGTTTACATGGTGTGTTCAATAAAAACATGGCAACATTTCATTCTGTGTGTATTAGTTTAAGCAGACTGTGATTGTCTATTGTTGTGACTTAGATGATGATCAGATCACATTTTATGACCAATTTGTGCAGAAATCCATATCATTCCAAAGGGTTCACATACTTTTTCTTGCAACTGTATATATAAAACGTCATTCTAAGTGTATTTTGATAGATATATATATATAAAATTAATATTAAAATACACTTTTAATAACAGTGTATGTGTGTTTATGTGCATGTAAAAGTACCTAGATTATATATATATTATGTACTTTATAATCTTTTATTGCACAAGCTGGCTATTCCGGCCATGTGATCGCGAGGACCCTGCAGTCACATGGGCCGGGAGGGCCGGATCAGGTAGTGGGGGTCTGCCTGAGCTCCCAGGCAGATGCCAGGATTGTGATCGCAGGTGGGGGATCGCCAGCGATCGGGTAAGTGCTGATTTACTAAACGACGTACCAGGTGCGTCCGCGGTCATTAATTTTGGCGGATGTACCTGGAAGGGGTTAAACAGTGTAGAAGTATAAATACGTAATTAACCACTCACGTGTTCCAGAGCCTTTCAAGAGGCTCTATTTGAATCACAGTGCGGCTAATTCTGAGGGGGCGCCACCCTTTAGTTCCAAGGTAAATATTCTCCACAAATTCAAATGTGAATAAAAGGAATATTTATTGAATCCAATGATTAATAAAAAACAAATATTTACAAAAGCATATATACTGATTACCAGATAAACCGAGGAAGCCTTGATAAGGTGAAACTAATTTTGATCATTCATTTTATCCCTGTGATTTATCAGTATATATGCTTTTTGAAATATTCATTTTTTTAACCATTGGATTTAATAAATATTCCTTTTATTTGCATTTGGATTTGTGGAGAATATTTACCTTGGAACTAAAGGGTGGCGTCCCCCTCAGAATTAGCCGCACTGTGATTCAAATAGAGCCTCTTGAAAGGCTC
This sequence comes from Pelobates cultripes, assembly GCA_933207985.1. Lineage (NCBI taxonomy): Eukaryota > Metazoa > Chordata > Amphibia > Anura > Pelobatidae > Pelobates > Pelobates cultripes. The sequence goes on from OW240918.1 coordinate 156,137,491, forward strand.
TGCAACACGTGAGTTGTTCAATTTTAAGTATTTATACTTCTACACTGTTTAAACATATTGCACTAGATTTCGTTGTATATATTTTGTTCTTGGAGGTAAAAGACTACCAGTGACAAGATTGAAGGAGTTCCCCCAAAAAGAGGATCCAAGGCGCACAACCTAAAGCCAGGCATATAGGCTCTAAGCAATGTGAGTGGAAGTCTTAAGGGATCCAGTGGGAAATACTTTTTTTGTGTAAAGGTTATCAAGTTTTTCTTTAGATTGAGGATCCAGATGGAACCTAGCAATGGAACCTCTAGCAACACCATGGGGATTACGATATTCCTGTATCCAAACTGCTCACATTTGAGCAATTTGCCAAGAAGGAAAGCCAAAAGGTGCAGGATCCAGTGGTAAAAAGATGGTGAAGACTCACCCCAAAAACTTCACAGTTGTAACTGCAGGCAAAGGGGAGTGTACCAAGGATCAACTCAGAGTGAAATATTTATTCCAACAAATATGTAATTGTGAAGTAATTATAAATCATTAATGTAATTCAATTAAATCTACCGTCCCAGATCCATGCACCTTTTAATGCATTGCATAAACTGACAGCTTTTATCTGGTGTCTTTTCTATTCCTCCTCTAGGAATGAACTGTTTATCCCAGAAAGTGGTTCTCGTGATGGGGCGAAGAAGATTCTCATCCTCATTACAGATGGAAAGACAGATGGAGAGAAAACTCGATATCCAGAGGTTATTGGTAAAGCAGAAAGAATGGGGGTACTGCGTTTTGTTATTGGGGTGAGTCACTAATATTAATGGACTATATTGCAGTTTTGGCCATATGGTCACCTCAGCATCCTTAGTTCTAAGGTTCTATATCAATCTTTAAACAATGTACATGTCTTAAACCGTAGGTGGGAGATGCATTCCAAAACCCAGACGCTTACCAGGAACTGGTGGCCATTGCATCGTACAAAACCGACGACCATATTATGAGAGTTAATGACTTCTCTGCGCTCATCAATTTAAAGAAAGATCTGGAGAATAAAATCTTTGCTATTGAAGGTCCTAAAAATCTATATCTTCGATCCAATAATATCGCTTTAAAAAAAACAATACAATTCCTGTCTAATACCCCTTTTTCTCTCTACTAATAACCCTTCTATCCATTAATATTTCTTCTTTTCAATAATACCGCTTTAAAAAAATACTACTACTTACAACTAACGGGTAATAAACTATGTGCTGAACTCTTTCTTAACAGACTGTATTTAAGAATTCTCCTGTTTTGTTTTCACTTTCACCAAACGCCCTACATATCCCTTTGGTTCGGTATTTTCGTTGAACCAAACACAGACCACCCCCTGGATCGTTTACTTCAATCAAACCACAAACTTAAGTGCTGTTTCTGGGTGGCAGTTATTTGTGTGACCGAACACACATGCTCCAGTAAATGGTGGCCATTTTGTCTCCCAAACGCAGGCAGTTGTACCCCCAGGACGACCAAGTACAACAACAACGTTATTGGCCACACTCGGCTTTATACTTCCCCATGCAAGGGGTGGATCACATTTAATGACAATGTCCCCTCCCCGGGTCCTCCACCTCCTCGGGGTCGAATAACAGAACCGGAACCCCAATTCCTTTTGTCCCCTGTTCCCGCCACTCTGTGCCCCCTACCAAGGTCCTCCCCCTCCCAGGGGTCTCCTGACAGAAACAGAACTCCTGTCCCTTTGACCCCTGTTCCCGCCACCCATCCTCAGGATTTACCACCTCCGGTGACCAGGGGGTCTTCAACCCATGAGCCACTGTACCTGGGAGTCCAAGCGTGGGAAAGCTTCCCACCTCTGTGACTCCCAGTCACAGAAAGCCTGCGAAACCGCTATTATCCCCAAACAAGTGTCCCCACTAATCTCCAGGACCCCCAGAATGGTAACTGCCTCCATTCGTGGGGTTCCTGGGTGAAACTAGGCAAGGGAAGTGCCTCTTTTCAGGACACAAATGCTCCCCCTGGCCGGTGCTTGTCCATACGCACGGCGGCCACCCAGGGAAGAACTCATTAATTATTTCCCTTGCAGTTTCACACTTATGTTGCAAGTCGCCAACATGCTAATTTATTGGTGTGAACACTTCAAGGGACAGTGGGGAAGTCCACGAATGCTCCCCCTAGGTGGCGTTTGTCTAACGAACGGCCCACCACCCAGGGTCGGCACGCGCCGCGGCTTCCCTTGCGGTTTGTGGTTTCGACACCTCATTACAAGGTGTGACAACATTTTAAAAGAGGTTTCGTGGTGGTCCCTATTCGGGAGGTGAATGAAACCCGTTCACATTGAGCCCTCCCAAACGGGGAGCAGGTAAAACACATGAATACAACACAATACAACACAACACAATACAGGGGAAAACATGGGGAATATCTCATAGCAATTCACAAACAGACAGAGGACCCGCCACATCCATTACACTTGTGGCAGAAGTGGGATGTTCTCCCTAAAGTTCCAAAAACCTGAACAGAGTCGGAAGTGAATGGACCAGCAATACCACCTTCTGAAATTGACTACATTGAAGGAATTGCGGGAGGTTAGAAGACGAGAAAGCCACACTCATCATGGAGTGACAGGACCATAACAACTCCGACTGGGAGTTTGGAGGTAACAGAATTTCAGAAGAATGTGCGTTGGAGGTATCCTGTGTCCCAACCCATCCCAAGAGATAATACTACAAGTGATGGCTCAAGCAAACGAGGCTCCAAAAGGCGAGAGAGCCCTGGTTGGGATCATCGTTCAGAGATGCAGCCTCCCTCCATGGATCAAAGGTGGGAGGGTGGAAGAAACTAAATTATGCAGCATTCAACGCATTCTGATGGGGAGGAGGACATCGACACCTACTTCCAAGACTTCAAATGACAATGCGCTCTGAAAGGTTTGGACAAAGCGAACAGCCATTTTAAGCAGCAAGTTGTCCGGACAGGCTGCCGAAGCTTACAGGGCAGTGCCTGACTCTGAAACTCACCTCAACGAAAAGGTCAAAGAGAAATTGCTTGAGCATTTTGCATGCAATGAGCAGCCCACAACTGGATGCCAGTCGCTTACACTTGCGGTACAATTGGTTCTATTAGAACAATTCTTTGACCACAATGTCTCAGAAGTACGAGACTGTGTCAGAGATGGAAAACCGCTAACTGTGGAGGAAGCAGCCAGACTTGCAAACAAATCCCAGGACGGCTGAAGAACGGAGCTCAACACTGCTCATTTTGCTCCCCGCAGCAGCCCTTTAACTCCAGCGCCCCTACCCAATCCACGAACAGTGCCTCGGTCAACAAACGCTAACTCAGGGATGCCACGTAAATCACCCACTCTCTTTTATGGGTGCAGCCAAGCCAGGCATTTCAGGAATAATTGCCCTCATTGGAATCGTTCCGGGTGGAGTAGACCACCTCCTAACCCCCCTAGAGCAGCAGCATACTGTGTTGGAGAGCAAAGATGGGGTCATCCCTCCATGTTACCCCGAGCCCACCAAGGCTCCAATGATGAATCCTGGTCAGTGCTTCATGAAATTGACCTGGTACAAGCAGCGAGGGACAACCGGGAACACCATCGACAAATGGTTAAAATAAATGGCAAGAAATTACAAGGCTTACGGAACACAGGAGCTACTTTGATGCATGTGCAACCACATCGGATTAGTGACACTGAAAAAAATGGCAGGACTGTAGCTTTAAGAGTCACCGGCGGAGCTATCCACCGACTTCAAACTGCTCGAGTACATCAAAATTGGGGTACCGGAGCCAAGTACATCGAAGTTGGTATTATGAGAGACTTACTCGCAAAGGTGCTCCTGGGGATCGATCTGGGGCATCTTACCCCCCATTTTGCAACGTCGCCCCCCAAGAACACTTATTCAGTCACCACGAGACTCCAAGCCCGAACCGATTATCTTTAACACTCCGAGGACCCACAGGTAAGACAACTTGTCCCATTCCCAGACTGACCTTATTCCCTCTATTTGGGATACCCGCCAGGATTTGTGGAGGAAACTCTGGAAAGACCCCACTCTAACTAGGTACTGTAGACAGGTAGAGACGAACTCAGGAGGGTTTGAGTGGGTAGGAGACTAATTGTACAGGATGACCGAAGGGGCATGGATAGAGCCAGCGTAGGTTCCAAAGAGGCAGTTAGTGGTGCCATGGAAATACCAGGTTGAACTAATGAATGCAGGGCACCTAGGCATTCAGAAGACTAATCACAGGCTCACACAAGCTTTCTTCTGGCCCGGAGTCACTCCGGACCCACAAGAATACTGCCGAACCTGTGATACATGTCAACGAGTGGGAAAAAAGAGGGAACCACCCCAAATCTTAATTGAAATCCCTACCTATAGGGGGAGTGTCCTGGACACTGACCAAGATGGCCGCTTAATCCCGGAGCTCCTCTGCACCTTACCCCAAAATAGCTAACCATAAGCCGCAACAGAGCACACATGGGTCACAACCGCCACACGGAGCAACCACAGACCCCCAGGGACTCACACCCGAGCTCCCAACAAGGACCGATGGACGGTTTCTTACAACCCCCATGCGGGGCCGCTGGCGGGAGCGAGAGTCCGGGCCTAGCACCGCGGTCGCCACCGTCCCCTACCTTGATGGGGGGATGTGAATCCTCCACCCTGGACCGCATAAGCGAGGAGCTGAGGGCCATGACTGCTGCCATGGCCACAAAAGCCAACCTGCTCACCCTCACCACCACGATCCAAGATGCCCTGAGAGCAGAAATGGCCGGGATCAGGACAGAGGTGAGCACACACGCGGGCCGCATACAGGCCCTAGAACACGTGGTGGAAACTCACACTGAGAGGCAACCGGCCACAGACACTGCCATTTCCCGACAGGGAGAACTGATCCTCCACATGCGCAGGCACCTTGAAGACTTGGATAATAGAGGCCGGAGGTGCAACATTCGGATCCGGGGGATCCCAGAACCAGATGGAGGGGAGGACGTGGAGAAAGTTCTCACAGATCTCTTCAATACTATATTAGGGGCTGACGCTCCACAGTCTTTCGACTTTGAACGAGCACACAGAGCGCTAAGACCACGGTCACTTGAAGAAGGCCCTAGAGATGTGATCTGCTGCCTCCATGCCTTCCCCATTAAAGACAAGATCATGCGGAAAGCTAGGGAGTAACCCACGTGGCCCTTTCGAGGCATTCCTGTCTCCCTATACAACAACTTGTCCCCACTTACGTTGGAAGCCAACAGGGCCCTAACCACTGCCTTTACGATTTCCAATGGCACGAGGCAGGGTTGCCCACTATCCCCATTGCTATTTGTCATGTCCTTGGAACCCCTACTCCAAACTGTACGAAACAGCTCTGACATTCAGGAATATCCCTGGCAAGGGGTGGAACATAAAGTAGCCGCCTACGCGGACGATTTGTTATTTTTTATCACCTCAACCCGAATCACAATGCCATGCCTGCTGGAAACACTTGAACAATTCGGTAAAATTTCAGGTTTTAAACTTAATCTGTCCAAATGCGAAGTGCTCAACATCACTATACCCGACACTGAATACCGAGTCCTAGACTCCCTGTTTCCATTTCGGTGGTGCCCCTGCAAGATGAGATATTTAGGGATCTGGATCACATCGAACCCAGGAGACCTCTACACACTAAACTTCGACCCACTACTGAAGACGATCCTGGCAGACCTGGGGAAATGGACATACCCACATATATCATGGTTTGGGAGAATAGCAGTTCTTAAAATGAACATCTTACCCAGACTCTTATACTCGTTTCAGACACTCCCACTAGCTATACCCATACATTTTTTCAACTCATTACGATCAGCGGTTATACGCTATGTTTGGAAAGGGAAGAGGCTTCGACATGACTTGCTCTGCCTACCGAGATGCCGGGGAGGACTAGCGCTACCAGACTTCAAACGGTATCACCAAGCTACAGTCCTCCAGCGTATTCTGGAATGGCACGGTGATACACACCGGAAACAATGGGTAGCCCTAACCAGAGACGGACAAGAAGCTCGTTTAAAGTCCGCTATATGGGTGGGGGGGCCGCAGAACAGGTGATAGAGGAGAGTCAGCCGGGATTATAGCCCAGACATTTGCCAGCTGGGCACTCATGAGAGATCAACCCCATATCTCCCCTGTGCCGAGCCCGTTGCTTCCCATCACTCACAATCCAGCGATAGGAGGGGGTTTTCCGACGACGGCATGGCCATTTGCGGATGACCGCGAGCATGTACCCATCTCCACGGTTCTGCGAGATGGCAACATGCGATCTTTAAACTCCTTGCTAGGAGAGACACCTCGTACACCCTCGATAACACTACGCTACATGCAGGTAAACCACTATTACAATACCATGAGCAATAAAGAAAAACTACACAGAGACCTTACCTGGTTTGAAACGAGATGCGAACGAGGCTCATCATTGGACAAAACTATATCCACCTTATACCAACATCTCTTGGTGGGTAACCTAGCAGAAAACAACACTTTTCCCCCTCTGATGGACACCACCTATACCCCCCAACAATGGGAGGACGCACTATTCTGGCAACACAAAAGCTCCATTAGCACCCATTACCAAGAGACGAATTACAAACTAATCGCGCTATGGTACAGGACACCGACACTACTCCACAGAATCTTCCCTACAACACCATCGACATGTTGGAGATGTCTCCAAGAAAGGGGCACGACGATACACATATGGTGGGAATGTCGCCTCATAGTCCCATACTGGGAGATGATCAGAGAGAAAATAACCGAGATTATGGGAGAAACACCCGAATGGACGGCGGCATTGCCCCTTCTACATATTTCAACACTGTCGATTGTCGCATACAAGAAATCAATTTTACGTCATCTACTTAATGCAGCCAAAGCTCTGATCCCGCTATACTGGAAAAGGATGGAGACGCCCCAAATGGAGGAATGGATCCGCAGGGTGGAGGACATTCAGGGGGCGGAGGCGATCCAGGCTTCGTTACTCGGGAGGGGAGACAGACACGCAGAAATGTGGCGACCATGGTTCACGTTCGTGTCTCAGAGCAGCCAGGGATAGGCAGCCTGCGAGGGGACACCTTGGGGGGGAGGTTGGCTCACTGGAGCAGGACCATTCACACCTAATCTTCCTTACCCAACTCGAACTGCATCCGAGAAGAGGGGCAACTCTTTCCCTCTTACCCTACTACTAAACACTTTTCTAATTTCCACTTGTAACTCTTAACACATACACGCACTTATTAGGATAGGACATACACGCACTAGGAAGAGGAAACTGCCTTGTAATAGGAAACAATCAGGTCGATTATGTACAACAAACATGGTAACCACTCATCCCTGCGTATCGGGCCTCTTAGAACGACTCACAAACATATGCACACCCCCCCCCTTAAGGTAGGCTAGAGGAGGTGGCCCACCTAAAGAATGACCTTATACTCACTAGTAATGTCCACTGACCCATACCGATACATAAAGGGAGACGGAGACAACCACACGGAGTCTCCTGAAAACTAACCATTCCTGGCCCAGCTTAGAACACACCTTGAGAGGGCCCCAGTTACATGTACCACCAAAAGACCCATGAGTTGTAGGACACGTTCAGGAAAATATAACCAAAGGGGCGGCCAACAGCTCTACGCAACAGAGGTAGGGAGAAGAAGATAGTTTGGTACCATATAGTGTTCTGACCAAAATTGTACATGTATCTGCGGTTTTTAGAACAGGCAGCTCTGGATACATAACGTTAATATATCCGTTAAAAAATTCCTATGAAAATTTCCTATGTACACAAAAGTCATAAAAAAAATCTTGGACCTGCGCGTCCACAATGTCACAATTATACATTTGTAATAAGCTGATATATGAACCACAAAAACCCAACAAAAAAGATTTATTAAAAAAAAAAAAGAAATCCCTACCTATAGTCAATGAACCTTTTCACCGAGTAGCGGTGGATCTTATAGGGCCCCTAAGTAAGCCGAGCCCATCTGGAAAGAACTATATATTAACCATGGTAAATTACACTGCCAGGTATCCGGAAGCTATAGCCCTATCCAATATACATGCAGAAACTGTAGCAGACGCCTTGGTCAAGATCTTCATTAGGGTCGATTTTCCCCAAGAAATTATATCTGATCAGGGAACCCAATTCATAGCAGCCCTAACGCAGCAAATATGGCAGAGTTGTGGAGTACAACCTATCTTCAGTTCCCCATATCACCCCCAAAGTAATAGTTTATGCAAACGTTTTAACGGTACTCTCAAACAAAATGATCAAGACTTTTACCGCTACCCACAAGGATTGGGAACGGTTCCTACCCCACTTACTGTTCGCATATCGAGAAGTACCTCAAAAATACACTGGTTTCTCCAGATTCGCATTGTTGTGTGGCAGGAGGATAAGGGGACCATTAGATCTGGTAAGAGAGCACTGGGAAGGGAACACGGTAGAAGAGGGAACTCCCATTGTGCCATATGTTTATGAACTCCGGGATGTCTGCAGGCTCTCACTGAATCTGTTCGGGAGAACTTGCTGTGACGAGACCAATCTCGCCACATTGCATTGGAGAAGCCTGGTTGCTCGCCTGCTGCCTTTGGACTATGGCCCCCTGTTAAAAGACATCTTTTTTTACCTGCAGAAAAGCTTCATTCGTGCTTTTCTGCCTGGCGTTCGGTAGATTTGTTTGAATGTGTTATACCCCAGATAGGAATCCCATGGAGCCCATTCGTATGAAACTGACTGTAAAGACTTTGGCTCCATGGCGATTAAACTGTATTCGTGTGGTCTGAGCGCCATTCACTTAATAATGTGCGCTCAGACCTGAGCTATCTGGGGATATGTTAAATGTCTGTGTGTTATGTGTAAAAGGTGACTTTATGTATTTTAAAGTGTTTTACTGTCTTTCTGTCACCATGTGCATAATGGAGTCTTGTCTCTGTCCTAGGAGATAATTTAATTACTTCTCAATTATCTCCTGGGCAGAGGAGAGGAAGCCAGGATGCATTGTGGTAAAAAGTATGTGTAATTGGGTTACCTCTCAGGATAAGGGGGAGGGAATCTGTGGGTTGTAACTAATATGTTACTGGATATTTTATACCTCCCTGTGGGCGGTCCTGTATTTGCAAGACTGTAATAAAAACCAGGCTGGGTGTGCCAGCACCTCAGACCACTGCTTGACCCTCAACACAGAGCCTTGTCTCGTTCTTGGGGGGATTCACTGTATGCTGTTAGAGACTGATTGCCAGGAGTGTAAGCTGATTGTCTGCTTTTCCTGTTCGTCTGCTAGCAGCTATTTGGGAGGTTCCAGTTCGGGAGTTGGAGTGCTATTTTGTATCCAGTTCGGGAGTTTGGTGTTCTGCAGTAGCTGTGCCTGTATCTCTTGAAAGAGGGCCGATCGCCTAAACGGTTTTTACCCCTTGTGTGCAAAACGGTCCGTTACACTTGCGAATGGCTCAGGGAAAACAGAAGAGATGGTACGATCGGGCTGCATGAGACCGGCTGTTCAAAATCAGACAAAATGTCCTAGTGCTCAAACCGACCAAACAGGACAAGTTACAGGCCGCTTGGCAGGGCTCTCATCAGGTGGAAGAGCGCATCAGCTACACCATCTACATAGTGGCTCAGTGTAAGAGTGATGAGAGGATAAGAAAAGCATTTCACATTAATATGCTCAAGCTATACCTGGACAGGCCCAAAGAGGTGGCCGCCATGTGCTCCCCTGCTTCGGAGGATAGTGAAAATCTTCCCCTGCCTGACTTCCTCAATGAATCCCCCGGATCCATCGACTAAGTCAACCTAGGGCCAACCTTAAGCCCTAAGGAATGGGAACAGGTCACCCAACTACTAAGGAATCGCCAAAATATGTTTTCTGCCGTACCGGGGTACACTGATCTGGTGGCCCACCATGTTGAGCTAAGGATAATGTTCCACCACTGGTGTTGAATTCCATATCCAGGTATTTTATTACACAGCTGTTCATAAGGTTTTCCCACATCTGCAGGGCTTATCTCCTAAATTAGCACCGGTGCCCAGCAAGGCACAGAATAGCTGCCGTAACTTCCATTTGATTTCACATCCTGCCTTTACGTTTCATTGGACACCATGCTAATCGCTGTTTAGTAGACCATGTGTTATTATCCCTGAGTATTCCTTTCCAACCAGGAGCTCAGTGGATATTGTAAGACTGGGCTTTGATCTCAAGGTATTGCAACTGTCACTGGATACTGTGGGAAAACCATTTCTCTCAACAGTTGATACTTTTTATGTGATTTATTGCTATTCAGTAACTATTTAGTCTCCCTGATCTGACATTAGCCTGGCCACCTGTTCTCTCACTATGATCAATTTTATTATATTTCTTATGGGTTTTTCATCTATATAAATACTTTGTTTTTACTATGTCTCAATATTTTATTATACCCTATCAAACATTAAGTTTTAATTTATTACCAAAATGGTCTGAGCAAACTCTTTGTTTATTGTCCATTAAAACCAAGGAAGACCTTGGCTCAAACCTGTGATCTATGCTCCCCCTTGTTCTAGTGTTTGTGTCTGTTGGTGTGAGTCAATCAATGAGAATGTGTTTCTGTCAGTGAGTGTGTGTGTCTGTCAGTAAGTGCATCTGTCAGTGAGTCTACATGTATCTGAGAGTGTGTTTCCGTCAGTGAGTGTGTTTGCCTGTCAGTGAGTCTACATGTATCTGAGAGTGTGTTTCCGTCAGTAAGTGTGTTTGTCTGTCAGTAAGTCTACATGTATCTGAGAGTGTGTTTCTGTCAGTGAGTGTGTGTGTCTGTCAGTAAGTGCATCTGTCAGTGAGTCTACATGTATCTGAGAGTGTGTTTCCGTCAGTGAGTGTGTTTGTCTGTCAGTAAGTGTGTGTCTGTCAGTGAGTCTACATGTATCTGAGAGTGTGTTTCCATCAGTGAGTGTGTTTGTCTGTCATTAAGTGTGTGTCTGTCAGTGAGTCTACATGTATCTGAGAGTGTGTTTCTGTCAGTGAGTGTGTTTGTCTGTCAGTAAGTGTGTGTCTGTCAGTGAGTCTACATGTATCTGAGAGTGTGTTTCTGTTAGTGAGTGTTTGTCTGTCAGTGTGTGTCTGTCAGTGAGTCTACATGTATCTGAGAGTGTGTTTCTGTCAGTGAGTGTGTTTGTCTGTCAGTAAGTGTGTGTCTGTCAATGAGTCTTCATGTATCTGAGAGTGTGTTTCTGTCAGTGAGTGTGTTTCTCTGTCAGTAAGTGTGTGTCTGTCAGTGAGTCTTCATGTATCTGAGAGTGTGTTTCTGTCAGTGAGTGTGTTTGTCTGTCAGTAAGTGTGCGTCTGTCAGTGAGTCTACATGTATCTGAGAGTGTGTTTCTGTCAGTGAGTGGTTGTGTCTGTCAGTGCAAGTGTGTGTTGGTTAAACAGTGTGTGAGCCAGTTGTCTATTTTGAATTTGTGCTGCCCTAGGGCGCATCCCTAATTTAAATTTGCCCCACCTTTTCCTGTTAAAGACTGACAGACACCCTCACATGAACTCAATGAAAGATACAGTCATTGGCACACACACTGTTTAACAAACACACCCACCCACTCACTGACAGGAACACACTCTCAGATACACTGACATACACTCACTGACAGACACACATTGACATGTGCACACACAGTCACTGATTTGACACATGCTGACACACACACTCACAGACAGACACACACACTGACATACACACACATTGATTTCACACACTCTGACAGACACAGAATCACTCACTCACACTTACCGAGACACACAGACACACACAACTGCCTTTGGAAGAGCTGGAGAAGATCCTTTATCTGCGATCCAGTGGGGCTCCTGGGCTGGCTGTTTGCTGGGCTGCTTGGCTGACTGGGCAGGCAAACAGGCGGGTGTTCAAAGTAGGCAGTGAGGGAGCTGTGATCTTCCTGCTAAGCTCCCTTGCGCGCCACTTAGGGACGGTGTGAGCCGGAGAGACGTCCTATTAATTCTTGCGGCATCACTAAGCGACGTGCGAGGAAGCTGAGCAGGAAGAGCTCACCAATCAGTGGTCCCTCACAGTCTGCCTGTAATACAACTGGCCTGAAAAGTTACAGGGGTTTTTTAATCATTCCACAGAACAGAATCCCAAAACGTCTGTGGATTATTTACATAATTTTGAGTATATTTTTCATGTGCTTTTTGGTTAGTAGTGGTGTACGTCTTGGAGTTCGAGCATTGAAACCTTCTGTGTTTAGTACGTGATGTACAGTGCTCACTAAAAACCTCAGTCTCTGTTGCCAGTTCAATTTGGGGAAACCACTCGAAGCATGCCCAGGATATATTCGAAAACTAGAAAAAAAAATGTATCCTCCCTGGTAAAATATTTTATAAATAAATAACTAGTTGTGTAGAGCTATTTAAATGGCTTTTGTTTTATTTGACAATAAAAAGATTTTTAGTGGGGGAGTTTAATAATTAGGATTACAAATGTATCTAATAACCTGAGTATACACACTCACTAGCCTATATTCATTATCGTGTCTCTCTCTCTCTCTCTCCCAGGGACACAGTCACAGACAGGAAGCTCATTCCAGTTGGAGATGTCTCAGGAGGGATTCAGTGCAATTTTAACAGAAGTAAGTGCTCCTCATTAACCCCTCCTAACCCAAACCTATATCAACCTGACTGGCACATTCAGAGTGAGGCAGAGCTCCAGTACTCCGACCGAATACCTCTGCCCAGTTGGCTTCCTAGCCACCTGCCAGGACCAACAAACACTTGAACCGCCTATACCTCTGCAGCCCTCCTTCCAGGCAGGTATCGTCCCCTCTGCCTATTCCTCTGTAGCCCTCCTTCCAGGCAGGTATCGTCCCCTCTGCCTATTCCTCTGCAGCTTTTCTTCCAGGCAGGTATCGTCCCCTCTGCCTATTCCTCTGCAGCCCTCCTTCCAGGCAGGTATCGTCCCCTCTGCCTATTCCTCTGCAGCCCTCCTTCCAGGCAGGTATCGTCCCCTCTGCCTATTCCTCTGCAGCTCTCCTTCCAGGCAGGTATCGTCCCCTCTGCCTATTCCTCTGCAGCTCTCCTTCCAGGCAGGTATCGTCCCCTCTGCCTATTCCTCTGCAGCTTTCCTTCCAGGCAGGTATCGTCCCCTCTGCCTATTCCTCTGCAGCTATCCTTCCAGGCAGGTATCGTCCCCTCTGCCTATTCCTCTGCAGCTATCCTTCCAGGCAGGTATCGTCCCCTCTGCCTATTCCTCTGCAGCTATCCTTCCAGGCAGGTATCGTCCCCTCTGCCTATTCCTCTGCAGCTCTCCTTCCAGGCAGGTATCGTCCCCTCTGCCTATTCCTCTGCAGCTTTCCTTCCAGGCAGGTATCGTCCCCTCTGCCTATTCCTCTGCAGCTTTCCTTCCAGGCAGGTATCGTCCCCTCTGCCTATTCCTCTGCAGCCCTCCTTCCAGGCAGGTATTGTCCCCTCTTCCTATTCCTCTGCAGCTTTTCATTCCAGGCAGGTATCGTCCCCTCTGCAGCTTTTCATTCCAGGCAGGTATTGTCCCCTCTTCCTATTTCTCTGCAGCTTTTCATTCCAGGCAGGTATAGTCCCCTCTTCCTATTTCTCTGCAGCTTTTCATTCCAGGCAGGTATTGTCCCCTCTTCCTATTTCTCTGCAGCTTTTCATTCCAGGCAGGTATTGTCCCCTCTTCCTATTTCTCTGCAGCTTTTCATTCCAGGCAGGTATTGTCCCCTCTTCCTATTTCTCTGCAGCTTTTCTTTCCAGGCAGGTATTGTCCCCTCTTCCTATTTCTCTGCAGCTTTTCATTCCAGGCAGGTATCGTCCCCTCTGCCTATTCCTCTGTAGCCCTCCTTCCAGGCAGGTATCACCCCCTCTGCCTATTCCTCTGCAGCTCTCCGTCCAGGCAGGTATCACCCCCTCTGCCTATTCCTCTGCAGCCCTCCTTCCAGGCAGGTATCGTCCCCTCTGCCTATTCTGCTGCAGCCCTTCTTCCAGGCAGGTATCGCCCCCTCTGCCTATTCCTCTGCAGCTCTCCTTCCAGGCAGGTATCGTCCCCTCTGCCTATTCTGCTGCAGCTCTCCTTTCAGGCAGGTATCGTCCCCTCTGCCTGCAATGTGATAGCTCTTGTCTTTATAAAGACACCTGCAACTCCCAGGCTTTGCTTTATTTATGCCCTCAGACTAGAGGGATTGTGCAGCCAGCCAAAAGGTCTAAAAACTCTGTCACTGGGATCCCTACAAATCCATGAAGGACACAAAGTTACAGAAGAAACTAACATGCTCATTGTTAAGGTTGCCTCCAGGCTGGCTGGAAGTTGGACTGTAGAAAGGATGCTCCTAGCGCTCACCAACGGACCATCAGCACTGTAGACACTATAAGCACTGCAAACTCCACGAACCGCCGCTGCTGGGCTAGGATCTCGCTGCCTGCTATCCACCCTGGACCTACGACCAGACTCCAGGTTCCATTAGATGAACCTCTTCCTTCTGTAGAGCAAAGCAGGATCAGGAACAAGAGCTCTTACAAGAGCTCAGTAGCTAAGGGAGTATTAAGAGCATAGCAATCCCTGTAGTGATTATAGCCGTCTCCTACAAACACGAGTCGAGGCTGCAAGTTGGAGGGTAAAGTCGTTCTGTTTAATTGGCACCAAAGGGCCTTCTTTTACGGAGGTCTTACACATACAGGACCGCCCACAGGGTTTTGCAGAACAACCAATAAACACGTAACATACAGTAAAAACACACAATTCCTCCCCTCTGCCTGTGATATAATTAATGAACACAATGGGTTAAAGTAATTATCACAGGCAGGAAAAATACACTTTTTATACATACACTGTAACTTTAAAAATATAGTTACATAGCTGAAAAGAGACTTGCGTCCATCAAGTTCAGCCTACCTCACATTTGTTTTTTTGCTGTTGATCCAAAAGAAGGCAAAAAAACCCAGTTTGAAGCACAATTTTGCAACAAGCTAGGAAAAAAATTCCTTCTTGACCCCAGAATGGCAGTCAGATTTATCCTTGGATCAAGCAGTTATTACCCTACATTGAAAGATTATATCCTTGAATATTCTGTTTTTGCAAGTATGCATCTAGTAGCTGTTTGAACATTTGTATGGACTCTGATAAAACCACTTCTTCAGGCAGGGAATTCCACATCCTGATTGTTCTTACAGTAAAAAAACCTTTCCTTTGCCTTAGACGAAATCTTCTTTCTTCCAGTATAAACGCATTGTAACGGAGCTCCCTGTATTCCGACCGAGTACCCTCCGTTGATGGATGCTCCTAGCGCTTCCTGAGGACTCCAAACACTGCAGCCGACACCAAAACCACCGCAGACTCCACAACCGCCGTAGCTTAACTGGAATCTCGCTGTCTTCCTTCCACCCTGGATCAGCTTCTGTCCTCCAGGACCGTGTGGGGAAGACCTCTCCTCCAGGAGAGCGTAACAGGAACAGCTCTTAAAAGAGCTAAGTGATTAAAAGCTCAGGGGAGTATGCAGAGCATAGCAATCCCCAGTGTGATATAGCAGTTCCCTCCAATAACGAGACAAGGCTACGTATTGAGGGTCAAGAAGATCTGATGTTTAATGGCACACACTCTGCTTTTATGAGATTCTGCCCATGCAAGGGAGACACCCACATAATTAGCAGTATAACCAATCGGAACAATATACATTCGGGGAAATTCCCATCCCTCAGATAATCACATAACATAATTAAAACAGAACAGTAAAAATACAGTTTTTATACATGTACTATAACTTCCAAACTACACATCCAATCTTCATAAAAATTACATATTTGGAATCAATCCATTAAGGGGAGCAACATATTAAAAAATGGCACAAATCAGACAAGGGGTTCAAAAGTTAGCAAAAGTGTCTTTTGGGGCCTGGCTGGCAGCATGGTTTTCTGGCCCAAACCGGTTTTACAGAGACCTCTATCCTGGACAATGGGGAAAGTAATCCAATTATCCAGGGATAGAGGCAGACTCCATTAACCACATGTTAGCAAAAGACACAAAAAGACACAAAAATACATAACTCCTATTGAACTGAACAGAACCCCCACATTCAACCTATCCCCAGATGGCTTGGATCTGAGCGCTCAATATATCCAAACAGCGCTCAGATCCCACAAATACAGTCAAATCACCATACACACTAGGTCCATAGTCATGGGGCAGAAGGCTGGCAATTAGGCTTCTCCATAACACAGGGAAGCAGGGCAATTTGTCAAATAAAATAACAGTTACAAATGGCAGTTTGTAACACGCATGGCCTTGTGTCCTACGTAAAGTCCGGTTTGTGAATAGATTTCCACACAATGGTTTGTATTGGCCCCGAATATATTTGTATAATGAAAGCCTTAAAGCCTTAAAAGGGGCAGTGTCACAAACAAGTCTGGGGACACCGTCTTATATACGTCCAATCTTCATAAAAATTACATATTCAGAATCATACTTTAAATATAAACTTAACCAAAAAAAAAAAAAAAATCACACAAATCCCTGCAGTGGATAAAAAGTTGGACGGAAGTCCTTTATGACCGACCGCAAGCACATTTTCCTGCCCAAAACAGTTCCATGGATTTGGGTTGTGCGGCCGGTCAATTTTATGCAGAAAAATGACTAAGTCCCGTTCGAATGCACGAACGAGGCTGTTCGTGAATTTAGCTCAGTATAACAGTGAGTTCAAACAGCTGAACGGGACTTAGTCTCTGCGGCTTCAAACTTAGTGTAGGGGAAGGTAGGTGCCAGCGGTGTTCGTCTAAATGTGTAGTCGATTTCAGTTCCATGAATTTGGCTGCACACACTGCTGACCTCATTTGAATGAACAAAAATGGCCGCAGCCAAGTGTTCGTTTGTACGAACGGCGGCCACCCAGCGGCCGGCAATTTACCTACAGCAGGCTCCCAGCCTGGGAGGTAAATTGCCTGCACACCTCCACTTCTGGGTGGTCGGCCTGTGTGGTACTTGGTTCAGTGCGCCCCATTTACTGAACCAAATGGAAAATAGCCATGAACAAAGGATTTTAACCAAGTTTGGGGACACAGCCTTAAAGGGGCAGTGTCACAAACAAGTCTGGGGACACCGTCTTAAAGGGGCAGTGTCCCAATTTTCCCTATGCCCCAAAAGTGTGCTTAAAGGGTCAGCACCAGTCCCATAAAAGTCCATAAGCCCCAATATGCTCACAGACTGTTCTCAATGGCCATAGTCATGAGGAAGGAGGCTGGTGATAAGGCTTCTCCATAATACAGGGAAGCAGGGCAATTTGTCACAAAAAGAGACAGTTACAAAAGGCATTTTGTAACACTCATCTTTATTTTATTTTTTTCTTGGCACTAGCCCATAGTCTCCTTACATGTAACTTATGGTGACAACTCAATAAAATTACAAATAATCAAGTTATGTCACACCACTTACAGGAACTTATAATAACACAATGACATACTTATAAATGAGTATATTTGGATCAACAGCAAAAACATAAGTGAGGAACTTGAAGTCTCTTTTCAGCCTACGTAACTATGAGTGGAGAAGAGAATAATTAACACACAATATCTCTCCTCCCTGTAGAAGTAGCAATATGCAAATTAACATTCAGGTAGTGCATATTGCTGTTGCTACCAATAGAGGGCGCTATCCCAGGCTCCATTGCCAAATCCACCTAGTTCAGGCCTGTCCAACCTCGGCCCCCCAGATGTTGCTGAACTACAACTCCCATGATTCTTTCAATGAAACAGATAGCCAGGGAAACATGGGAGTTGTAGTTCAGCAACATCTGGGGGGGACGCAGGTTGGACAGCCCTGACCTAGTTGGTAGCAAGCATCAGCAACAGGATGGCACACAAAACATTTAACCACAACCAATTATATTATACCCACCCTGCACCTAGAATGGGCACAAGGTGACTCAGACGGAGGAATAGTCAGATCTGAAACTATGAAACTCCTGGTGATAGTAACTAACATTATGCAGAGGAATCCACTATGGGTGGTGGCTGGTAAAGTTTTAAAATGTTGGGGCGCCCGTATCTCACCTCCATCAGACCTGTTGGATCTGTCTGCTTAAAGGAACACTATGGCGAGGAGAGAAAAAAGAACACAAACCATATTACTACGCCAACAACATGGAGCCCACAAAAAAAAACCCTGAAACTTTCCCTGCAGATCCCCTGAGACCGAACGCAATATTTCTCTTTTGAGAATTTTATCCTTCGTATTTCTTAGTATGTGAATTTTATTCCGGGATTTCGCTGTGTTCACAGTCAGGAATTGCAATGATGTGAGACTTCACATGAAATATTTCATCCAACTCGTCACTTTATAACATATTCCAGACTATTTTTTTATTTTCAATATTTATGGGGGAAAAGTATTTGGAAAAAACAGGAAAAAAAAAAAGAATTTCGCCAATTGTACCAGGGTGCTTTACAGGGCCATCCTAATACAGAGATACCCATACAAAACACAGAGCTGGGTACAATACACAGAGCTGGGTACAATACAGAGATACCTATACAATACACAGAGCTGGGTACAATACACAGATACCTATACAATACACAGAGCTGGATACAATACAGAGATACCTATACAATACACAGAGCTGGGTACAATGCAGAGATACCTATACAATACACAGAGCTGGGTACAATACACATGTACCTATACAATATACAGAGCTGGGTACAATACAGAGTTGGGCACAATACAGAGATACTTTTTTTTACCAATCTCTGCAACTGTCGGTTAACATCTTTTAGTCACCACTTCCAAGTTCCCCCTGCTACCTTTTATCTCAAATCCCCCATGATATCTTTTAGATTGTAAGCTCACGGGCTATCTAGCTATGCACTTTGTATCAAAGAGCTTCAATGACTAGATCTAAGCTTATGAGCAGGACCCTTTCTACCTTTTTGTCTGTAACACCACCCCCTAATCAACGATGAAAAGCCAATATCATGCATCCACTATTAGACAGCTGACCCTGCTGCCCTAATAGCAAGTCAATGGGCAGCCCCTGTAAACTTTCTTAAAGGACACTAGGCACTAAACCTGCTGAAACAGGGCACATTTCAAATCCGTATCTTGTTTCTGACATGACTTAGTGCTCTTAAAAGGCAAATCCAAACCCCTAAAAACTTTGTGTGAAGTGTGTCCTCTTTTTTTCATTTTACAAAAAGTACAGATTTCAATAGAAATTTGCACTTTTATAATGTACACACCCTTCCCGCCCCCCATCAGTCAGACAGCCAGTCCTGTTATTTCCTGATTTGGTTAGTTTAGTGGAGATAAACTAATAGTAAGAGGCAGAAAATTCCCAGAGCACCTGCCTTGCAAAGACTTCTCATTGATCTGCATTGGGAAGTCTGTGATTGGACAGCCACAGAAAGTGTGGGCGGGTTTAGAATGGGAGGGACTGCAAAGGCTGCAGACAAGACATATGCTGGTTTTTCAAGTCGTTGTTAGATAAAACCCAATGAAAAAATGCATAATTAAATGCATACATGTTTTCACTGGGTGTAGATCTACTAAACAGAGGGGTTTTTATTTAATTTGTATTTGGGCAGTGTAGTGTCCCTTTAAGAAATGCTTCTCCAAACAGTCACCAGTGAGGGGTGTGGCGAAACCGGCCGCGCCACGTGTCCTTGGAGGGGGCTGCTTGCCCGCCTCTTGCCTTTGGACTATGGACCAGACTTTATGTGAATGTGTTAACCCAGATAGCTATGCCATGGAGCCCATTCGTGTAGTTAAAGACTTCGGCTCCATGGCAATTGAACTGTGTGAATAGGATCTGAGCGCTATTCGGTAGTTTTGTGCGCTCAGATCCCAGCTATCTGGGGATATGTGAAATGTCTGTGTCTTATGTGTAAAAGTGACTTTATGTATTTTAAAGTGTTTTGTGTCTTTTTGCAACCATGTGCTTAATGGAGTCTTGTGTCTGTCCTGGGAGATAATTGAATTACTCTCCAGGATAGAAGACTCTGAAACTGGTTTGGGCCAGAAAGCCATGCTTCATTTAGTCACAAAGGACTTTCCCTTAACTTTTGAACCCCTGGTCTGATTCGTGCCATTTTTTAATATGTTGTTCCCCTGAATGGATTGATTATGAAAATGTATGTTTTATGTTTGTGGCATGTATATTTTAGAAGTTATAAATATTGTGTAAAAACTGTATTTTTCTGGCTGTGATAATGAGATTACCCATTGTGTTCAGTAATCATATCACAGGCAGAGGGGAGGAGTTTGTGTGGGAGTGTCTGGGTGTATTGTACGGATTGATTGGCTGTTTTGTAACGCCCTGTGGGCTGTACTATGTTTGTGGATTGGGAATAAAAGAGACTGTATGTGACAGTACAGAGAGTTCCTGCTTAACCCTCAAAGTGAAGTGTCGTCTCATTATTGGGGGAGGATTTATTGTATGCTGTTCCAGTTTGACTGCTAGGAGTGTAAACCTATTCGCATGGTTTTTCCTATTCAGCTGTATACAACATTCATATGCTTGAGAGCATTCATATGCTCCTACGGTTCGGTGGTTTTGGTGTCTGCTGCAGTGCTTGGAGTCCTCAGGAAGTGCTAGGAGCATCCTTCAACGGAGGTACCCAGTAGGGGTGCCAGGTGATCCGTTACAAGGGGTTTGAAGGGCCCTGCAGAATTAAACAGATAACACACACGTAGGTAGGTTGCCATATCCACCATGTTTCCTGGTCACATCATTTCATCATGGTGATTGGAAGCACATAAAAATGCTCCCTTGTATCATAAGTAATGTATATGCTGCAGGATTCCTGCTTGATTTACTACCTGCAGCATCTGACGTCTACATACACAGGGAAGCACTTTCTGAATGGTGCCTGTCAACTCGTATGAATGATGTGTGTCCCAGAAAGCGTGGTGGAAATGGCTGCAGTATCTTAATCTACTTTTTTCCTATATCTTTTCTTTGTTTACCCACCCTACGCCTCCAGACATTTTTAGTGACCCTGAACTTCTGCCAGTACATATTCCCATTTACTGGATCCTCCAACTGGTGGATCCTTTCATTTCCTGTGTTTTTCCCTCTCAGGAAGGGTCCGTTCTGGGAGCAGTTGGAGCATATGATTGGTCTGGAGGAGCGTCTATTTACAAGGATGACAAGAGTAGTACCTGGATAAATGCCACTCGAGAGGAAACCGATATGAAGGATTCGTACATGGGTGAGAACATGTAGCCATGTAGGTGTTATAAGGGTCTTGCACCTCTGAGACTGTGAGGACCTGTGTCAGATTAAGTGCTTTAGAGACCAATAAATTCCTGAGTTGGAGGGAGGTTGGTGTACGGGCTGCATGTCGGAGCATCTGGGAGTCACTGGTAACAATCTTTAGATGGTTAAAGTTTGTATTAAAAGCCTGTAGCGTCATTGCTGCTTAGGATATCATGAATTTTAAACCATACTTAACCCAACGGGTGTCTGCCAGGGTATGCATTGTTGCAGGTGGGAAAGGATGTCATGGCATTTGGAGCCCCAAGATACCAACATATCGGCAGTGTCCAGATCTTCAAGAAAGACCCAGCTACATCACAGTGGCACAAGAAGGCCACCGCCATTGGGGACAAGGTAACCATAGGAATGGTCTAGAATACATTGTAAAATGCATCTGTTATGGTCACAATTAATTAAAATAATTAACCTGATCCTCCTCATAAATATATATAAAAAAAAAAAATTATATCTGCTCAATGAACAGGCAATGCTAATTCCCAAGAGAGCGTCAATATTCCCGCTTACAACCAACCAAGCTTAATGTTGGCTCTGTGAAAGCACCATTAACGCCGATATAAATTGGATGCCTTAGGACCAAGGGCTGACCCCCTTTTAAATTGTTTCTGTATAAGTTGCATTAAAATATACAAATTAGTTGCTGCTTTTGCTAATACCCTGAAAGAGATTATGCAGACAGACCCGGAGATTCTCATTCTGGTATTTGAGGATGGGGGTTCCTGTCCTGTTTAAAACTCCTAAAACTGGAAGTGGTGTTTGACCAATGGCCAACAGGGGTTCCTGTCCTGTTTGAAACTTCTAGAACTGGAAGTGGTGTTTGACCAATGGCCAACAGGGGTTCCTGTCCTGTTTGAAACTTCTAGAACTGGAAGTGGTGTTTGACCAATTCTAGTGACTTACTTGGTCGCACTCACTGCATGGGATAAAAACATGTATTTATTATACTTCGATGATATTTCCAACCTTGGTCTCAATTTAATTTTTCAAATAATTTTATATTTTTGGATACATTTTTAAAACGTTTTAATGTTTTGAATAATGTTATAATATTTTTTATATAAAAAAAGATCAAGCAAAAAAAGGCGCTAGCGGTACAGGGATAACATTTTAACATATACAATAATAAAAAGGTAAAGCAGAAACCGTCTCAGTGAAACACCCCATAATAAAATGAAAAGATAAAAAAGGTGCGCTTATACCTTTCATTTTAAAGAACTAGCGAGTGAAAGTGTCAGTGAACGGTGCATTCAGGTATTCCCAATATAATAATACTGGGACAGTGTGCAACGTTGCAATTGGGTTTTGTGCTAAGGTACTTAAACACTTACTGGAGAAATAGGGATATCACTCTATTTCTTTCAAACATAAACATAAACATAGCAAAATACTGTATAACAAGAACCAAAGAAACTGGAATCAAACTCTTATGTTTTATTTTTCATGTCCTCATACATGTTTGAAAAGATATAGAGCGATATCCCTATTGAATCATGTGGAAAGCTTATTAAATCCCATATAATGCCCCCGACTCTTTTTCCAGCCAGAGATTTCTAAAAAGGATGAAAGAATAATAAACAAAAACCTTAAATTTCAATGTTGTGAGTATTTCTGAAAGACAGTCTATTCAACATTAAGCGTTGTTCTACCTCCCGTATTTAAGAACTTGGTAGTGACTGGGTTCTGCTGAACGTTATTTGATATCTAGTTGCTAAGTGCTATAACTACGACTGCACGTACTGGCTGAGAGACCAAATGATAATATTCAGGGTATTCGAAATCAGAAATCCGTTTCCAGTGACAGAAACATTGAATGTGACGGCAGATAAGATCCATTCGGCCCATCTAGGTACAGCTATTTGCTCGTCACATCAACGGAGCGGCTGGTGCAGACAGAGAATCTTTTTGGCCCTAAAGATTTATTGAAGGGGCATCTGTGGTGGCAGTTTGTCCTCTGCACTGGTATATGTGACTAGAAGTCATGTTTCTCATCATGGTAACTGCTGAGAGAACCTCGGCCACTATCAGACAGACAGACGGACGAAAGGACAAGATACAGAAATCACAAGCATCATTTTTTCTTTGTATGGGTCTCGTCGTTGAGGTACAGCTTTAGCCTCACCTTATTACCCTTTCACTGGAAATCATCAGGATATGTTAAAAACGTGACATGTATGACGGACTCACCTTTCGCTGCTCATATAATCGTAAATAAACATTATAACTGAAGAGAAACTGAAAAAGGGAAAATATAAATGTTATCGGATGATGTGTGACTAGCGGATTTTAAGTGATTTGGGTCCCTGTATGGTCACATCAGTTAATGTCTCCTGTGTTTCATGTGTCCTTTGTGACTTTCAGATCGGGTCGTACTTTGGATCATCGTTGAGCGTGGTCCAAGTAAACACAAACACATTTAAGACGCTTCTCCTGGTTGGGGCCCCTACGTACTATTCTCCAGAAGTTCCTGGGGGCCGTGTTTACCTGTGTCCAGTTCCTGACATGGTAAGATATTCTTTAACACCACTGTAACCACTATAACCACTGTATCCACTATAACCACTGTAACCACTATAAACAATGTAAACACTACAAACAATTCAAACACTATAACCACTGTAAACACTATAAACAATGTAAACACTGTAAAGAGAATGCAGTATTTCAGATTTGGATACTCCGTTATAAGCCACTCCTCACTGCACTTTTTATATAACACTCCCTCTGTCTCTCTCACTGCCTATATCTCTCTCACTTCTTGTCTCTTCACTCACTCACTCACTCTGTCTCTCTTACACATTCTCCCTTACTCGCTCTGTCTTTTTCATTCCCCACTACAAGACCCTCAGAGGACCTACAACAGAGGGAGAGCATTTAAAGACTTTATTGAATCTGGACATATTGGGAGAATTTAATATTTACTTATTTTTATACTTTTAAAACTAATTTCAAGATCCATGGTTTATCACTTTTTGTAACATTTCTGTCTGTATCTCTACTTAATGTTTATTCTTCATTAATAAATCTGTTTTAACCTTGTGTTGTTAGTCTCCATGTAATTCCATGTATGTATAGGCTATTTTCCGCTGGTTAATATTGTGGTTTGTATTGCAGTGCATTATGTAATTATTAGACAGTTCGTCTATAGATGGTGCAGTACTATCCCTAATTGTCTCTAGGTATAGAGGTTTGTAGATTAGTTTCGTACTGCTACCTTTCCCTTGTTTCTTTCCTTATTTACCCCTCCCCAAAGGTGGGAAAGTAGCAAAACTGGAAGTGACGGGTTTGTGAGATGAAATGTATCATGATGTTTCTTCTCCAGGATATTAACTTGCGTCATGTCACTCTATCATGCCTGAATACCCTACATGGGGACACTACTAAGATTCTGGGACATTTTGGTTCAGCCATCTCTGTGTTGCCAGACCTGACTGGAGATGACCTACTTGATCTGGCAGTTGGTGCTCCATGTGAGGACAACAACCAAGGAGCTTTGTACATCTTTGCCGGTCAGCCAGGTGGTTTCAGAACATCATATATCCAGGTGGGAACTTAACAAGTCCTGGTATAGTATCAATAGGTACGGAAAACATTTACCGTGCCCTGTCTCAAAACTGCAAAGTATATGGAAGGTTTTTAGTAGCAGGATAATGGCTGTGACGGGAAGGGAACATCAAGGGAACTTTTAGGGATGAGTCCAACTCCTCATTACTCTTTGGGATGAGTCCAACTCCTCATTACTCTTAGGGGTGAGTCCAACTCAACATTACTCGTAGGTATACATCCAACTCAACATTACTCTTACTATGGCTGCGTTAGGCAAATTAAAGTGCTGTAGGTGTTGGGTCCCTTTAATTGTCATAGAATTTCAGTGGACAGCTGTAGATAATGTATGTATAATTTTAGATTATTTTATAGTTTGTGGATTTTTATTTATTTCATTTAAAGTTAAGGGAAACCTCTCCTATCCTAAAAGCTCATAGCAGAATATAAAGCAATACAATGTTTTTGCACCTAATAGCACAAGTTATGAAACACATTGGTTTGTTTAGTTATCTGGGACTTATTTTAAGGGCAGTTTATTTCCTAGAGAAGTAACGTTGAGAGATTAAGTAATAGCAGTAGCAGATATATAATGAGGTAACAGCAGTAATAGAAATGTTAACAGAAACTTTACAAAATACTTCATTGTATTTTAAAAAAAAGTCTTACCCATGACAGCTGTGAGATATCATGTGATTAACATGATGCTATGTTTCTCTTTCCGGCTAACATAGCGTATTGCGGGCAGACAGGTCCATAGCAGTCTCATGCTCTTCGGCAGGTCAATGAGTGGGAACCTGGACATGTCTAGTGACGGCCTTCCTGATCTGGCTGTGGGGAGCAAAGGCAATGTCTTAATAATGAGGTGAGAGAACAATAAGAATAGAACCATGTGTTCTTCACATTTTCTCCATGGTTTCTATTAAATCCTCTTGCCCATCCCCATATGCCCTACTTCACATTCTCCTATGGCTTCTATTAAATACTTCTTCCCCATCTCCTTGTGTCCTTCTTCACATTCTTCCCAGGCTTAGTTTAGAACCTTCTTCCCAATCTCTCCTTGTCCTTCACATTCTCCCCAGGTTTCGTCCCCATCTCTGTGTGTCATTTTTCACATTCTCCCATGGCTGCTATTGGACACTTTTCCCCATCTGTGTGTGTCTTTCTTCACATTCTTCAATGGCTTCTGTTAAACCCCTCTTCCCTATCTCATTACTAAACTTACTTGAAATTTTGTTTAATCTATCTCTGTGTCATTACTCACTACCACCCTCTTTTTCTAGATGTCCATGCTCATATTCCCCCATCCCATCTCCATGTATAATTTACATTTCTTTTCAGGCTTTCTCCTTCTCTTTACTCATACTTTCCCTCACTCTCGGTCTCTTTAGATTAAACCCCTCTATCATAGATTCCCTCCTCCCACCCCCTCCCCCACCCCACCCAATTCTGTGTTTTTCTCCTACAGGACTCGTCCAGTTTTGGGGGTTTCCATTTCAATGACATTTGAACCACCAGAGATCCCCCTTTCAGTTTATGAATGTCCTGATCCAAAGGACTTTAGGAAAGAACTGCGAATGGAAGTGTGTGTAGCCACCAGCCTGAAAACCTCCCAGTACAAAGGTAATGTGAGGCCAGGGGGAGACCAGGGAAATTTAGAAAAGAGAGGAGACCAGAATGAGAGAGGATAATAGGATGAGATAGAGAGAACGGAAAGCAGGATATGAGAGAGGATAATGGGATGAGAGGAAAAAATGGGTAAGGTAGAGGAAAGAATGTCGAGAGAGCGTAAACTAATGTGGAAATAGAGAGGAATTCACGGTAAGAGAGATAAATGATAGGAGAGAGGATACTCTAGAGATAGAAAAGAAAACTCCTTGTTCTTGTTCTTTCTCTACTGCTGTCTCTCCCACTGACTGTCTCTATGCCTGTCTCTCCCCCTGACTCTGTCTCTGTCTCCCCAGATGAATTCTCTGCAGAGTTGAAGTACACTCTCTCGCTGGATTCTGGCCGCACTCAGAAACGCGCTCAGTTTAAAGGTTCAGGGCAATCTCTGCATACAACTGTGAAACTGAAAAACAAGAAAGTTTGCAGGAAGCACTCATACCAGATACCTGTGAGTGACCCTCATAGACCCTCAGATTTAAGTTACGGTTATCACACCCTGTTCCAAATTATTATGCAAATTCTAGTTAAGTGTCAGAAAGATTAAATATTTAGTTTTTCAGTTTAACCCATGGATGGCATTGTGTCTCAGGGCTCTTTTGATCACTGAAAACAATCTCGGACACCTGTGATAATTAGATTGCCAGGTGAGCCCAATTTAAGGAAAAACTACTAAAGGAGGGTGTTCCACATTATTAAGCAGAGCACCATTTTCATGCAATATGGGGAAGAAAAAGGATCTCTCTGCTGCCGAAAAGCCTGAAATAGTTCAATGCCTTGGACGAGGTATGAAAACATTAGATATTTCACGAAAACGTAAGCGTGATCATCGCACTATTAAGAGATTTGTGGCTGATTCAGAGCACAGACAGGTTCGTGCAGATAAAGGCACATTGAGGAAGATTTCTGCCAGATCCATGCCTCGGATCAAGAGAGCAGCTGCCTTTGGATCATCCTCAAGCAAAAGATCTATGAGGGTCGGAGGCAGTTTACACCCAAACAGCAGCTCTGGGAGGCTATTCTGACATCTTGCAAATAAATTCAAGCAGAAACTGTCCAAAAACTCACAAGTTCAATGGATGCAAGACTTGTGACGCTGCTATCAAATAAGGGGTCCTATGTTAAAATGTAATGTGACCTGTTAAAATGTTTAAAAACTTAATGTGTAGTTGTAAGTTTGATTGAAATAGCTTTTGATTTCAGTAAATATGCTGCAAACACAACAAATGACAATTTTCAGTTCTTTACAACCTATAAAGTGTTTTGAAACTTACTGTGCGTAATAATTTGGAACAGTGCATTGTACGTTTTTTATGTTTAACCCCTTATAGACACAACTTCTGGAATAAAAGGAAATCATGACAGAATATTTCCATCATGTGTCCTTAAGGGGTTAAAAAAAATTACTGTTATCATTAGGAGTTTTGTTCAATAAAATGTGAATTGTACTCTTAATAGTTGATAACATTGTAACCGTGGCTGGTTCCCTTATTTACCACTATAATGTCTTAAAGCATAGAACTTAGTAGGGCTAACCATACAGATATCTTAGCCATAATTTTATATAGTCAGTAAGAGATCCTCTATTTAACATATATAAATAATTGAGAATACAATATAAAATAAGGATTGTCTTGGAAGCAATAAAGTTTTGTCTTTTTGATATTTATTATATAAAAATATAAATATAGACATATAAAATCCATTGCAATAATTTATAGCAGAGTTTATAAGATTAAACTAAATGTTTGCAAATATCATTAATAGGTTAACATACCCTTCTGAACATGTCATCATGTCAGCCTCTCTGTCATTTTAAGATGGAGCAGCGTCTGTCTCCAAGTCTCTCCTCTGTATCTTAACATTTAAAAGTACACCTATTTATACCTTAGGTGTTTCCATTTTAGGGTTACCGTAGTTCATTTACTTTATTCATTTTAGGACCTTCCTTAATTTGGCAAACATACAAGGCCATAACTAAAAGGTGCATACGTCATGGAAATTTTCCTGACTTAGTTCAAGATGGCATCTTAAAGTCTGAATAGGTTATCTGTTGTTTATACTAAGTCGTAAGTGTACAGTCGCGGGAGATTCCGGATTTGGGGAAGTTCCATTAACTTGGGGTTACCACAGTATATTGTGTACTGCAAGAGTCGTAGCATAGCCTTGAAGCTTGTTTATGCATTATTGTTATTGTAATTCGTCTGGGACAAAATGGCGCAAACATATTATGCACTGAGGTTATTGCTTAAAGAAACATCCATGAAAAACAATATGTTCCATTTCTAACACCTTGTCAGTTTGCAATATCTCTTAAAGACAAAGTACACAGTTTAAGAAATACAACATTTCATTCTAAAACGTGTAATATTTGCATTTGCCCATAACAACATGAGAATTATGCTGACTGTTATTTACATAAATTATTTAGGTAAATGAGAAAAATATAATTTGCATAATAATTTGGAACAGGGTGTAGATTTGAGTTACGGTAATTAGATTTGAGTTTTGTTAGATTTGATTTATGGTTATTTTGGAGTTTTGTTAGATTTGAGTTTTGTAAGAATTGAATAACGATTATCACATTTGAGTTTTGTTAGATTTGAGTCACAGTTATCAGAAACATAGAAACATAGAAACATAGAATGTGACGGCAGATAAGAACCATTCGGCCCATCTAGTCTGCCCAATTTTCTAAATACTTTCATTAGTCCCTGGCCTTATCTTATAGTTAGGATAGCCTTATGCCTATCCCACGCATGCTTAAACTCCTTTACTGTGTTAACCTCTACCACTTCAGCTGGAAGGCTATTCCATGCATCCACTACCCTCTCAGTAAAGTAATACTTCCTGATATTATTTTTAAACCTTTGTCCCTCTAATTTAAGACTATGTCCTCTTGTTGTGGTAGTTTTTCTTCTTTTAAATATAGTCTCCTCCTTTACTGTGTTGATTCCCTTTATATATTTAAATGTTTCTATCATATCCCCCCTGTCTCGTCTTTCCTCCAAGCTATACATGTTAAGATCCTTAACCTTTCCTGGTAAGTTTTATCCCGCAATCCATGAACCAGTTTAGTAGCCCTTCTCTGAACCCTCTCTAAGGTATCAATATCCTTCTGAAGATACGGTCTCCAGTACTGTGTACAATACTCCAAGTGAGGTCTCACCAGTGTTCTGTACAATGGCATGAGTACTTCCCTCTTTCTACTGCTAATACCTCTCCCTATGCAATCAAGCATTCTGCTAGCATTTCCTGCTGCTCTATTACATTGTCTGCCTACCTTTAAGTCATCAGAAATAATCACCCCTAAATCCCTTTCCTCAGATGTTGAGGTTAGGATTCTATCAAATATTCTGTACTCTGCCCTTGGGTTTATACATCCAAGATGCATTATCTTGCACTTATCCACATTAAATGTCAGTTGCCACAATTCTGACCAGATTTGAGTTACGGTTATCAGATTTGAGTCACGGCTATTAGATTTGAGTTACGGTTATCAGATTTGAGTTATGGCTATTAGATTTGAGTTACGGTTATTAGATTTGAATCACCGTTATTAGATTAGAGTTTTGTTAGATTTGATTTACGGCTATTAGTTTGGAGTTTTGTGAGCTCCATAACATTCCGGATAATACCTTATGGAGTAATATACATGTTTTTCCGGCTGATACTATAAATTAACCCAGTTGTCCCTATCATTATCCCTGACTGTACATCTTCTTTGCTATATTTTGCATGCTTTTTTCAGGAGCAACTATGAGACATATTTGTTGCTAATCTCTACCATTAGTTTGTCTGACAGTACAACGGTTGTAAACTGTAATACAGGAATATATATTTCTTTGTCTATCAATTATATTTAATCTGCACGATAGAACCTTCTTTTTCTTTTTCACTGTGTGATACTTATAGATATACTTTCTTTTTAAATATTATTTAAAAATGAGTTTTATATTTCATTAGTTATTTCTCTGGTATATATCTGTAGGCTAAGTTCTAACTTCAATCAAATACCTATTACGAAGGGTTATTCCCGTTAGAATCCTGCATCATTTTTCTCTCCAACTAAAAGTTACGGCTATTAGATTTGAGTCACTTTTATCAGATTAGAGTTTTGTTAGATTTGAGTTACGATTATGAGATTTGAGTTACGATTATTAGATGTGAATCACAGTTATTAGATTTGAGTTTTTTTAGATTTAAATTATGGTTATTAGATTTGAGTTATGGTTATAAGATTTGAGTCACAGTTATTAGATACTCAAATCTAACTTAAGAAGGGCTTTTTCTCTCAACCAGGTATCAACCACTCTGCCTGTTCTCATTCTCCCAGGCAAGTAGTGAACCTCTGCCTGACCTTCTCTTTCCAGACAGGTATCGACCCCTCCACATGTCCTCCTCCTTTCAGACAGGTGTCGACATCTCTGCCTACCCTCCATCTCCCAGGCAGGTAGCGACCCCTCTGCCTGTCCTCCTTCTCCATGGTAGGTATTCATCCCTTCACCTGTTCTCCTTCTCCCAGCCTGGTATCGAGCCCTCTGCCCATCATCTTCCATCTCCAAGGCAGGTATTGACCCCTCAGCCTGTCCTCCTTCTCCTTAACAGGTATCAACCACTCCGCCTGTCCTCCTTCTCCCAAGCTGGAACACTTTGCCTGTCCTCCTTCTGCAAGGCAGGTATCAACCACTCCGCCTGTCCAGCTTCTCGCAGGCAGGTATCGACCCCTCAGCCTGTCTTCCTTCTCCCCGGCAGGTATCGACCTCTCTGTCTGGCCTCCTTCTCCCAGACAGGTATCGACCCCTCCGCCTGTACTCCTTCTCCCAGGCAGGTATTGATCCCTCCACCTGTCCTCCTTCTCCCAGACAGGAATCAATCCCTCTGCCTATCCGCCTTCTCCCAGGCAGGTATTGACCCCTCCGTCTGTCCAACTTCCCCCAGGCAGGTATCGACCCCTCTGCCTGTCCTACTTCTCCCAAGCTGGTATGGAACATTTTGGCTGTCCTCCTTCTGCAAGGCAGGTATCAACCACTCCGCCTGTCCAGCTTCTTGCAGGCAGGTATCGACCCCGCTACCTGTCCTCCTTCTGCCAGGCCTGTATCGACCCCTCTGTCTGTCCTACTTCTGCCCGGCAGGTATCCAACCCTCATTCTGTCCTCCTTCTCTGAGGCAGGTATCAAACACTCTGCCTTTCCTCCTTCTCCATGGCAGGTATTCATCCCTCCACATGTCCTCCTCCTTTCAGGCAGGTATCGACCCCTCTGCCTGTCCTCCATCTCCAAGGCAGGTATTGACCCCTCAGCCTGTCCTCCTTTTCCTAAACAGGTATCGACCCCTCAGCCTGTCCTCCTTCTCCCAAGCAGGTATCGACCTTTCTGTCTGTCCTCCTTCTCCCAGACAGGTATCAACCCCTCCTCCTGTCCTCCTTCTCTCAGGCAGGTATCAATCCCTCTGAATATCCGCCTTCTCCCAGGCAGGTATTGACCCCTCAGCCTGTCCAACTTCTCCCAGGCAGGTATCGACCTCTCCACCTCTTCTTCTTCTCCCATGCTGGTATGGAACACTTTGCCTGTCCTCCTTCTGCAAGGCAGGAATCAACCACTCCGCCTGTCCAGTTTCTCGCAGGCAGGTATCGACCCCTCAGCCTGTCCTCCTTCTCCCAGGCAGGTATCCACTATCTGCCTGTCTTCCTTCTCCCCGGCAGGTATCGAACATTTTGCCTGTCCTCCTTCTGCAAGGCAGGTATCAACCACTCCGCCTGTCCAGCTTCTTGCAGGCAGGTATCGACCCCGCTACCTGTCCTCCTTCTGCCAGGCCTGTATCGACCCCGCTACCTGTCCTCCTTCTGCCCGGCAGGTATCGACCCCTCTCTGTCTGTCCTCCTTCTCCCAGACAGGTATCGACCCCTCCGCCTGTACACCTTCTCTCAGGCAGGTATCAAACTCTCTGCCTGTACTCCTTCTCCCAGGCAGGTATCGACCTCTCCAACTGTCCTCCTTCTCCCAGACAGGTATCAATCCCTCTGCCTATCCGCCTTCTCCCAGGCAGGTATTGACCCCTCCATCTATCGAACTTCCCCCAGGCTGGTATCGACCCCACCGCCTGTCCTCCTTCTCCCAAGCTGGAACACTTTGCCTGTCCTCCTTCTGCAAGGCAGGTATCAAGCACTCTGCCTGTCCAGCTTCTTGCAGGCAACACTCTGCCTGTCCTCCTTCTGCCAGGCCTGTATCGACCCCACTGTCTGTCCTCCTTCTGCCAGGCAGGTATCCAACCCTCAGCCTGTTCTCCTTCTCTCAGGCAGGTATCCACTATCTGCCAGTCTTCCTTCTCCCAGGCAGGTATCGACCCCTCTGTCTGTCCTCCTTTTGCCAGGCCTGTATCGACCCCTCTGCCTGTCCTCCTTCTGCCAGACAGGTATCCAACCCTCAGCCTGTCCTCCTTCTCTCAGGCAGGTATCAAACACTCTGCCTTTCCTCCTTCTGCCAGGCAGATATCGACCACTCCACCTGTCCAGCTTCTTGCAGGGAGGTATCCACTATCTGCCTGTGTTCCTTCTCCCCAGCAGGCATTGACCCCTCTGTCTGTCCTCCTTCTCCCAGGCAGGTATCGACCCCTCCGCCGGTCCTCCGTCTCTCAGGCAGGTATCGAACAACTCTACCTGTCCTCCTTCTGTCAGGCAGGTATCGACCCCTCCACCTGTCCTCATTCTCTCAGGCAGGTATCGAACACTCTGCCTGTACTCCTTCTCCCAGGCAGGTATTGACCCCTCCACCTGTCCTCCTTCTCCCAGACAGGTATCAATCCCTCTGCCTATCCGCCTTCTCCCAGGCAGGTATTGACCCCTCCATCTATCGAACTTCCCCCAGGCTGGTATTGACCCCTCCGCCGGTCCTCCGTCTCTCAGGCAGGTATCAAACAACTCTACCTGTCCAGCTTCTCACAGGCAGGTATCGACCACTCTGCCTGTCCAGCTTCTCACAGGCAGGTATCGACCCCTCTGCCAATCCTCCTTCTCTCAGGTAGGTATCCACTATCTGCCTGTCCTCATTCTTCCAGGCTAGTATTGACATCACTGAAGTCAAGTACTGCCTTTACTAAGGCACTTGAGCCTCTGAGACCTAAGTTTTGTCACTGCTATGTTTATAATAGGGTTAATCCAGCCTCTAGTGGCTGTCTCATTGATTTTCACAGTGAGAAGACGCCAGCGTCCATAGGAAAGAATTGTGAATGCTTTCCTATGGACTGGCTGAATGCGCGCGCATGGCTAGTGCCGCGCATGCGCATTCAGCCGAGGAGGAGGAGAGGAGGCGGAGAGGATGAGGAGAGTTCCCCGCCCGGCGCTAGAGAAAGAGGTAAGTTTAACCCCTTCCTCACCCCAGAGCCCGGCGGGAGGGGGACCCTGAGGGTGGGGGCACCCTCAGGGCACTATAGTTCCAGGAAAACAAGTGTGTTTTCCTGGCACTATAGTGGTCCTTTAATAAAGCACGGTTGTATAAACTAAATGGCAGAGAATTGAGCAGTGAGACTGCAAGGGCATAGAAACATAGAAACATAGAATGTGACGGCAGAGCCATTCGGCCCATCTAGTCTGCCCAATTTTCTAAATACTTTCATTAGTCCCTAGACTTATCTTATAGTTAGGATAGCCTTATGCCTATCCCACGCATGCTTAAACTCCTTTACTGTGTTAACCTCTACCACTTCAGCTGGAAGGCTATTCCATGCATCCACTACCCTCTCAGTAAAGTAATAAAACCTTTGACCCTCTTATTTAAGACTATGAATTTACTTTTTTATACAATATTCGAAAAACTGACAATTACCATCTTGAGCATTTTAGTATTGGAAGTTCTTTATATGCTATTTTTATTTGTCCCTTTTTAAGTTTTTTTGTTGTATAAGTATAATTTTTAAGTTGTTATCCGTAGTTTATGCTATAGAGGGAGGAGTAAAACCACAATTTTTTCAACAGAACAAGGCACTCTGTTTTTGGGGGGAGATACAGTTACTTATTCATTTACCCTTTCACGTCCTTTAGAAATTATCCTAAGGGACCGTCTTTATTTAAATGATTCCCTTTTTGTGTATTATTTATTTTGAATAAATATTTGGGGTGATTCTGTTCTACACTGATCTCTGTTATAATAGGTACATCTATGAGTTGTAATAATTTTATATTTATTTAATTTTATACTGATCTTTTATATATATATATATATATATATTATTTTTTAAACTGTTATTTGTATAAACTAGTGAATGTTAAACTATTCTGCCATTTTTATCAGCAACTTAATAGAAATATGTGTAAGGAAGACTAGCTGCTAATTTTTAGTTACACTTGAATGGACGGGATTTGATGAGCCGTGGTCCCTTTAAAAATGTTGCAGTCAGTCGTTATTTAAGAGTGGTTTATGCGGCCACCGCACTATCTTGACAAAGCCCGAAAATAGCGAGCGAAACATGTTGATCTGTGAGTAGCCTTTTAATTTTGAAACTACCAGTATATAGCGGTATCCAGTCCCAGCGTCCTTCCAGACGTAGACTGCTTATCCTTAGAGCTGGGCTGAAGATCCGTACCAAGCGGACGGACTGGTAACACTGTAAACTAACGCTTGTTATGTGGTTCCTGGAGACGACGAGTGCCACAATAATGTGATGAAAAGTGGATACAATCTTCACTTGTTAATCAGGATACTAGCGACACTGGACTTGGACATTAGAAATATTGCTGGCTAACCCATCTTGACCATACCCAGAACTCTATACTCTAATATTGGCTGAATATATTCTTGTGTATTTTGCCTCATATTTTAGATCTTTTAATCTGATTAGTAGCCACCTCTAAGCTAATTGCGCCATAGGGGTGTATCTACAAAGCGCTTACACGTTGGATTTATCTTTTTCCTCCCAACCATCACTGGTGGTGATAACGCTTAGCCATGTGCGGTAATATAGAATTGAGCTGAATAATGGTTTGTGACATATTGTCAGAGTAAATGTGCAGAAATGTCCCATACTGCACCTCTTTATAGGGAGAGCCATCAATTAAAGAGGTCACATGGTCATCCTTGCAGGACAATGATTATTTTTCCACATTTTATTATTTGCCCTGGGGGACCGTTAATATCGCTTTTTTAATTATAAAATTGGTATTACAGCAAGAATTAACATTTTCTCTCTCTGCTCCGCCAGGAGTGTGTGGAAGATTCTATGTCACCCCTAAGAGTTGTGTTAAATTTCTCCATGAGTGGAGTGCCTGTAATGAGCGAAGACTCCTCCACAAGCCACATCGGACAGGTAACAGTAACCCATCAACAGCACACTCACACTTTGCAGAGTAGGTTTATATGAGATGCCTTATAGAAGCATATATGTATAACAAGGTTTGGTTAGGGTTTGGGCCCCCAAGCACACAGACAGTGAGAAGGTTTGGGCCCCCAAGCACACAGACAGTGAGAAGGTTTGGGGCCCCAGGCACGTAGACAGTGAGAAGGTTTGGGGCCCCAGGCACATAGACAGTGAGAAGGTTTGGGGCCCCAGGCACACAGACAGTGAGACGGTTTGGGGCTTCAGGCACACAGACAGTGAGAAGGTTTGGGGCCCCAGGCACACAGACAGTGAGAAGGTTTGGGGCCCCAGGCATGCAGACAGTGAGAAGGCTTGGGGCCACAGGCACACAGACAGTGAGAAGGTTTGGGGCCCCAGGCATGCAGACAGTGAGAAGGTTTGGGGCCCCAGGCATGCAGACAGTGAGAAGGTTTGGGGCCCCAGGCACACAGACAGTGAGAAGGTTTGGGGCCCCAGGCACAAAGACAGTGAGAAGGTTTGGGGCCCCAGGCACACAGACAGTGAGAAGGTTTGGGGCACCAGGCACACAGACAGTGAGAAGGCTTGGGGCCACAGGCACACAGATAGTGAGAAGGTTTGGGGCCCCAGGCACACAGACAGTGAGACGGTTTGGGGCCCCAGGCATGCAGACAGTGAGAAGGTTTGGGGCCCCAAGCACACAGTGAGAAAGTCTGGTGAGTTTGGGGGCCCAGGCATGCAGACAGTGAGAAGGTTTTGTTAATTTGGGGGCCCATATTCTTTATCAGGGGTCGCTAGCAACATACAGGTTAATTTGGGGTCCCTGCCATACAGTCAGTGCTCAAAGTAATCTCTATGCAGGTTCCATTCCAGAAGAATTGCGGGAGTGATGGAGTGTGTCAGGATGATCTCAGTGTCACGTCCTCATTTGGCAGGTAAAACCTTTATCTGGCTGTCTTGCAGCACTCTATCAGTTCTGTAACTGTCTGAAGGGCATTCTGACTATCAGTTCTATGTGTCTCACAGCACTAGTGACTGT
The DNA here is from genome assembly GCA_933207985.1 of Pelobates cultripes. Taxonomy (NCBI): domain Eukaryota; kingdom Metazoa; phylum Chordata; class Amphibia; order Anura; family Pelobatidae; genus Pelobates; species Pelobates cultripes. Next base: position 156,174,311 of record OW240918.1, read on the forward strand.
CTCGAGGCACTCTGTCTAACATGTCTGTGACTGTCTCGAAGCACTCTATCTGTCAGTGCTATCTTATAGAATTCTGTCTCACAGCCTTTGCAGAAAATGTTTGTTGACTATAATATATTTTTCTATGACAGTCTCACCCAGCTGTTAACAGTCTCTCTTTCCGTTCTCTCTCTTTCTACCGGTGACAGTCTGCCCCAGCTTGTGGTGGGGGTGAATCTTGAGGTTAATCTAACCGTCTCTGTGCAGAATCATGGAGATGATTCTTACAATTCGCAGGTTCTTATCTCTTACCCCGGTGGTCTATCGTATCGTAGAGTGTCTCTTGAACAGGTAGGCCAAAATGGATGCCCACACACTTTCTAAAAAGGATTTAATCCACTTATGTGCACTATGGAGGGGGGGGGGGGCGAGAGCTGGGGCACACATGGTGGTATCCAGAAAATCAGGTACCCCAATGTTTGGGCTCAATACACAAGTCTTTATCAAGTCTACATGAATCATCCCTATCGCACATATTTATAGCAACTCACCAGGTGAAAACCATTAATGCACTCTGGACAGAGGAGTGGAAGTGACGTCCAGTGTGTGTAGTTCACAACGATTTAACTCTCGCTCAAAATAGATAGGAAAAATCGACGTCAATTCTGCTTCTCAGTCCAGAGTGCTTTACATATTTTCACCTGGTGAGTCAGCTATTGGTTTTCCATTTTACTATGAATATGTGATATGGATTATGTACGTAGACTTGATAAAGGCTCATGTATTGAGCCCAAATGTTGCTGTCTGCTTTTTTGAATACCACCCTGTGTGCCCAGGCTCTTGAACAGTTAATGTGAGAAGTGAGGTCTCATCTGCCACATTCACAGTGCTCAGACATTTCTGATCATGTAACTTTGTGTTTTACAGAGCAATAAACGTGTCATCATTTCATGTGCGGCTCTAGACGAGCAAATACAGGTCAACTGTGGAGTCAACAACCCTCTACTGAGACCTAACACAACGGTAAGAGTTCCAGGGTCAAGAAAGCCCGAATTAGAGAAACTAGATAACTCAAGAGTTATATTACAGAGCTAGTGGAGGAATGGGCAAGTGACAAAGCTAGCAGAGGAATGGCCGGGTTACTGAGCTAGGAGAGGAATGGGCGAGTTACTGAGCTAGGAGAGGAATGGCTGAGTTACTGAGCTAGGAGAGGAATGGCTGGGTTACTGAGGTAGGAGAGGAATGGCCGCATTACTGAGCTAGGAGAGGAATGGGCGAGTTACTGAGCTAGGAGAGGAATGGCCGCATTACTGAGCTAGGAGAGGAATGGCCGGGATACTGAGCTAGGAGAGGAATGGGCGGGTTACTGAGCTAGGAGAGGAATGGCCGAGTTACTGAGCTAGGAGAGGAATGGCTGGGTTACTGAGGTAGGAAAGGAATGGCTGGGTTTCTGAGCTAGGAGAGGAATGGCCGAGTTTTTGAGCTAGGAGAGGAATGGCTGAGTTACTGAGCTAGGAGAGGAATGGCCGAGTTTCTGAGCTAGGATAGGAATGGCTGAGTTACTGAGCTAGGAGAGGAATGGCCGCATTACTGAGCTAGGAGAGGAATGGCCGGGATACTGAGCTAGGAGAGGAATGGGCGGGTTACTGAGCTAGGAGAGGAATGGCCAGATTACTGAGCTAGGAGACGAATGGCCAAGTTACTGAGCTAGGAGAGGAATGGCTGGGTTACTGAGGTAGGAAAGGAATGGCTGGGTTTCTGAGCTAGGAGAGGAATGGCCGAGTTTCTGAGCTAGGAGAGGAATGGCTGAGTTACTGAGCTAGGAGAGGAATGGCCGAGTTTCTGAGCTAGGATAGGAATGGCTGAGTTACTGAGCTAGGAGAGGAATGGCCGGGTTACTGAGCTAGGAGAGGAATGGCCGGGTTACTGAGCTAGGAGACCGATGGCCGAGTTACTGAGCTAGGAGAGGAATGGCCGAGTTACTGAGCTAGGAGAGGAATGGTCGAGGTGTTGCATTTTAGAGCTGTTTTTGTATTCCTCTCTCAGGCTAAATTTGTGGTCAGTTTTCATGTCTCTGGGATGGCCGATCTAGGAGATTCTCTGTCTATGACAGCCAGTGTTACCAGGTGAATATTCACAGACATTCCTGCCCTTGGGGATTATTACAGAAACAGGGTAAACCAACGTCAGCAAATGGCCAGTCATGGGATCCAGAAACAGCAAATGGGCCGACTGGGAATGTCAGGGGACCCAGCGACAGCCAATGGTCAATCTGGGAATCTCATGAGATCTAGAGACAGCCAATAGCCAGACTGGGAATGTCATGGGATCCAGAGACATCCAATGGCCAGACTGGGAATGTCATGGGATCCAGAGACTGCCAATAGTCAGACAGTTAATGTCATGGGATCCAGAGACTGCCAATGCTCAGACTGGGATCCAGAGACTGCCAATGGTCAGACTGGGATCCAGAGACAGCCAATGGTCAGACAGTTAGTCATGGGATCCAGAGACAGCCAATGGTCAGACAGTTAGTCATGGGATCCAGAGACTGCCAATGTCAGACTATTAGTGTTGGGTTCACTACACTCACTGCAACGCCTCTGTTAACCTATCATGATATAGAGTTCGGACGAATATCTCATTACTCTGCCCACAGTGATAATGTAAATGGGACTGAAGTAATGAAATCAGAAGCTCATGATATAGAGTCCGGTCGAATATCTCATTACTCTGCCCACAGTGATAATGTAAACGGGACTGAAGTAATGAAATCAGAAGCTCAGCTGAAAGTGGTTTACGGCATCTATGTTACAATAACCAGGTATGTCAGTCCAGCTCTAATATATTGTATATGCAGCTCAGACAGAGGCAGCGTAATGTGAGGAACATGGAGTCTACATGGAGTGTCAGGTCACATAGCAATAAGGATCTCTGAGCAAGTGAATGAACTGAGTGAAGTGCAGCATCTGAACAGACTATGGTCGTTTGAGGTGAGGACAGTGTCTAAGCACAGTGAGGTGGTTGAGGTGAGGGCAGGGTCTTAGCACAGTGAGATGGTTTGAGGTGAATGCAGGTTCTGAGCGGAGTGAGGTGGTTTGAGGTGAGTGTTGTGGTTTGAGGTGAGTGCAGGGGCTGAGTAGAGTGAGGTGAATGCAGAGTCTGAGGGGAGTGCGGAGTCTGAGGGGAGTGCGGTTGTGTGAGGTGAGTGAAGGTTTCTGAGTGGAGTAAGGTGTGTGGCGCATAGTCTAAATCCTCCCTAAGAGACGGTAACACTACCCTGGCTCTGTTCCGTTCCCTTCCACATGGACCCAGCAAGTGTCTTTCTCTAAACCCCACTCGCAGGATACCCACCTTGCCGGAATGTCCCGAACGCTTCAGCGGGAAGTCCCTGTATTTTCCCTGGAACTCCAGCTCGGCCACAAATATAACCTTGGCTCAGTCACCTTCCATCCCGGTCCTTTTCCTTTTTTCAATGTCCAATCAGAGCGCTCTTTGGAGGGGAACCACTGGACATCAAAAGAACCAATCACTATCTAAGAGCCAGGGGGAGCCCCCTTTCACGACCGTTCAGATAACCCCTGGCAAATACATGTAGCCGTCTGGAACTATTTTCAGCTTAGACTAAGCTAGCGGTCGGTCTAAAGTTTAACAGGATCAGAGATTGGGCCCACCGAGAGCTATCCAGGAATATAAGACTTGTAGGGGTTCCTAACCGTTTTTGGGGTTTTATGTATTTAGCTCTCTGTATCGCATGATACTTAGCTCCTGGACACAGAGGCGCCTGGGCAGGTTCTGTGTGTAAAGAATGGAGACCCCATGCTGGGGGTCTGGGCATAAAAGGTTGCAACCAGAGCAATAAACTCAGATTAACTCCCAGAACTATGTATTATCTAAGTACTGGGGAAACAGAGCTATATTCACCAACGCTTCCATTTTTGACTGAGAGGAGAGTTTAGTGGAGGTAACCAGTCAGATTACCAGTGGTCCACTACAAGGTGGTTTGAGGTGAGTGGTGGATCTGACTGGAGTGAGGTGGTTTGAGTGGAGTGAAAGGTCTGAGCAGCGGAGTGATGGGATCTGAGTAGACCTGGTGGGTTCAGAGTGATTTAGGGAGTATGATAGGATCTCCATATAATTAGTGGGTTCTGAATTATGTGATTTTGTGCATTTATTTCCACCCAGCCTTGAAGAATCAACCAAAAACATAAACTTTTCATCCCAAGAAATGAATAAGGAATCCAACACTCGCCACGTGCAACATGTTTACAGAGTGAGAAAATATATCATCAGCTAAAATACACATCGGTGTCATGTACTACCTACTACTGTCTTTCGTCTCCTAAAATAGCCTTACTCCACTCTCACCTCCAGCTCTGCTTTTCCACCCTGTTTGGTGGCTGTCACCCTTGCTGCCCTGTTGTGTATTTGTACCCCACCTCATCTAGATAGTAAGCTCCTTTGAGCAGGGCCCTCATCTACCTATTGTTCCTGTGTCACTGTGTAAATATACCCCTTTTGTAATATTGTAAAGCGCTGTGGAATTAGTTGGCGCTATATAAATACCAATAATAACACTATACACCATGCACTACCTGCTAATATACACTGTGGTGCCATTTGATATCCCATGGTGCAATGCTCTACTTGATAATATACAGTAACATGCATCTTAAAGGACAACTGCCACCTCAAAATATATTTTAATATAATAATCCTTTCATCCATACATTTAGTATAATACAGGATCCTTCAGCCATATACACGAAGCTTGGGTCAGAAAATGTTTGAAAACTAGATTAAGGAATGTTGTTCACACACACAAAAAAAACTCTGTGGCGAAAGTAACCTGGCCACTGGTTCTTGGAGGGGCCTGCTTGCCAGCCTTTTGCCCCAGGACTATGCCCTATGTATTAGACGTTGGTTCAGGACTATGGAAAGGCTTTGTTCATGCCTTTTCCTTATATGGTTCGGTATTTGGGGATTACCGAACGGATATTTGTAGATATTTTGTTCGGTTACCGAACAGTTGGACCACCCACAAGTGGAGTGTGCAGCCCATAACCTGACATATTTAGCCGCAACCAGGGCCGGATTAACATAGGGACTGATGGAGCTGCAGCTCCAGGCCCAGGCCTATGGAATAGGCCCATTTAAAAAAAAAAAAAAAAAATTTTTTTTTTTTTTTACACACTACTCTTAGGTTTGCCACCTGACTGGCAATACAAATGCAGGTGATTTTCTCAGAATAAATGGAGATTACTCTGCAATACCAACACCGGCCAGTAGGGGTCGCTGTGTGTGGAGAGAGGCAGGTATAGGAAGTTACAGAATATCCCTCCCTGCCTCTCTCTACTACTCACTGATCCGTGGGGGAGCAGCTACACAGCACAGAGTCCAGACAGCAGCTGCACAGCTCAGGTAAGTGAGGGATGGGGGGAAAGGCAGCAGGGACACATGGGGACACTGAGACACTAGGGGACACTGTAAGACATAGGGACATTGGGAGAGACTGAGACATTGGGACACGGAGACACTGTCCTAGGTCTCCCAGTGTCCCTATGTCCCCCAGCCAGTGTCCCTAGTGGCTGAGTGTCCACGTGGCTCCCAGTTTCCCCTAGTGACTCAGAGTCCCCATGTCTCCCAGCCAGTGTCCCCAGTGCCCCTAAATGTCTGTGTCCCCATGTCTCCAAGTGTCTGTCTTCCAGCCAGTGTCCCTAGTCTCCCAGTGTCCCCTAGTCTTACAGTGTCTGTGTTCCCATGTCTCTTAGTGTCCCGAGTGTCAACAAATGTTTTAGTGTCCCCATGTCTCCCAGTGTCTATGTCCCCATGTCTCTGTGTCCCTAGTGTCTCTGTGTCTCCCAATGTCTCCATGTCTCCCAGTGTCCCCATGTTTCCTAGTGTCCCCATGTCTGTATTCACAAGTGCCCCCATGTCTCCCAGTGTCCCCAAGTGTCTCAGTGCCCCCATGTCTCCCAGTGTTCCTGGGTCTCTGTGTCCCCGGGTCTCTGTGTCCCCTAGTATCCTAGTGACATGGGGACACACTGAGACATGGAGACACTGGGAGAAATGGGGACACTGGGAGACTAGGGGACTGGGCAATATGGGGACACTGACACTGTGATACATGGGGACACACTGAGCCATGGGGACACTGGGAGAAATGGGGAGACTTGCAAGACTGAGACACTGGGAGACAGTGAGACACTGGGAGCAATTCATCTATACAGCAGAATCAAACTGTGAATAGTTTGATGGTGATTTTACAGAATTTTCTTTGCTGTCACTCCTTGTGATTTACATCATGTGATGTCACTCATAACTAATTAATTATAAAAAGGCTGGTATTTTTTTCCAAGAAAGTTGGCAACCCTAACTACTCTTCACATACTCTTGCTTAAAGGAACACTATAGGGTCAGGAAAACAATCATGTATTTCTGACCATATTATGTTAAAAACCACCTTCTAGCCCCCTGGCCCTCTCTTGCCTCCCTAAATATAGTGCAATCTGCTGGCTCTGCCTCTGAACTGACTCTGTCTGCAGACATAATCAGAAGTGGTGATCTGAGCAAATTGCAATGCTTCCCCATAGGATTGGCTGAGACTGTCAACTAGGCAGATCAGGGGCAGAGCCAGCACAAGTCAAACATAGCCCTGGCCAATCAGCATCTCCTCATAAAGATACATTGAATCAATGCATCTCTATGAGGAAAGTTCAGTGTCTGCATGCAGAGGGTGGAGACACTGAATGGCAGTTCTGCACACTAGGCAGTACTGCCCCAGGAAGCACCTCTAGCAGCCATCTAAGGAGCGCCAGTGGAGTTATTTTCTCTGAAAAGACAGTGTTTACTGCAAAAAGCCTGAATGGAATGATTCTACTTACCAGAACAAATACAATAAGCTGTAGTTGTTCTGGTGACTATAGTGTCCCTTTAAGTTTGGAAGCTTAAGAAGGATGTATGGCAACAAAACTTGTGTGGACTGGCTGACAATAAAATTAGTTTAGGTAATGCAGACTTTGGTTTCTCTAACACTGTGGCATGTCCCCTTTCTTCTACACTCACTACATATACTACACTCACTACATACACCTTTACTCTGTCTCAGCCTATATACAAAGAACTTCTGCCTGCTAGTAAGAAGGTAAGGAGACAAGTGGACATGTGAGTGCTAGCGGACAGTCCTTAGAAAGCTTGGAGTAGGAGCATCATTTGATGCATTTATGTCAAGTTCATGGTGCTGTCTGCATAGTATGCCCTTAGTTGGACAGCCTGTATGATTGGCAGGCAGCCTGACATGTATTCATGCCAGGCTGGCCTTCCAATTCTTTGGGCAAACATTCCCCCTTTTTGGGCATGTTCACCTTTCTGGTCATGTGATTCGCCTCAGTGGCTCACCCTTTTATGCTGCCCATTGACTAATTTCTTCACTGGACACCACTGTTATGTATTTACTTGAAAGATGAAAGCATAAATTAGAGAGAGATTAGCATAGAGTATGTGTTTTCTTATAGCTGCATCCTTTGAGTTTCCCCCCAACACCATCTCCATCAGATACATGACGCTTGAGTTATGACTGTTTTAGTGTTTTTGGTCGATAAGATTCTGTAATTAGGCCCATCATAATTGTCAGCTCCAGGCCCACTGGGCTCTTAATCTGGCCCTGGCCGCAACTTAATTGGTGATCGGCTGGGTGGTCGCTGTTCGGCATGCGAACACGTGGTGGTGGCCATCTTTACCCGCGAACACATACAACGGTGTTTGGTCGTTGAGTGCATGGAACTATAATCGGACACTCGAACACCGCTGGGACTTCCATCTCTACACATGTTCAGCTGGATTTGTATGGGAAGAGCGGCGTTCGGTGGGAGCAAGCTTCCGAACGAGTGACATAGACTGAACCTACCCATAACAACTGCGTTCAGTATTTTGACTGTATCAAGTATTCCCGAAAGAGACTGACCGCACAGTCTGAATTCATGGTACTCTTTTGGGCAGAGGCCTCATGTGCGGTCAGTCAAAATATGACTTCCATGGAAGCCTGAACCGATATGGGTGATTTTTGGAAATGTTGGTCACCCAAATCGGGGCCAGGGATGTAACTTTTGTGGGGTTTCCATAGGTTTTAAGGGTACTTTCGGGGTACTGCTGAAATGTGTGTATTTGTGTCCGGAGATAATGCAGTTAGTACAGTTCCTGATCCAATTATCTCCCAGGCACAGGGGAGGGATTGTCTAATTTTGTATGGGAGTGTCGTGGACCTGAAAGCCAATGTAATCGCATGTATGTTTTTACTGTAGTCTACTCTCAGGTCCAGTGGGGAGTGCCCCTTTCATGGGGACTTGCATAAAAGGCCAGTTGTGGCTACCAATAAACCAGTTCCTCTTCACCCTCAACCTAGAGCCTCGTCTCATGTGTGGAGGGGACAGCTATATCACTATACTCCCTGGGTTTATAATCCCCTGCTCTTTTAAGAGCATATTGCTACACTGTCTTGGAGGAGAGGTCTACCCACTGGAAGCTTGATACTGGTCTTGGGTCCAGAGTGGGTGGAGGACAGCGAGACACCAACCAAGCTGTAACGCTTGAAGTGGGGACTACAGTGCTGATGATGTCTGGTGGAGTGCTTGGAGTACTCAGAAATACTAGGAAACCGTGATCGGCAGAGGCACTCAGTCCGGGTGCCAGGCGGTCTGTCAAAAACTCAAAATCACCTACCTAAGCAAATAAACCTGGGGATTCCATTTAACCGTATGGCTAGATCGTGTTAGGTCCACCGCTACATGATCTTATCAGTTTCACTCCCTGCACAGAACAATGGAAGCCCATAGAGACTGTTGGTTTTCAAACATTATTTTTTTTTTTTTAAATATACACAACTGGAATTTTAAATTGCACATTTTATTATGAATAATACAAATGTTCCTTTAAAAATAGTACTCAAGAAAATTTTATTAAAAAGATTCAAAATTCTGAAGCAACCGTTCACTGCAGCCTGGTCCGATGGACAAGGTCCTCAGAGACCCAAGTTAATCTTCAGCGACTAGGTCTGAAGTGCTCCAGCGTCCTCTGGTAAAAGAAAGGGCGCTGACCTGGCAGAGTACAGGAGCTCCTTCACAGTTCTCGTGCCAGGAAGTGGCTCCACCAATCTGGAGGCTCTCATTCTGGTCTGCTGGAGTACTATAGGGTGAAATGGGGATAGGGCAATCATTACACCATGTTCTATACCAGAAATATATATATATATATATATATATATATATATATATATATTCTGTTATTTGCATCCATATATGGCATCCATGTTATTGCAGAAACATTTGTTGACCTTATGCTTCTCCTCAGATAAATAACCTGGGTCAGCACGCACTTCCTCTGTCCGTATCCTTCATGATCCCGTTGAGGCTGCAAGATGATCTGCTTTGGGAGAAGATTGTGATTACCAGCTCAGAGGTACTCACTACTACTCTGTGCATAGCCAGGACCCCATTCACAGCCTCACCTTTTAAATCACATGCTGCAGTCAGGTACCTGCTTACCCAACTCCACCAGCCAGGTCAGGACACAATACTCAACAGAGGATATCATCCATGAGCACCTTTCACAGATCCCCGATCACAGCCCTAGCCAGGTCGGCAGGTACTTTATCAAACCTCCTGGGGCCAGATGTCATGAGATAAATGGTGTAAGATAATGGGTGCTATCATTCGGAAGGGGCCACGGAATCGCCAATGAGGGCCGACACATAATGGACAAAATGTTCTAAATAGCGTAATAGGCAACCAAGTCCCAGAGCAAAAAATAAATGTGAAAAACATCCTATTGTCTGAAGAGCTTGCAATCTGATTTTACAGCTCCTCCTGCACATTGATATAAATTAACGCCTGGATGGCTTGATGTGATTTAATTCCCAGCCATTCCTATTAATATTTGGTAATATTACCAAAGCACCAGGCTCTGCCCATGTCCATGATAATTGATTTTTCTTAGATAATTCAGTAATTTCCCATGTGCCATTCTGGTGTTAGCCCCACCCCCGCAGAGCGCAATCATTGTGTTTTAAATTAATATTATTCTGTTCTCTCCACAGCCGGGCCCTGCGAACTGTACAGTAATAGGAGAGATACCCGCACCAGAGAACAGCCAGGAGCTCCTGAGAGCCCGGCCACTGCTGGTAAGGACCGACTAACGTACTCTTTGTCTTAATCTCACTCTGAGCTGTCTGCAAACCTCTCTACATTATCTATCCATACTGGAGTCCTACTTACCTAATCAACTCCCACCCCATAGCCCGAATTGTCCAATCCCCCCACATCACCTTTACCAGCTCTGTTATTGTCCTCACTCTTCAAACCACCTTGTTCTACATATTGCTACCTCACCTGCCCTCTCTATACAGACACTTAACAGCCGGTGACCACCCATCCTAAATCCACCTCATCATTTACCTCCAACACCACTTGCCACATTCTCACTACCCACCACGTCTTGCTCCCCCTCTGTAACTCTCACTGCCATCTCTGTAACTCTCACCGCCATCTCTCTCCTTCCCTGGGCCCTTTCTACTTACTGTCATTCTGTCAGTCAGTGACTTGATCCACCCTCACTGTCTCTACTCAGGACTGCAATGTGACTACATGTTGCCATTTCATATGTAACATCAGCCACATGGAGATTAGAGCCGCGATTACCTTCACCGTAAGCGGGCAAGTAACCACAGCCTGGGCCAAGCAGGTAAGTGACAGGCGGACAAACAGACCCTCTGACACAATACAGAGATATCCCTGTACTTCTGGCACAAAGATCTCATAACCTTGCTATGTTACTCTGCCCGCTCTCTGTATAACACCTCAGTTACCCTCCTGGTGTAATACACAGGCACCCCATACTCAACCTTGTACAGAGGATACAGTAAGTAACTGGGTGACATTAATCACACATTCAGATTTACTAAGAACATGCTGCTGAGAGGTCAGAGATTGAGGGAAGGATGAAGATACACTGGGCTAAAGAACAATATCCTTTATTTTCAAACATGGTCAGTATTTCTGCAATAATCAAGGTCTGTTTCCCATTTCTTTCATCTCAGACGGAGCTACCAAAGGTACCCCTCCAGAGTCGGGCAGAAATTGGTTACGATTTCGGGAAATATCAGCACATCCTGGATCAGAATGAGCGTTTCGTCCGAGCACAGGTACAGGATAATGTTAGTGAGCCAAGGTGCACCTGGGTCTATCCAACTTGAAACCACTGCTGGGTCCAAGTCAATTCCTTATTCTGCTCTACAAAGCCTTTGTCAAAACCAAGGATAGATTTCAAACAAACGCAGCATTTTTTATATTCATGTTTCTTTTCGCTAATCTTTCTGTGAAGAAAAATTAATTTCAAGCATGGTTGTTTAGTTTCAAAGAATATCATACCTAAGCCTTTACTGTATAGGGGAGACAGCATGATCCCGCCACCCTGCACCCCTCACTACATTTTCCTGGGAACACTGGCCAATTTTACACCACGTGGGTCCAACAAGGCCCTCCCCCAGTGCGTCTTCTTATTATACCCATGTAAAAACAGAAAACTCTGGTATCCTGCCCACATTTGGGCCAAAGACTCCCAGATCAGGGCATTAGCCTTTAACTGCCCCCATGGACGCCTATGATAATGTACTTCCCTCGCCCCTACTGTGACCTAGGTATAAGAACACTACAAGGCATAGCGAGAAATTAATCAGTCGATTTGTTGCAAGTACAAATGATAATAAACATTAAGAAGCCAAATACTTATATCCATGATTAAATGTGTTCCGATAGTCACGTAGACCCAGGATTGGCAGGAACTTATCAGCAGATTGTTGGTAAGTGACCAATGTCTGTGGATTTCAGGCGCAGACAACACTTGAGGTGTTCACGGAATATAATTACCTGCCTGTGATCGTGGGGAGCAGTGTTGGGGGTTTGATTGTCCTGGCGTTAATCGCTGCTGGGCTGTATAAGGTAAGCTCCTCTATACTGAGTATAAGGACCAGTCACTACAGTACGAGCTGCTCATGTCTCGCTTTTCCTATCCATAGCTGGGATTCTTCAAACGGCAGTACAAACAGATGATGGATGAGCCAAATAGAGAGACCACAGCCAATGAAGAGCCAGGACAAAAACCACAGGAGAACATTGCCCCCGCCTAAACAAGAACAGACACCGCAGCCAAAACAGCCAGAATTCTACAAAATGTTCATTTTATTATTCAACTTACTATTTAGTTAGTTAAATGCAAAAAAACTAAACAAAAAAAAGACCCAATTTCTGTATAGCTGAAGAGGTATTATATCTATATAGCTGAGAGAGAGAAAGAGCGGCAGGTGTTTGGTGAAGGAGGAGATGCAAAGGCTGGAAATAAAGTATAATAAATGAAATAAACAGATTAAATATACTGGACTCCAATTCAAACCTCACACAGATCTCCGACTGCTCCTTCTGTTACAATTTCACACAATTACTCCCCCAGAGCAACACACTAGTCCTGATCTTCCCAGTGCTACCTAACCCCTAACCCCTAACTCAGCCAGAGCACTCTGGGCATTGTTCTAATTAATCCCTCTTTACACTTTAGCCTCAGATGCAGAATCCCCACACGCCCATGCAGCATCCTTTCCTCGCCTCGGATACAGAATCTCACCTCCCCTACCTCGGATACAGAATCCCCCACTCCCTCGCCCCGGATGCAGAACCCCCCCATCGCCCATACTGCCGCCTCGCATACAGAATCTCCCCTCCACGCATTGCCGCTTTGGATACAGAAATCCCACCTCCCCCGCGCTACAGCCCTGGATACGGAATGCCCCCTCGTATACAGAAATCCCACCTCCCCTGCGGATACTGAATCCCCCTCCCAACACTGCAACCACTAGTAGTGAAATTAACTTTTTGGTCCCATAACCTATGCATTAATAAAGTGCAACACACAGTCCATGAAATGCTAATTCTGATATGGACCCCTTAAAAAGCACAGGACTTCACTCTAATTTAACAGCCTCAACTCACTCATGAAAAGGTCTTCACTGAACCTCCATCTGGCCGGGCTCTCATCTATCCTTCGATCACTTCATTCCACCCTGCTCTCCACTGCGCCATCATCTTCACCGTATCACACTCCCCCCTACACCCTCTCGTCCCTGAGCCTCCAGCACATGCCCTCACTGCCTTTGAGTAGCTGCTCCCCTCTAATTGTATTAGTATTCTCTTACTTGTCACCTTCTCGTGTGCCTTTTGCCAGTGTGTCTCCATTCCTCCATTTGCCCCTTCACCCTGTCCCCTTAGTGTTCTAGCCCTGCACCCCTGCCCAGTGGTTTCTTCCAGGTGGCCCAGTACTGAACACATACACAGAGAGTTCCGATCTAGCCAAATAGTCCAGTTCTACCCAGATCCAACCCCTCTCCAGTGGGTCAGGGTTAGCAGCATCTCTTCACATGTGGTTTCCTCTTAGTCTTGGTTATGGTCACCACTTCGCTCGGCCGCAGCCTGGCCAGGTTCTCCCTCTTCATGTGCAAGACCAGGCGCGTAACAGACAGGAACATCTGCCGAAAAATATGCAATAACGTGAGCTGGTGCAATTGTCATTTTACTAATAAGAATCTCCATGTTACTATAATATTCTATGCAAAATCAAAATATGTGGCCAGAGATCGAGAATACTGTGCTGAAATGTAATAACTTTGTTCTGGCCTCATTCTAGCTAGTTTTCAGACACTCCACTGCCCCAATACAAAATCACTGTTTAACCATTATACCCCAAATGAAAATATTCTTGTATTTACTTTTTAATTGTTTTTGGGGGGAGGTTGTGATGGATAAGGCCCAGCATCCATTTTGTATAATAAATATGAAACTCCATTTTGTATAGAAAAACTGGATTACACGTAGTCAGCATCCTCTATTTTGCTTTATAGATAAATCCCTAACAAAAACACTATGTTCTAAAGAAATTCGCCTACACACACTGTCCTTGGAAAGTAACAGCATCCTGTCCCAGGATATCAAGACCCCAAGAACGTTATGTGCCAACTATGACGAGATAAGCTTGTGATGTACTGCTTCAATATGTAGAGTCAGCTAACGCTTTTTGCCTTCTTTGTGTAAATTGCTTAAATACTAATTGCTCTCCCAAGTAAAAGGTAGGAATTCTACTGACTTGTTGTCTGTGAGTTATTTGCTCCTTAGCGCTCTTCTACCATACAGATTTTGAAGCACATTAAACCTGACCGGTTTATTTAAAAATAGCTCATTAAAGCTGCAGGTCTCTTGTTCTCTTGATCTCTGCAGCCTATGTAAGCCCTCCCCTTCTAGTCCCGCCCAGACTTTGTGACTGTCCAATCACAGACTTCCCAATGGAGCTCAATGAGAAGTCTTTGCAAGGCAGGTGCTCTGGGCAATTACTGCCTCTTGAGTTTATCTCCACTGACCTAATCAGGAAGTAACAGTACCTGTGGTCTGATTAGAAAACAATCAATAAATAAGTGAATAAATAAAGAGGACTCTTCGCACCCAGAGTTTTTCAGCACAATAAAGTGCTTTAGGGGTCTGAAGTGTCCATTTAAGCAAATCGTATGAGTTTTGATTTTTTTCAAAAACCAATTTGGTTATTAAATATTTTGAAATATACAGAGTGCTCTCCGCGCACGATATATTTCACAGTACTATGACCGCTCTCAGCGCACGATATATTTCACAGTACTATGACCGCTCTCAGTGCACAATATATTTCACAGTACTATGACCGCTCTCAGCGCACGATATATTTCACAGTACTATGACCGCTCTCAGCGCACGATATATTTCACAGTATTCCTTTTTTGAAAAATATATACCACAGGCAGACAGTCGCATGGCCAATATTATACACTCAGAAACAAAAAGTGTGCTATGACTTTAGAACAATAAATTATATAAAATGTACACTATCATTGTCAAAAATAAAGTGCATAATATCTATATATAGTGTGTGATACAAATCCTCTACAACAAAGTGCATATAGCAATGCATGGCATTTTAACTGTCCACATAACCGTATTATATCTTTTTCTGCAATAAAGTACACATATTTGTGTTCAGCAAAGTCTCCCGAGTATAACAGTACCCCATGAACAAGTTTTATAATGTTTTGGAAAGTTAAAGGGTTAAATACAGGGCTTGCAAATGAAATTCTCTGGACTTTCTGCCTGGACTGTCAGGCACATCCGTCATGTCGTAATTAAAGAGACACAGTAGGCACCCAGACCACGTCAGCTCATTAAAGTGGTCTGGATGCTGTGTCCCTTTTTCACCTAGTGCTGCAATGTTAAACGTCATTCCAGAGAAAGTGCAATGTTTACATTGCAGCTCTGAGTCTGCCATCAGTTGCTGTCTAATTTCTTCCGAAATTGAAAACAGACTTTTGGTCCGTTATCTGACGCTGGACGTCCCCTTACGCTCTGTATGAGGACATCCAGCGTCAGCTTTTCCCCATAGGAAAGCATTGAATAATGGAGCATGTGCGGAGCCTGACCGAGCGCCGAGGGACATTAGCGCTGCATTCAGCTAAGTGACTGAAAGGGTTTTATCCCCTTCAGCCCCGCAGGAGGGGGGGTGCAAGGGAGGAGGGACCTATTAACCCTATAGTGCCATGAAACAACTTTGTTTTCCTGGCACTATAGGGTCCCTTTAATAAAAATCACATAATTATGTTTACATTTTTTTTTTTAAGAAATACACATAGAATTAAAAAAAATTAATTAATTGCAAGAGAACCTACCTGCCCAGACTGCAAATCTTTAACCCAACAGGGTCACTTACTGAAGAGAGAACTGTTGGAAACGCAAAGTGCAGTGAATGTGACACGGTGTTACCGCACGCCCTCTGCATGCAGTGAATCTGACACAGTGTTACCGCACGCCCTATGCATGCAGTGAATCTGACCCAGTGTTACCGCACGCCCTCTGCATGCAGTGAATCTGACCCAGTGTTAGGGCACACCCTCTGCATGCAGTGAATCCGACAAAGTGTTACCGCATGCCTTCTGCATGCAGTGAATCTGACATGGTGTAATCGCATGCCCTCTGCATGCAGTGAATCTGACATGGTGTAACCACATGCCCTCTGCATGCAGTGAATCTGACACGGTGTTACCGCACGCTCTCTGTATGCAGTGAATCTGACACAGTGTTACCTCACACCATTCACATACAGTGAATCTGACATGGTGTAACCGCACGCTTTCTGCATGCAGTGAATCTGACACGGTGTAACCGCACGCTCTCTGCATGCAGTGAATCTGACACTGTGTTACCGCACGCTCTCTGCATGCAGTGAATCTGACACTGTGTTACCTCACACCATTCACATACAGTAAATCTGACACGGTGTTACCTCACACCATTCACATACAGTAAGTCTGACACAGTGTTACCTCACACCATTCACATACAGTAAATCTGACACGGTGTTACCTCACACCATTCACATACAGTAAATCTGACACGGTGTTACCTCACACCATTCACATACAGTAAATCTGACACAGTGTTACCTCACACCATTCACATACAGTAAATCTGACACAGTGTTACCGCACGCTCCCTGCATGCAGTGAATCTGGCACGGTGTTATCGCACACTCTCTGCATGCAGTGAATACCTCACACCATTCACATACAGTGAATCTAACATGGTGTAACCGCACGCTTTCTGCATGCAGTGAATCTGACACGGTGTAACCGCACGCTCTCTGCATGCAGTGAATCTGACACTGTGTTATCTCACACCATTCACATACAGTAAATCTGACACGGTGTTACTGCACGCTCTCTGCATGCAGTGAATCTGACACAGTGTTACCTCAGACCATTCACATACAGTAAATCTGACACGGTGTTACCTCACACCATTCACATACAGTAAGTCTGACACAGTGTTACCTCACACCATTCACATACACTAAGTCTGACATGGTGTTACCTCACACCATTCACATACAGTAAATCTGACACGGTGTTACCTCACACCATTCATATACAGTAAATCTGACACGGTGTTACCTCACACCATTCATATACAGTAAGTCTGACACGGTGTTACCTCACACCATTCACATACAGTAAGTCTGACACGGTGTTACCTCACACCATTCACATACAGTAAATCTGACACGGTGTTACCTCACACCATTCACATACAGTAAATCTGACACGGTGTTACCTCACACCATTCATATACAGTAAATCTGACACGGTGTTACCTCACACTATTCACATACAGTAAATCTGACACGGTGTTACCTCACACCATTCACATACAGTAAGTCTGACACGGTGTTACCTCACAACATTCACATACAGTAAAGCTGACACAGTGTTACCGCACGCTCTCTGCATGCAGTGAATCTGACACGGTGTTACCTCACACCATTCACATACAGTAAAGCTGACACGGTGTTACCTCACACCATTCACATACAGTAAATCTGACACAGTGTTACCTCACACCATTCACATACAGTAAGTCTGACACGGTGTTACCTCACACCATTCACATACAGTAATTCTGACACGGTGTTACCTCACACCATTCACATACAGTAAATCTGACACAGTGTTACCTCACACCATTCACATACAGTAAATCTGACACAGTGTTACCGCACGCTCCCTGCATGCAGTGAATCTGACACAGTGTTATCGCACGCTCTCTGCATGCAGTAAATCTGACACGATGTTACCTCACACCATTCACATAAAGTGAATCTGACACGGTGTTATCGCACGCTCTTTGTATGCAGTGAATCTGACACGATGTAACCTCACACCATTCACATACAGTAAATCTGACACAGTGTTACCTCACACCATTCACATACAGTAATTCTGACATATCTTTGTTAATGTGGATAATTTGTTACACTATAAATGTTACCTCCTCTACGTTGCGGTTCTCTTTGGCACTTGTCTCAAAAAGCTTAACTCCCATCTGATCACTGAACCTTTTAGCATCCACAGACTCCACACGTTTCCGAGATGGATCGTCATCCTTGTTGCCCACTGAGGAGAGAGGAGACTATAGTTAAATGGTTACTCCACGTTTTTGCTTTCCCTTTACCTACACGGCTTTGCTAATTAGGTTTCCAGTTAAAATGCAGAAAATATAGAATTAACTTTGCTGAAATCCAGCGCCAGGAGAAACTCCCTGAGCTGCTCTCGCTGCCATATTTAACATGTTAGCCTGCTTCTCCATGGTTCAAACGTTTCACCAGCTCAGAGAGCACTCACTTACCACCATGGCCACGTCTAAAAGCAGTAATAGTAACGGTTAGTGTGAGTAAACCCTTCACTCTGCGGGGATGGCCCTCACAGGACAGAATGCAAGGGACAACGATTTGTGGATTAGAACTGGTTAAAAGAGACAAAAGGAAAGGCGACAATGAGAAAGTTCTAAGACAGCGTCAATGTTTTTGGCTTTTCGATCTTTCATTTTACCACGCTCAGGTTAGGTTTTAGCACTTTATACCTTTTGCAGCTTTCCTACATTTTATAATGACACACGTCACTGTTTATTTGGATCTTTATTTTTTATTTTTTCCTTTTGCAGCTAGTTTGAACTTTTTTACTTGTGCCTTTAGGTGTGTGTTATGGATGATCTTTGTGTCATTAAAGACATTCCATTGACTCTGAGGAAGGTGTAATACAACTTTAAGGGATGGATTCGTTTAATGCTTACCCATTGAAAAGCAGTGGTGTCCCGCTGTGAGTTACCTAGGTATTGCTCCAAGTAATGGATTTTTAAACACATCTTTGGGGTGTCTGCATGGTTTTTTGAATTCTGTTTTTCTAGTTATATTGATACAGGAAATGCTAGCAGAATGCTTGGTTGTATAGGGAGAGGTATTAGCAGTAGAAAGAGGGAAGTGCTCATGCCATTGTACAGAACACTGGTGAGACCTCACTTGGAGTATTGTACACAGTACTGGAGACCGTATCTTCAGAAGGATATTGATACCTTAGAGAGGGTTCAGAGAAGGGCTACTAAACGGGTTCATGGATTGCGGGATAAAACTTACCAGGAAAGGTTAAAGGATCTTAACATGTATAGCTTGGAGGAAAGACGAGACAGGGGGGATATGATAGAAACATTTAAATATATAAAGGGAATCAACACAGTAAAGGAGGAGACTATATTTAAAAGAAGAAAAACTACCACAACAAGAGGACATAGTCTTAAATTAGAGGGACAAAGGTTTAAAAATAATATCAGGAAGTATTACTTTACTGAGAGGGTAGTGGATGCATGGAATAGCCTTCCAGCTGAAGTGGTAGAGGTTAACACAGTAAAGGAGTTTAAGCATGCGTGGGATAGGCATAAGGCTATCCTAACTATAAGATAAGGCTAGGGACTAATGAAAGTATTTAGAAAATTGGGCAGACTAGATGGGCCGAATGGTTCTTATCTGCCGTCACATTCTATGTTTCTATGCTGCAGGGGATCCACTGCTTAGATTCGCTTTGGTTCTCGACAAAGGAACAACTTAGCGCTGAGATGTGCGTTGAAACTATGCTGCTTTTAATTTTCTTCACACCTGAGTGGACTGGAGGGGTGCAGTCTGAGCGTTGGGGCATTCACTCAGCAGTTTACAGGTGTAACAGAACCCTGTATTGTTTTGCCTGACCTTAATCTACAGTGCTGCTGGGGAGTTTAAACAGAACCGAATGACTGGTGTTCGTATAACTATTGCTACCCAAAATACCGAACATCAGACCACCCAGGGGAACAGTTAATTACTATTCTACCTCCCAGTGATTGTGGAGCCGTTCGCATGGTTCAGACGAATCCCTTTGTCTCAGAATAGGTGGCCGCCATTTCGGGACTTTACACGTGTTCGCGGCCATCTTACGCACGAACGGCGGTGTTTGCCTGTGAACGCATGGAACTAAAAACGGATACGCAAACAGGCGAACGCCGCTGAGACCTCCAGGAGCTCGTAAGTTCGTGCTGAAACTACCGAACGACCGGCCGTTCGGTAGTTTTGTTTAAGCATGCATGGGGATTCAGGCGAACGGCAGGATTACTGTGGAGGGCAAGGGGTTCGTGGGGTTTTTATTCACGAACGGGGACCGACCGCAAGGCCAAAACTTGTGGAACTCTTTTCGGCTGAAAATCCTGTGCGGTCGGTCAAAACTTCAAAGACCCATAACTCCCGAACCCCACAACCGAATGACTTGAAATTTGGATATGTTATTCCCCTGAGTGGTAGCTATTAAGCGGTGCTGGACTTAAAGGTGTACCCCCTGTTTTTGGGGTACATCCAGAATGTGGGTAAATTTATGTCTGTTTTAATTATGTTACATGTTATCTGAGGGGAGGAGACGTGGGGGTTGAACCATGTGTGTAATTGGCTGTGTTACTAATTATGTGGGTGTAGCCTCTCAGAGGGCACCATTGCATAAAAAGAGATCCCCTGTCATTAAAAGTTAGTTCTACTTGACCCTTCAAAACGTAGCCTCGTCTCGTTCTTGGAGGGGATTTATGGTACCGTTACTCTGCCTCATTTTACAGTACTGCCGGATTATACCCTGGGATATCGTGGATGAGAACAAGGACTCCATTACTACACAGCAGCTTGCACAGAAAAGGACATCTCCAACGGCAGATACCCCTCTACAGCTGGGTAGCCGTTACAACAGGGTTATTGGAGTCGGCTGTATATCTGGTGACTGAATCTTTAGTCGAGAGATACTGTGATAGTATCCCCTGTCTAAGCTATCCTACTTTATCCTATCCTCTAAGCAGTGAGATCTATTTATACGCCTAGCCCATCCTCTAAGCAGTGAGATCTATTTATACGCCTAGCCCATCCTCTAAGCAGTGAGATCTATTTATACGCCTAGCCTCTAAGCAGTGAGATCTATTTAAACACCTAGCCTATCCTCTAAGCAGTGAGATCTATTTATACACCTAGCCTAGCCTCTAAGCAGTGAGATCTATTTATACACCTAGCCTATCCTCTAAGCAGTGAGATCTATTTATACACCTAGCCTATCCTCTAAGCAGTGAGATCTATTTATATACCTAGCCTATCCTCTAAGCAGTGAGATCTATTTATACACCTAGCCTATCCTCTAAGCAGTGAGATCTATTTATACGCCTAGCCTATCCTCTAAGCAGTGAGATCTATTTATAGGCCTAGCCTATCCTCTAAGCAGTGAGATCTATTTATACACCTAGCCTATCCTCTAAGCAGTGAGATCTATTTATACCCTAGCCTATCCTCTAAGCAGTGAGATCTATTTATACACCTAGCCTATCCTCTAAGCAGTGAGATCTATTTATACACCTAGCCTATCCTCTAAGCAGTGAGAACTATTTATACGCCTAGCCCATCCTCTAAGCATGAGATCTATTTATACACCTAGCCTATCCTCTAAGCAGTGAGAGCTATTTATACGCCTAGCCTATCCTCTAAGCAGTGAGATCTATTTATACACCTAGCCTATCCTCTAAGCAGTGAGATCTATTTATACGCCTAGCCTATCCTCTAAGCAGTGAGATCTATTTATACACCTAGCCTATCCTCTAAGCAGTGAGATCTATTTATACACCTAGCCTATCCTCTAAGCAGTGAGATCTATTTATACGCCTAGCCTATCCTCTAAGCAGTGAGATCTATTTATACACCTAGCCTATCCTCTAAGCAGTGAGATCTATTTATACGCCTAGCCTATCCTCTAAGCAGTGAGATCTATTTATACGCCTAGCCTATCCTCTAAGCAGTGAGATCTATTTATTATTTATACACCTAGCCTATCCTCTAAGCAGTGAGATCTATTTATACGCCTAGCCTATCCTCTAAGCAGTGAGATCTATTTATACACCTAGCCTATCCTCTAAGCAGTGAGATCTATTTATACACCTAGCCTATCCTCTAAGCAGTGAGATCTATTTATACACCTAGCCTATCCTCTAAGCAGTGAGATCTATTTATACACCTAGCCTATCCTCTAAGCAGTGAGATCTATTTATACACCTAGCCTATCCTCTAAGCAGTGAGATCTATTTATACGCCTAGCCTATCCTCTAAGCAGTGAGATCTATTTATACGCCTAGCCTATCCTCTAAGCAGTGAGATCTATTTATACGCCTAGCCTATCCTCTAAGCAGTGAGATCTATTAATACGCCTAGCCTATCCTCTAAGCAGTGAGATCTATTTATACGCCTAGCCTATCCTCTAAGCAGTGAGATCTATTTATACACCTAGCCTATCCTCTAAGCAGTGAGATCTATTTATACACCTAGCCTATCCTCTAAGCAGTGAGATCTATTTATACGCCTAGCCTATCCTCTAAGCAGTGAGATCTATTTATACACCTAGCCTATCCTCTAAGCAGTGAGATCTATTTATACACCTAGCCTATCCTCTAAGCAGTGAGATCTATTTATACGCCTAGCCTATCCTCTAAGCAGTGAGATCTATTTATACACCTAGCCTATCCTCTAAGCAGTGAGATCTATTTATACGCCTAGCCTATCCTCTAAGCAGTGAGATCTATTTATACACCTAGCCTATCCTCTAAGCAGTGAGATCTATTTATACACCTAGCCTATCCTCTAAGCAGTGAGATCTATTTATACGCCTAGCCTATCCTCTAAGCAGTGAGATCTATTTATACACCTAGCCTATCCTCTAAGCAGTGAGATCTATTTATACGCCTAGCCTATCCTCTAAGCAGTGAGATCTATTTATACACCTAGCCTATCCTCTAAGCAGTGAGATCTATTTATACGCCTAGCCTATCCTCTAAGCAGTGAGATCTATTTATACGCCTAGCCTATCCTCTAAGCAGTGAGATCTATTTATACGCCTAGCCCATCCTCTAAGCAGTGAGATCTATTTATACACCTAGCCTATCCTCTAAGCAGTGAGATCTATTTATACACCTAGCCTATCCTCTAAGCAGTGAGATCTATTTATATACCTAGCGTTACATCACTACATATGTGTGATACTTTTTACCTCCAGTAATAAACATGGCAGGTCTGGTCCAAGCAATGCCAGTAATAAACATGGCAGGTCTGGTCCAAGTAATGTCAGTAATAAACATGGCAGGTCTGGTCCAAGCAATGCCAGTAATAAACATGGCAGGTCTGGTCCAAGTAATGTCAGTAATAAACATGGCAGGTCTGGTCCAAGCAATGTCAGTAATAAACATGGCAGGCCTGGTCCAAGTAATGTCAGTAATAAACATGGCAGGTCTGGTCCGAGCAATGCCAGTAATAAACATGGCAGGTCTGGTCCAAGTAATGTCAGTAATAAACATGGCAGGTCTGGTCCGAGCAATGCCAGTAATAAACATGGCAGGTCTGGTCCAAGCAATGCCAGTAATAAACATGGCAGGTCTGGTCCGAGCAATGTCAGTAATAAACATGGCAGGCCTGGTCCGAGCAATGTCAGTAATAAACATGGCAGGCCTGGTCCAAGCAATGTCAGTAATAAACATGGCAGGTCTGGTCCGAGCAATGCCAGTAATAAACATGGCAGGTCTGGTCCGAGCAATGCCAGTAATAAACAAGGCGGGTCTGGTCCGAGCAATGCCAGTAATAAACATGGCAAGCCTGGTCCGAGCAATGCCAGTAATAAACATGGCAGGCCTGGTCCGAGCAATGCCAGTAATAAACATGGCAGGCCTGGTCCAAGCAAATCCAGTAATAAACATGGCAGGTCTGGTCCAAGTAATGTCAGTAATAAACATGGCAGGTCTGGTCCAAGCAATGCCAGTAATAAACATGGCAGGTCTTGTCCGAGCAATGCCAGTAATAAACATGGCAGGTCTGGTCCGAGCAATGCCAGTAATAAATATGGCAGGTCTGGTCCGAGCAATGCCAGTAATAAACATGGCGGGTCTGGTCCAAGCAATGCCAGTAATAAACATGGCAGGCCTGGTCCAAGCAATGCCAGTAATAAACATGGCAGGTAAATCAGTGGTCTGTAGCATTCAAGTCCCAGGCAGTGATATATTTTATTCAGTCCTAGAGGCACATGGTCTCACCTAGCACGGTGCACACAGTGTCACAGTTCTGAGCGATCTCATGCAGCCAGCGCTTCACATTTACAAAGGATTCAGGGTTGGTGACATCATAGACCACGATGACTCCATGAGTGTTTCTGTAATATCTAAAGAGGGAAAATACAGCATTAGACAACTGTGGTGAACACCATCTCCTTCACATGGGATGCTACAAGCCATCTCTTCACCCCATCTCCTTCATATGGAGAGCTATAAGCCGTCTCCTCACCCCACCTCCTTCACATAGGACGCTACAAGCTGTCTCCTCACTCCATTTCCTTCACATGGAGAGCTACAAGCCGTCTCCTCACCCCATATCCTTCACATGGAGAGCTACAAGCCGTCTCCTCACCCCATCTCCTTCACATGGAGAGCTACAAGCCATCTCCTCACACCATCTCCTTCACATGGGATGCTACAAGTTGTCTCCTCACCCCATCTCCTTCACATGGGATGCTACAAGCCATCTCCTCACCCTGTCTCCTTCACATGGGACGCTACGGGCAGTCTCCTCACCCCAGCTCCTTCTCGTGAGAGCTGCATGCCTTCTCCTCATCCTATCTCTTTCACATGAGACGCTACAGTTCGTCTCCTCACCCCATCTCCTTCACATGGGACGTTACAAGCCATCTCCTCACCCCACCTCATAGAAGTCGTCTCCTCACCCCATCTCCATGGGATGCTACAAGCGGTCTCCTCACCCCACCTCCTTCACATGGGATGCTGGAAGCCATCTCCTCATCCCATCTCCTTTACATGGAGGGCTATAAGCTGTCTCCTCACCCCACCTCCTTCACATGGGATGCTAGAAGCCGTCTCCTCACCCCACCTCCTTCACATGGGATGCTAGAAGCCGTCTCCTCACCCCACCTCCTTCACATGGGATGCTGGAAGCCGTCTCCTCACCCCACCTCCTTCACATGGGATGCTGGAAGCCGTCTCCTCACCCCACCTCCTTCACATGGGATGCTGGAAGCCGTCTCCTCACCCCACCTCCTTCATATGGGACGTTACGGGCCGCCTCCTCACCCCATCTCCTTCTCATGGGATGCTACGGGCCGCCTCCTCACCCCATCTACTTCTCATGGAGAGCTGAAAGCCTTTTCCTCACCCTATTTCCTTCACATGCGACGCTACAGTCTTCTCCTCAACATGGGGCGCTACAAGCCGTATCCTCATTCCATCTCTTTCACATGGGACGCTACAAGCCATCTCCTCACCCCATTTCCTTCCCATGGGTCACTACAGACTGTCTGCTCACCCCATCTCCTTTACCTGGAATGCTATAAGCCGTCTCTCACATTGGAGGTTACAGGCCAATGTCTCATTATCTGCCTCCCCCACCAAACTTTCTTACGTGGAAGTGATGGTGCGGAAACGCTCCTGACCAGCTGTGTCCCAGATTTGTAGTTTCACTCGTTCCCCATCAAGAACCAAAGTTCTAATCTTAAAGTCAACTCCAATTGTGGTAATATAACTCCCTGCAACCAACAAACAGGACACAGATCAAACAAGAGACCATCAAAATAGGAACGATAGAATGGAAATCCTGGTGCAAACAATGGAGAAAAGAAGGACATCATTAACACCAGCAGCCCAGCTTCATGCTTAGATAACAAGGAACCCCAGCAGTCATGATGTAGCTGTATAGCTGGGCAATGCAGTTATAGTGGGCTACAACTGTGCTCAGATTTCACACTTACCAGAAAAAGAGCTGTCTGAGAACCGAAGTAGCAGGCTGCTCTTCCCAACACCTGGAGAAAGAGGAAACTGTAGTGAGTGAAAATAATGGAAGAAAACTAAAAATGTTATGAGAAGGGGTTACGACAGACTCACATATTTATATTACAGATTCATTCCAGAGCACTTTACCAGCCCTTCATCAGAGATGATCCATAATGAACTTTTCTATAGATCAGTGTCTGATGAAGTGCCAGTAGGCATGAACTGCATCCATGGTGGTAGCCGCATGTCTACACTATCTGAATAAAGGTCATTTAGCGTCATCTTTGGATCGAGGCAGTTTTTCTTCCAATTCAGCTTATTTTAGTGTGTTCTGCTGAACCTACATGCCTCTCCGAAGATAAAGGTATATTCGGCTGTACATTATAGATTTTTTGCAAGTACTTTTATTGTCTCCACAAAGTTACCTAGAAATCTCCATTGAGAAAAAAGACACAAGTTTATAAAGTTCACCTTTAAACACAGTTTAAAAGGTGCTGATCCAGCGTACACCAGTGCCCGGCAGGTGGAGGACGGCAGCGTGCGGCAATGCCCGGCGGGTGGAGGACGGCAGCGTGCGGCAATGCCCGGCGGGTGGAGGATGGCAGCGTGTGGCAATGCCCGGCGGGTGGAGGACGGCAGCGTGCGGCAATGCCTGGCGGGTGGAGGACGGCAGCGTGCGGCAATGCCCGGCGGGTGGAGGAGGGCAGCGTGCGGCAATGCCCAGCGGGTGGAGGACGGCAGCGTGCGGCAATGCCCGGCGGGTGGAGGACGGCAGGGTGCGGCAATGCCCAGCGGGTGGCGGACGGCAGCGTGCTACAATGCCCGGCGGATGGAGGACGGCAGCGTGCGGCAATGCCCAGCGCATAGAGGACAGCAGCATGCGGCAATGCCTGGCGGGTGGAGGACAGCAGTAGTGCTCAGTGAAGATACGTACTGTGTGTATTACACCGATTGCAGTGTGGATGAAGATTAAGGTATATACTCAAAATACTGCAAGTGTGAGTGAAGATACTAACCTGAGCCTGCAGTCAGCCAGTATTAATAAATTAGGGTTTGCTGGGAATTGACCAAGGCTTCAACTGGAAGATTCTCCAGCTACTTCGGCTATTTTGGCTCAAAATGGGAAATTCAAAAATTCAAAATTCCTGTTTTAGTGAGTGCATTGTCACACTGTATTCTACACGTTCACTCACCCGAATCCCCAATAAGAAGCAGTTTAAACAAATGATCGTAATCTTTAACGGCCATTTTGCTCCTGACGTGATACGTTTCAAGGTTTCCTCTCAGTCTGCTTTAGCGGCTCCTTCAGTGGTGGCCTGTCTTAGCTGCTCCTTCCGTGCGCCGTGGCCTGCCTTAGCGGCTCCTTCAGTGGTGGCCTGCCTTAGCGGCTCCTTCAGTGGTGGCCTGCCTTAGCGGCTCCTTCAGTGGTGGCCTGCCTTAGCGGCTCCTTCAGTGGTGGCCTGCCTTAGCGGCTCCTTCAGTGGTGGCCTGCCTTAGAGGTTCCTTCAGTGGTGGCCTGCCTTAGCGGCTCCTTCAGTAGTGGCCTGGTATAGCGGCTCCTTCAGTAGTGGCCTGGTATAGCGGCTCCTTCAGTAGTGGCCTGGTATAGCGGCTCCTTCAGTAGTGGCCTGGTATAGCAGCTCCTTCAGTAGTGGCCTGGTATAGCAGCTCCTTCAGTAGTGGCCTGGTATAGCAGCTCCTTCCGTGCTCCGGTTTAAGGATTCCTTCGATCGGGATCACTCACTAAGCTGTGACCTGTTTTTGAGCCTCGTCGCTCACTTTGTTCCAGACTCACTTTCACTTGCACGTTATATCCAGTCTGTGCCCATCTCCCTGTTTATGTTCTCCCAACTGTTGGAGGAAGGAAATCCAGCTGCTTCCGAGAGAGAGAGAGAAAGAGAGAGAGAGAGAGAGAGAGAGAGAGAGATTGATTTAGTGACGGCATATACTGACAGACAGAGAGACACATACATAGCAAAAGCCTGTACAGAGAGAGACTCACTGACAGAACGTCTGGAGACATACACAGTGAGAGCGTGTAGAAAGAGACAGACACTGTGAGAGAGAGCAGACGAGACACACAGTGAGAACTCGTATTGAGAGACACACACACAGTGAGAAAGCACACAAGAGACAGACAGTGAGAGAGAGCTCACACACACAGTGAGAGCATGCGAGAGAGAGAGACAGTGAGAGAGAGCATGTGAGAGAGACAGTGAGAGCTCGAATTGAGAGAGACACACACTCACACAAAGTGAGAGAGAACTCACACACACAGTAAGAGAAGCATGCAACAAAGACAGTGAGAGAGAGCTCACACACACAGTGAGAGAATGCGAGAGAGACAGACAGTGAGAGAGAGCATGTGAGAGAGACAGTGAGAGCTCGTATTGAGAGACACACACACAAAGTGAGAGACACCTCACACACAGTGTGAGAAGCATGCGACAAAGACAGTGAGAGCTCGTATTGAGAGACACACACACAAAGTGAGAGAGCATGCGAGAGACAGAGTAAGAGAGAGCTCACACACACAGTGAGAGAAGCATGTGAGAGACATTGAGAGCTCGTATTGAGAAAAAAAAACGCACAAAAAGTGAGAGAGCATGTGAGAGAGAGTAAGAGAGAGCTCACACACACAGTGAGAGAGCTCACACACACAGTGAGAGAGAATGCGAGAGAGACAGACAGTGAGAGAGTATTGAGAGACACACACACAAAGTGAGAGAGAGCATGCGAGTGACAAACAATGAGAGAGAGCTCACAAGAGACAGACAGTGAGAGAGAGCTCACACACAGTGAGAGAGAATGCGAGAGAGACAGACAGTGAGAGAGAGTATTGAGAGAGACACACACAAAGTGAGAGAGAGCATGCGAGTGACAAACAGTGAGAGAGCTCACAGACACAGTGAGAGAGGGCATGAGAGAGACAATGATAGCTGGTATTGAGAGGCTCACACAGTGAGAGAGCATGTGAGAGA
>OW240918.1:156210197-156238949 GCA_933207985.1 Pelobates cultripes
AAATGTATACGCTGCGGCGGGAGAACAGATAAGCACCTTGAATAAAATTATAGAGATAATGGATAGAGTCAGAAAAGGACCAGTTATCTGGGCGGGAGATTTTAATATGGTGATGAAACCCAGCCTAGATAAAATGTTACCAAGGGGCTCTGAACTATCACGAGAGGTAGTTAAACAGGCACAAAGCCTTAATAGATTTGTTAGAAGAAATGGTCTCCACGATGTATGGCGCACTTTCCATCCAGATAAAAGAGATTTCACACATTGGTCGAGGGTCCATAATTCCTACTCCCGGATAGATCTGGTCCTCTGTGAACCTATATCCATACAAAAGATAAATAAGGTCGGCCATATCGAAATAACATGGTCAGATCATAATGCTATTTATCTTGATTTAAAGAATCCAAGGAGAGATTAGGCCCCGTACATCTTGGAGACTCAATGAGACCCTCTTGGAGTCAGATGATAACTGTAAAAATGTGAAAGAAAAATCTAAACTTCTTTTCAATGAAAACATGACCCCAGATATCTCGCTTGAAAAAAATATGGTGTACATATAAATGTGTGGCAAGGGGTCATCTGATCCAAATGGGTTCTAGAGCCAAACGAGAAAAAGGTTCAACCATAGCAGATCTGCATATTGCCCTTTCAGTAGAGAAGGAGAAAAATAAGGAAATCCGTCCGAAGAATCAGCTTCTCGAATTGGTAACATCAGGGATGAAATAAACCAACGATTATTAGATAATGTTAAGGATACTCTAACAAAGCTTAATCCGACCTATTATCTTAAAGGAAACAAAACAGATAAAATCTTGAAGGCTAAATTAAAAAAGCGTACTGCCACTCAAAGAATCTGTAAAATATCCAATAAAGGGGAACCATCTATTCTCCATCAGAAATTGGCGAGGCCTTTGGATCTTTTTATCAGAATATGTTAAATCTAAAAACTCTTAAAACAAATTCAGAGATCCAGGAATATTTCGAGAAATGTGGTTTATCTACCCTCACAGAGGATCAAATTAGAGATCTAAACCAACCAATAACGGAAGAAGGAGTGGGGTTAGCTATAGATAAAATTTAAAAAAATTAAAGCCCCTGGTCCTGATGGATTTCCCGGAATATTTCATGAAACAATAAAAGATAATTTATTTAAACATCTTGTAAAATTATTTAATTCCTTTTCAGATGGAAGCAAAATTGGAGCTGAACTACTTCAGGCAAATATAATACCTATATTAAAAAATAATAAAGATCCCTCCCAGATTGAAAATTATCATCCCATCTCACTCGTTAATGCTGATATAAAATTATACTCTGCCATTATAGAAGATAGACTGAAATCTAGAATTCTATCTCTAATCCATCCTGAGCAGACAGGTTTTGTAACGGGAAGATATCCTTCAGATAATATTCGTAGAATAGCAGATTTGATTGATTTAACTAACAGAAGGAAGCTCTATGCGAATAAAGCCTTCGATAGAGTAAGTTGGACCTTTATGTTCCAAACATTAATTAACCGAGGCTTTAACAGCTGGATCCTCCAGGCAATATCTGCTCTCTATACCAATCCCGCAATTAGGATAATAGGTTCGGGTATCACTTCTTCATGGTTTAGGGTTCCTTACGTTGGAGTCCCTCTCCCAATATATTAGAATGATCACAGAGAGACAAGATTATGTCTAATATGCAGATTATATCATAATGACATTAACAGATCCTGAAAATGCTATAAATTTTCTCCTTAAAGAAATAGAAATATTTGGTAATGTGTCAAACTATAAGCTTAAAGGACCACTATAGTGCCAGGAAAACATACTCGTTTTCCTGGCACTATAGTGCCCTGAGGGTGCTCCCTCCCTCAGGGTCCCCCTCCCGCCCGGCTCTGGAGAGAGGAAGGGGTTAAAACTTACCTTTTTCCAGCGCTGGGCGGGGAGCTCTCCTCCTCCGATCCTCCTCCTCTCCGCCCATTCGGCTGGCTGCGCGCGCATTCAGCCGGTCTCATAGGAAAGCATTTACAATGCTTTCCTATGGACGCTGGCGTGCTCTCACTGTGATTTTCACAGACAGCCACTAGAGGATTTGGAGGCTGGATTAACCCATTTATAAACATAGCAGTTTCTCTGAAACTGCTATGTTTAGAAAAAAAATGGGTTAATCCTAGCTGGACCAGGCACCAAGACCACTTCATTAAGCTGAAGTGGTCTGGGTGCCTAGAGTGGTCCTTTAATACATCTAAATCAGCTATTATGAGCTGGAACCTAGACAAGGATACCAAAGATATACTTGAGAGAATATACCTTTAAATGGGAAACAGACAGTACTGAGTATAGATAGAATGCTTACTTCTCAGGCAAAACATTAATCAAGGCTAATTGGGAGGCACTGTTAAATCAGACTGCCAGACTGCTCAGTAATTGGAAGCCTTTGGAACTTTCATGGCTGGGACGAATTAACGTCATAAAATCTTATGTGCTTCCAATCTGGAACTCTCTCTTTTGGGTGATACCCACATGTTTACATCGAATTTACTTAAAATACAGAGAACATTTTCTGATTATATATCTAAAGGGAAAAAGCCAAGAATAAAAAGGAAGATAATGGAGAAAAGTATAGATAAAGGTGGACTAGCAATCCCTAATATTAAACAAATACCATGATGCTGCTATTCTTAAACATATTTCTAAATGGTTTAAAAGATTGAAAAATTTATGCTGGAAATATCGGACTTTTCCCTTTTATTGTGGATTGATCCCAAAAGATTGGGCATTGACAGGATTTCAGACAACACTATTTTACTTATCAAATTCTAAAGTTCTTGACCAGATTCAAGACAGAATACAATTTATTATGGTATAATAGTATCAGAGCTAAGAGTCGTATAAGCCTTCTAGAATATAATTTGGAAGAAATCAATTTATCTACATGGAAAAATAATGGTATAAATGTTTTAATAGATATTTTAAATTGTCCTCATATTAAATCTTTCCATGAAACAGTTCTCGTATTCCATCTTCCCCCCAAAGAAGTCTTCTTCTTTCTCAGAATTAAAAGTTATTTGAGAAATTTTACATGCAAAAAATATAATGAAATCATAGGACTGGGATCCTCATTGAAATACGGAGATAATGTTAGAACTTTGATGAAAAGTTCAATTTCTGATGATGAAGATCCATTTATAACAGACCAAGTTATTAGTATTATAAATAATTGGAAAAGTTATCTTGAAATAGAGATTCAGGTTTCGGACTGGTATAAGATACAAAACGTCAAGAAATCTATACATTGTCTTAATCTCATAGAGCTACAGTACGAGATATTAACTAAATTTGGTCCCAAAGAAAATCAATTAGGTGTTTTCACATATTCCTCTCTTTGCTGGCGCTGTAACCATCTAGAAAGTTCTTGTATCCATATCTGGTGGAACTGTCAGAAATTAAAACCTTTTTGGGAATTAACATATAACTTATTAGAGAACCTCACGGGTACCCACATCATTTTATCTCCCAAAACTGCCCTACTACACCTTGACTGGCCTAAACTGTCACAAACAATGGATATATAGCAACTCATATTCTGATAGCAGCAAAAATGTTTTGTAAAATTGGGAGTCCCCAACGTGGGCAATATTAAAGACACAAATCTCCTTCCAATCGAAGATGGAGAGAGAGCTCCTGCCTATAATTAAATATGGATGGAATATAAGGAACAACTTCAGCCAAGACGTTTAAGTATATATTTATCTTAAAAATAAAATCTGAGAGAATCCCCTGAATGGATCTATATCAGTCTTTATTAGCATCTTGGGATACCCCCCACATCTCTCCACCTCTCCCCCTCCACAGCATTGTGCGTTAGGGGTTCAGGGTATAAAATATGGTATTATACAGTTGCAAGAAAAAGTATGTGAACCCTTGGGAATGATATGGATTTCTGCACAAATTAGTCATAAAATGTGATCTGATCATTGTGAAGAAATGACTCCGTTCCTCAGGATTTCTACCTTTGTTGCACAAGTTAATTCACCCAATTCAGCTGGAATTCGGCATATAACTATAATTTCTACCATTCGAATGGATTCAGGCGAATTCCCCGTGTAAACTCTAGGTGGCCGCCATTTCGGCACTTTACACGTGGTCGCGGCCATTTTACGTGCGAACAGCGGTGTTTGCCCGTCAAACGCGTGGAACTAAAATCGGATACACAAACAGGCGAACACCGCTGAGACCTCCATACATCCAGAACTTCGCACGGAAAAAACCGAATGACCGGCCGTTCGGTAGTTACATGCAACTTCGTATGGGGATTTCAACGACCACGAAGATGCGAACGGATGGCAGGACTTTCGTCTTTTTTATTCGCCTAAACGGAGACCGACCGCAGGGCCAAAACTTATGGAACTATTTTCGGCTAGATGATCCGTGCGGTCGGTCAAAACTTTAGTGCTCCATAACTCCCGAACCATTCATCCGAATGGACTGATTTTTTGACATATTGTCCCCACCAGTGAGCACTATCCAGCGGTGCCCAATTTAAAGGTGTACCCCCTGTTTTTGGGGTACATCCAGAACTGGGGTAAAATAGTGCACGTTTTAATGAAGTTAACTGTTTATCAGAGGGGAGGGAGGTAGGGGCTGTAACCTGTACCTGATTGGTGATTTAATGCCTCCCCCTGGGTGTGTATTTTTTTGTCTGTAACCCTAATAAAAAGCAGGCTGGAGATTCCAGACCTCAGATCTACTTGTATCCTGATTCTGGACTCTGACTGTTATTTGGGAATTCGTATGCTTTACCAAAGGGGATTATCTTGGGAAGCTGTTATATTTCTTATGGACATCATTGCTTGGATCTACCCTAGACGCTGGCATTGCAGGAGGAATTATCAAAGCGGTTCAGCTATACTTGATTTCCTTACAACTGGTGGCAAGCGGAGGGATTCGAATCCCAAATGGACATTTCAAAACAAGCAAAGGAATGAATGGATCAGCAGTACCAGCTACTTAAAAGAACCACGCTAAAGGACTTACTGGAAGCTCGAGGCAGAGTGGCAAGTAACAAAACAAAAGCCACGTTAATTGCGGAGTTAATGCAGAGCGATAATACCAGTAATACAGAGATGGATCAAGAGGAAGAAACCGTGATGCAAAAGGACATCCGATGGACACTCAGTTTATTGGGACCCAATCCATCCTCAGAGGCGATACTGCAGGTCGTAGCACAAGCCAGACAAGCGCAAAAAGAGCGAGATGACCGGGACAGAGCGTCACAGGGGGATTTGCTACACCCCCCGAGAAGTATTGGGGAAATACCAAAGAAGGTAAATTATGCAGCGTTTAAATCATTTGTTGACAATGAAATGGAAATTGACAGTTACTTGCAAGACTTTGAACGTCAGTGTGCACTGGAGGGATTAGACTCCACCAAATGGGCTGCAGTCGTCAGCAGTAAATTGTCAGGTAGAGCAGCCGAGGCGCTGCGAGCAGTACCTGAGGGGGACATACATAATTATGTGAAAATAAAAGACATTTTGTTGGCCAGATATGCGGTAACTCCGGAGGCATACCGGAAAAAGTTTAGAGACCTGAGAAAGACTGGGAGAGATTCCCATACGGAATGGGCTTTTCGCTTGCAGCGGGCAGCCCACAATTGGATGAAGGGCTGCCAGGCAACCACCCTAGAAGAAGCTTTGCAACTAGTGATACTGGAGCAATTTTTTAATCATACTGCAGAGGACATAAAAGACTGGGTAAAAGATAGGAAACCAAAAACCGTGGAGGAGGCCGCTAGGTTAGCGGACGAGTACCAGGATAACAGGAGGAAGGAGCAAGGGGCGAGCAGACCACCATTTAAGCCTCAGTACACAGCTCCAACAAACCCGGCTCCACCTAGACCTGCCATAGGTAACCCCCCACCGAACCCAGCAAACACACCGCGACCTCCTGCAGTGTGTCACTACTGCAAGCAACCAGGACATTACAAGCATCAGTGCCCTCGCTTAAACCGGGGAAGCTGGGAACGGCCAGCCCCACAACAACCCAGGGCAGCTGCTCACTGTGTGCAACAGGAACACACAGGCCCTGCCCTTAACCACGAAGAACAGTGGAGCGTATTACATGAGGTCAATCCAGTACAAGCTGGGGGGGACAACCGGGACCACCACCGCCAATGGATTACCGTCGATGGCGTGGGGGCCCGGGCGCTGAGAGACTCTGGGGCTACTTTGACTGTGGTACAGCCCCACACGTTCAGAGCACAAGCTCGCACCGGACGCACAGTCGCTGTAAGGGTGGCTGGGGGCGCTATTCACAAACTGCCCACCGCTAATATGCTTGTTGATTGGGGTTCCGGGTCTAAACAACTGGAGGTGGGGATTATGCAAGAACTGCCCGCCGAGGGTTTTGATGGGAAATGATGTGGGATGCCTAACCTCTCAACTAGCCCGAGACCCCCCTGCCGAGGCCTACCCGGTTACCACCCGAGCTCAAGCCAGACTGGAAGCTCCGCTGCACTCTGAGGAGAACCAGGTAAGAGTCGAAATACCCCCTTTACCCGATCCCCCCGTACCCTTCTGGGATACCCCCCAGGGGCTTGAACAGGAACAGCGTACTGACCCCACATTAGAAGGCTATAGGAAGGCCGCGGCCGCTACCCCCGAGAACAACCCGCACGAAAAATTTGAGTGGTATAAGGGGATGCTATATAGGGTAACCGAGGGGGTGGGACAGGGGGCTACCCAGGTCATAAAAAGACAGTTAGTTGTGCCCCGTAAATTTCGGGCTGAGTTGTTAAAACTCAGTCATGACATTCCCCTAGCAGGACATTTAGGGGTCAAAAAGGCCAGAGACAGGTTAACTCAAACCTTCTTCTGGCCCAGAGCTACCCAGGACCTAAAGTACTATTGTAGGACATGTGATGTATGCCAAAGGGTAGGGAAAAGGGGAGACCTTCGGAAGGCTAAGCTTCACCCCCTACCCATCATCGAACAGCCCTTCCACCGAGTAGCGGTGGATTTAATAGGTCCCCTCAGTCGCCCCAGTCCGTCGGGCAAAAAGTTTATCCTAACGGTGGTTGACTACGCCACTAGATACCCGGAGGCAGTCGCCCTCACCAATATAGAGGCCGAGACCGTGGCAGAGGCCCTTATTCAGATATTCACCCGAGTAGGTTTCCCGCAGGAGATACTCTCCGATCGGGGGACGCAGTTCACAGCCACCCTGACGCAACAACTGTGGCAGAGCTGCGGAGTGCAGCCCCTGTTCAGCGCCCCGTATCATCCCCAGACTAACGGGCTCTGTGAACGTTTCAATGGCACTCTAAAACAGATGCTAAAAACTTTTACAGAGTCCCACAAGAATTGGGAAAAATTCCTTCCCCACCTTCTGTTTGCCTACCGTGAGGTGCCCCAGGCCTCCACTGGGTTCTCCCCCTTCGAACTCCTGTACGGGAGAAAAGTTCGGGGCCCACTGGAGCTCGTACGGGAACACTGGGAGGGCAATACAGATGAGGGGGGAGTCCCTATCGTCCAGTATGTCCTGGAGTTCCGGGACCGTCTGCGGGCCCTCACCGAATCGGTTCGGGAGAACCTGCAGGCGGCCCAGGAGGACCAGAAAAAGTGGTACGATAGGAGGGCCCAGGATAGAGTGCTGGACTTAGGGCAGAAGGTACTGGCTCTGAGGCCCGTTAAAAAGGACAAGCTGCAAGCAGCCTGGCAGGGACCCTTTAAGGTAGTGGAACAGGTTAGCGAGACTACCTACATCGTGAGCAAATGCTCAGATGAAAGGCTGACCAAAGCCTTCCATGTGAACATGCTCAAACCATATTTTGAAAGGACAGAGGAGGTGGGCGCCGTGTGCGCCCCCGCCACAGAGGATAGTGAAGGGCTACCCCTTCCTGACTTACTGGATACCACCCCCTGTACTATTGACCAAGTAAGCTTGGGGCAAAATTTAGACCACCTGGAGAAAGGCGAGGCTACTCAACTGCTGCAGGGATACCGAGAGATGTTTTCCGCTACCCCCGGCTATACCTCCGCTGCGGTCCACCGTGTGGAAACCCAGGGAGAGACGCCCCTACGGCAACAGCCATATCGGATCCCGGAAGCAGTACGTGAGAGTATGCTCACCGAGTTAAGGGATATGTTAAGACTAGGGGTAATAGAACCCTCCCAAAGTCCTTGGGCCTCCCCGGTGGTACTAGTACCGAAGCGCGACGGCACTACGCGCTTCTGTGTAGATTACCGGAGGCTTAACGACCGTACCATAACCGATGCCTACCCCATGCCTAGAATAGATGAGCTCTTAGATCGTATGGCGGGGGGGAACTACTTGACTACCCTGGACCTGTGCAAGGGTTATTGGCAGATCCCCCTGGAGCCTGCGGCCATCCCCAAGTCGGCGTTCGTCACCCCGTTTGGGCTATACCAATTCAAGGTTATGCCCTTTGGGATGAAGAACGCCCCGGCTACGTTTCAGCGGATGGCGGATAGGCTCCTGGAGGGATTGCAGGACTTCGCATGTGCGTATCTAGATGATATTGCCATCTATAGCCGCACATGGGGAGACCATCTGGGTCATGTGTCCAGGGTACTCGAACGAATCCACCTCGCCGGGCTCACTTTAAAACCCGACAAATGTCACGTAGGCCTAGCCGAGGTCCAGTATCTGGGCCACCGGGTCGGCTCCGGTAGACAACGCCCAGAGCCCGCTAAGGTAGAGGCCATAGCTAACTGGCCCCAACCCCGGACCAAAACCCAGGTACTGGCTTTCTTAGGGACGGCCGGGTATTACAGGAAGTTCGTCCCAGAATATAGCGCCCTGGCCAAGCCCCTCACGGACCTTACCAAAAAGGCCCTTCCCAAACAGGTCGCCTGGACCCCAGAGTGCACGGACGCTTTCCAGAAGCTCAAAGCGGCATTGAGTGAGGCCCCTGTGTTGGCAGCGCCCGATTACACTAAACAATTTCTTGTACACACAGATGCCTCCATGTTTGGGCTGGGAGCCGTACTAAGCCAGGTTGGGGCGGATGGCATGGAACACCCGGTGGCATACCTCAGCCGTAAACTTTTGCCCCGAGAAGTCAGCTATGCCACCGTAGAAAAAGAGTGCTTGGCCCTCGTGTGGGCCCTCAAGAAACTTCAGCCCTATCTGTATGGGCGAGCGTTTACCCTTATGACCGACCACAACCCCCTGGTATGGCTCAACCGGGTAGCTGGTGACAACCCCAGGCTACTCCGGTGGAGCCTAGCTCTCCAACCATACAATTTTACCATGCAGTACCGTCCGGGTAAACAAAATGGGAATGCGGATGGACTGTCCCGCCAGACCGAACTGGACACCTAAAAACATACTTTCATCGGACATCCCCAAGCCAACCCGACAGGGTCTAGGCGGGTATGCCGACCTATGGACTTATAGGGGAGCAGTGTGAAGAAATGACTCCGTTCCTCAGGATTTCTACCTTTGTTGCACAAGTTAATTATTCAGCTGGAATTCGGATGGATTCAGGCGAATTCCCCGTGTAAACTCTAGGTGGCCGCCATTTCGGCACTTTACACGTGGTCGCGGCCATTTTACGTGCGAACAGCGGTGTTTGCCCGTCAACGCGTGGAACTAAAATCGGATACGCAAACAGGCGAACACCGCTGAGACCTCCATACATCCAGAACTTCGCACGGAAGAAAACCGAATCACCGGCCGTTCGGTAGTTACATGCAACTTCGTATGGGGATTTCAACGACCACGAAGATGCGAACGGATGGCAGGACTTTCGTCTCTTTTATTCGCCTAAACGGAGACCGACCGCAGGGCCAAAACTTATGGAACTATTTTCGGCTAGATGATCCGTGCGGTCGGTCAAAACTTTAGTGCTCCATAACTCCCGAACCATTCATCCGAATGGACTGATTTTTTCGACATATTGTCCCCACAAGTGAGCACTATCCAGCGGTGCCCAATTTAAAGGTGTACCCCCTGTTTTTGGGGTACATCCAGAACTGGGGTAAAATAGTGCACGTTTTAATGAAGTTAACTGTTTATCAGAGGGGAGGGAGGTAGGGGCTGTAACCTGTACCTGATTGGTGATTTAATGCCTCCCCCTGGGTGTGTATTTTTTGTCTGTAACCCTAATAAAAAGCAGGCTGGAGATTCCAGACCTCAGATCTACTTGTATCCTGATTCTGGACTCTGACTGTTATTTGGGAATTCGTATGCTTTACCAAGGGGATTATCTTGGGAAGCTGTTATATTTCTTATGGACTTCATTGCTTGGAACTACCTTAGACGCTGGCATTGCAGGAGGAATTATCAAAGCGGTTCAGCTATACTTGATTTCCTTACAATCATCATCTAAGTCACAACAATAGACAATCACAGTCTGCTTAAACTAATAACACACAAAGAATGAAATGTTGCCATGTTTTTATTGAACACACCATGTAAACATTCACAGTGCAGGTGGAAAAAGTATGTGAACCCTTGGATTTAATAACTGGTTGAACCTCCTTTGGCAGCAATAACTTCAACCAAACGTTTCCTGTAGTTGCAGATCAGACGTGCACAACGGTCAGGAGTAATTCTTGACCATTCCTCTTTACAAAACTGTTTCAGTTCAGCAATATTCTTGGGATGTCTGGTGTGAATCGCTTTCTTGAGGTCATGCCACAGCATCTCAATCGGGTTGAGGTCAGGACTCTGACTGGGCCACTTCAGAAGGCGTATTTTCTTCTGTTTAAGCCATTCTGTTGTTGATTTACTTCTATGCTTTGGGTCATTGTCCTGTTGCAACACCCATCTTCTGTTGAGCTTCAGCTGGTAGACAGATGGCCTTAAGTTCTCCTGCAAAATGTCTTGATAAACTTGGGAATTCATTTTTCCTTCGATGATAGCAATCCGTCCAGGCCCTGACGCAGCAAAGCAGCCCCAAACCATGATGCCCCCACCACCATACTTCACAGTTGGGATGAGGTTTTGATGTTGGTGTGCTGTGCCTTTTTTTCGCCACACATAGTGTTGTGTGTTTCTTCCAAACAACTCAACTTTGGTTTCATCTGTCCACAGAATATTTTGCCAGTACTGCTGTGGAACATCCAGGTGCTCTTGTGCAAACTGTAAATGTGCAGCAATGTTTTGTTTGGACAGCAGTTGCTTCCTCTGTGGTATCCTCCCATGAAATCCATCCTTGTTTAGTGTTTTACGTATTGTAGATTCGCTAACAGGGATGTTAGCATTTGCCAGTGACTTTTGTAAGTCTTTAGCTGACACTCTAGGATTCTTCTTCACTTCATTGAGCAGTCTGCGCTGTGCTCTTGCAGTCATCTTTACAGGACGGCCACTCCTAGGGAGAGTAGCAGCAGTGCTGAACTTTCTCCATTTATAGACAATTTGTCTTACCATGGACTGATGAACAGCAAGGCTTTTGAAGATACTTTTATAACCCTTTCCAGCTTTATGCAAGTCAACAATTCTTAATCGTAGGTCTTCTGAGAGCTCTTTTGTGCGAGGCATCATTCACATCAGGCAATGCTTCTTGTGAAAAGCAAACCCAGAACTGGTGTGTTTTTTATAGGGCAGGGCAGCTGTAACCAACACCTCTAATCTCATCTCATTGATTGGACTCCAGTTGGCTGACATCTCACTCCAATTAGCTCTTGGAGATGTCATTAGTCTAGGGGTTCACATACTTTTTCCACCTGCACTGTGAATGTTTACATGGTGTGTTCAATAAAAACATGGCAACATTTCATTCTTTGTGTGTTATTAGTTTAAGCAGACTGTGATTGTCTGTTGTTGTGACTTAGATGATGATCAGATCACATTTTATGACCAATTTGTGCAGAAATCCATATCATTCCAAAGGGTTCACATACTTTTTCTTGCAACTGTATGTATGATATGCATTATTGAGATTTTAATTGTGAACCCTTTGCCGAATTTCGGGTACTTCGGACATTCTGGTGATTCCTATTGACCTATTGTCCTCCCAACCGGCCCCCACCCCTGAGCGGTGGGTGGGGGCCCTAAACAATAATAAGGGGGGGAGGACCTAATGTCCTCCCCCCTGGCCCCCACCCCTGAGCGGTGGGTGGGGGCCCTAAATACAAATTGGGGGGGACCTAATGTCCTCCCCCCTGGCCCCCACCCCTGAGCGGTGGGTTGAGGCCCTAAACTAGAATAAGGGGGGGACCCTCAACAAGAATAAGGGGGGAGACCTAATGTCCTCCCCCCTGGCCCCCACCCCTGAGGGGACCTAATGTCCTCCCCCATGGCCCCCACCCCTAAATACAAACTGGAGGGGACCTAATGTCCTTCCCCCCTAGCCCCCACCCCTGACCCATGAGTGGGGGCCCTAAATACAAATTAGAGGGGGCCCTAATGTCCTCCCCCCTGAGCAGCGGGTGGGGGCCCTAAATACAAATTTAACCCCCCCCCAGGTGACTAGAGGTCCCCAAACCCCTAGTCACCCCCTCCCCCAAAAAATGAACCCCTAACTACCCCCCTCACCCTAAAAATAATGAGGGGGGGACCTTTAACTAAGTATCTGTAAAAATAAACTTACATTTGATGTTTTCTTTCTTCTAAAATCTTCTTTTTTCAGCCCCAAAAAAGGCCAAATAAAAATCCATAATAACCGACGCAATTTAAAAAAAAAAAAAAACCCTGAGCGCAATAAAAAATAAAGGGGGGTTAAATTTGTATTTAGGGCCCCCACTCGCCACTCAGGAGTGGGGGTCAGGGGGGAGGACATTAGGTCCCCCCCTTATTCTAGTTTAGGGCACCCACCCACCGCTCAGGGGTGGGGGCCAGGGGGAGGACATTAGGTCCCCCCAATTTGTACTTAGGACCCCCACCCACTGCCCAGGGGTGGTGTCCAGGGGGGAGGACATTAGGTTCCCCCCCCCGTTTTTATTTAGGGCCCCCACACACTGCTAAGGGGGGGGGACATTAGGTCCCCCCTTATTCTAGTTTAGGGCCCTCACCCACCGCTCAGGGGTGGGGGCCGGGGGGAGGACATTAGGTCCCCCACCCCAATTTTTATTTAGGGCCCTCACCCACGCTGAGCGGTATAGCGAGTAGGGGCAAAATTTACTAATACTAAGTCATTTTTACTTAGTATTAGAAAATTTGTCTGAAAGACCAATTTAGGTCTTTCAGCCTTTTGGTAGATAGCTCCCTAATGCAAGAAGTCCCGAAATGCCAAAGTCCCAAAATGCCAAAGTGCTGAAGTCCCGAATTGACTAAGTCCCGAATTTTGGAATGCCGAACCGAGACGAATATTTTCCCCATGCACATGCCTATTTCTTAATGACTAGAGACCATCGTGTTTTGTTTTGAAGTCTGTCAATGTCTTAGATTTAATGAATCTTAATATTGTTGGATACATTTTTCCAATTATTTTTTCAACATAGTAATTTATCAAAATATTACTAAATTAAAACGTTTTTCATACTTGTAAATTATTTTAAAAGTTTATCCAAACATATTAAATCATTTGGAAAGCTAGCCCAGCAATATTAAATTGGGGATTGATTAGGACTCTCCAAGGAGCTGTGAACATGGGACATTTTTAATAAGTGAAGACTAAGTTTATTGATATGTTAAAGGAACACTATAGCATCAGGCATTCCTTACACGATAGTGGCCTAGTCAGCGTTCCGTCATCTCGCTGTGCCGATCTCTGCCGTGTAGTTCCACCTCTTTGGCTGAGATCCTCATGTTATCACCATGTTGGTGATCTCTACCAATCCAATGAGCATATGTGGCAATCAGACGGTGTTTTACTCATACTGACAGCGAGTAGAAGCAGGGTAACCTCTCAATGTGAGCAGAATTGGCCATGTGACCAGCAGGGGGCACATATCACTACATGGAGATACATCATGGAGCTGAAGGGGTCTTGGTGTTCCTTTACTGTGTATTTACATATCTAAACAGGAATTTGAGCATCTTTTCATATCCGACCATTATAGAATGAGAGTGATTGGTACTTATTAACTAAACTGTGTGTGGATAATAATATTCACAACAAAAATATTTGAAAAATCCAATTGGATATTGTCCTCATTTTAATGTGAAATATGTTCAGTTGTCCTGTTGTGTGATACCGAGTGTGTTACTAGTGTTACTGTTAATCCGACTAACACAATGTATTGAGTCACTTGTGCAGTAAATATGATTCATACATTGTGGGTCACCACTGGTCCCTACTATTCACTCAGAATGGCGTCACCCCTTATTTATTGTTTGACATCCTTTTGTTGGATTTCTGTTGGACATTAAGGGGTAGGTTACTGTAAATATTTATTTATATACATGGTGCATCTACAGGTAGTAAGTACACAAAATATAATACACAAAATATAATACACATAATATATTACACAAATAGTAGAACCTGTCATGTACACCCAGAGGGACAGCACTATGAGTATCAAGTCTGCTCCGCCCACCGCAGGGTGACACAGAGTCTGCTTCGCCCACCGCAGGGTGACACAGAGTCTGCTCTGCCCACCGCAGGGTGACAGAGTCTGCTCCGCCCACTGCAGGATGACACAGAGTCTGCTCCGCCCACCGCAGGGTGACAGAGTCTGCTGCACCTACCGCAGAGTGATACAGTCTGCTGCACCCACCACAGGGTGACAGAGTCTGCTGCACCTAGCGCAGAGTGACACCAAGTCTGCCACGCCCACCGCAGGGTGACAGAGATTCTGCTCCTCCCACTGCAGGGTGACAGTCTGCTCTTCCCACCACAGGGTGACAACGTCTCCTCCGCCCACTGCAGGGTGACAGAGTCTGCTCCTCCCATCGCAGGATGACAGAAAGTCTGCTCCTCCCACCACAGGGTGACACAGTCTGCTCCGCCCACCGCAGGTTGACACAGAGTCTGCTCCTCCCACTGCAGGGTGACAGAGTCTGCTCCGCCCTCAGCAAGGTGACAGAGTATGCTCCGTCCACCGCAGGGTGAGACAAAGTCCATTCCGCCCACCGCAGGTTGACACAGAGTCTGCTCCTCCCACTGCAGGGTGACAGAGTCTGCTCCGCCCTCAGCAAGGTGACAGAGTATGCTCCGCCCACTGCAGGGTGAGACAAAGTCCATTCCACCCACCGCAGGGTGACACAGAGTCTGCTCCTCCCACTGCAGGTTGACAGAGTCTGCTCCGCCCTCAGCAAGGTGACAGAGTATGCTCCGCCCACCGCAGGGTGAGACAAAGTCCATTCCACCCACCGCAGGGTGACACAGAGTCTGCTCCTCCCACTGCAGGTTGACAGAGTCTGCTCC
Organism: Pelobates cultripes; assembly: GCA_933207985.1. NCBI lineage: Eukaryota > Metazoa > Chordata > Amphibia > Anura > Pelobatidae > Pelobates > Pelobates cultripes. Next base: position 156,225,468 of record OW240918.1, read on the forward strand.
GCCCTCAGCAAGGTGACAGAGTATGCTCCGCCCACCGCAGGGTGAGACAAAGTCCATTCCGCCCACCGCAGGGTGACACAGAGTCTGCTCCTCCCACTGCAGGTTGACAGAGTCTGCTCCGCCCTCAGCAAGGTGACAGAGTATGCTCCGCCCACCGCAGGGTGAGACAAAGTCCATTCCACCCACCGCAGGGTGACACAGAGTCTGCTCCTCCCACTGCAGGTTGACAGAGTCTGCTCCGCCCTCAGCAAGGTGACAGAGTATGCTCCGCCCACCGCAGGGTGAGACAAAGTCCATTCCACCCACTGCAGGGTGACACAGAGTATGCTCCGCCCACCGCAGGGTGACACAGAGTCCGTTACGCCCACCGCAGGGTGACACAGAGTCTGTTCCGCCCACAGAAGGGTGACACAGACTTCTCCCACCGCAAGGTGTCATAGTCTTCTCAACCTACTGCTGGGTGATACACATTGCTCCTCCCACTGCTAGGTGATACACATTGCTCCTCCCACTGCTGGGTGATACACTCTGTTCCTCCCACTGCTAGGTGATGAGGAGTCTGCCCCTCCCATTACAGGGCAAAGTCCTGATATTGTCTCATTTGGGGCAGAGATTTCTTCCTCCCATTACATTCTCTTTAAGAATGATAATATTCCGCCTCCGGAGTCCCGGGGTCGTCTTGTACTCTCTCTTCGCCCTGGGGTCAGTGGAGATGCTTCAGTGTCGCGTTGGGCCTCTTGTACGCGCTGGATCTTCAGCTGCTGGCTAATTACCAGTTGCATGTCATCCTATGGGGACAGCAGACATTACAGCTATGGAAACATCTCCCAACACGACTGCTGTGTCTACCAACACCCTATCTGAACGTGCTTATCATTCTATGACTGTATGCTCCCCCTTTACTTTCTTTCCATTCCTCCCCCCCCAGACATACCCACAGGAACTACCCTCCTTTGCAGTACCTACCCCCAGCTATACCCACAGGAACTACCCTCCTTTGCAGTACCTACCCCCAGCTATACCCACAGGAACTACCCTCCTTTTTCAGTACCTTCCCCCCAGCTATACCCACAGGAACTACCCTCCTTTTCAGTACCTAACCCCAGCCACACTCACAGAAACTACCCTCCCTTTTCCGAGTCATACCTACAGGAACTACCCTCCTTTTCAGTACCTACCCCCTGCCATACCCACAGGAACTACGCTCCTTTTTCCATACCTACCCCCAGTTATAGCCACGGGAACTACCCTCTCTTTCCAGAACCTAACCCCCAATTATACTGCAGGAACTACCCTCTCAATCCATGCCCCCACCAGCCTTAAATACCCCCAGCTTTACTCACAGGAACTATCTTTTCCTTTTCCATGCACTCCACCCACAGACCCCAGATTGACATATCCCCCTTTCCATACGTCCCACCTCACCTGCCATGCCTCCAACTCCTGGCTCAGCATTACTTTCTGTTGAACGGCGCTTAGTAACTGGCGGCTCAGGGACTCCTTCTCCTGACAACACTTTGCCAATTCCATCTCCAGCTCCCCCTTCCTGCCACGAAAGATAGAGCATTTAAAGATTTACGTCATGCTGATTACAAAACATTTAATCTGTTAAAAATATACCAAACCTTTAATTCTCCACTCCCCGGGCCTGAGCCACACTATCCTAGTCTCACACTTTGACCATCCCACAGAACACATCAGAAATTGTGCAACGAACCACACAAGGCAGCCAAAGAAGATCTTACTTTATTTCAGATTCTGGCCTGTCTTCTACAAATTGGGCAAATGTCACGAGGAGTGTGGATTGCTAGGTCCCTGCTTCAGACTCACACTGCGGAACCCCTTGTCCATATTTAGCGTGTCTAATCATCACTCACTTCAGTATGGCTTCATCACGGTCACACACCGCCTGTCTTACAACCGCATCAGTGTCAGTCTGCTGGGATCCATCTCGGAGCCGATGCAGTTCCTCACGGAGTGATTCAAGTTCTGCATATTGTAAAAACACCTAAGAGAAAAGACAACTCTTTATATTGTGTCCCCCCCCTGGGAAAGAGGACTCTTTATATTGTGTGTCCCCCGGGAAAGAGGACTCTTTATATTGTGTGTGTCCCGGGAAAGAGGACTCTTTATATTGTGTGTCCCCCGGGAAAGAGGACTTTTATATTGTGTGTACCCCGGGAAAGAGGACTCTTTATATTGTGTGTCCCCCGGGAAAGAGGACTCTTTATATTGTGTGTCCCCTGGGAAAGAGGACTCTTTATATTGTGTGTCCCGGGAAAGAGGACTCTTTATATTGTGTGTGTCCCGGGAAAGAGGACTCTTTATATTGTGTGTCCCCTGGGAAAGAGGACTCTTTATATTGTGTGTCCCCTGGGAAAGAGGACTCTTTATATTGTGTCCCCCTGGGAAAGAGGACTTTTATATTGTGTGTCCCCTGGGAAAGAGGACTCTTTATATTGTGTCCCCCCCGGGAAAGAGGACTCTTTATATTGTGTGTACCCCGGGAAAGAGGACTCTTTATATTGTGTGTACCCCGGGAAAGAGGACTCTTTATATTGTGCGTCCCCTGGGAAAGAGGACTCTTTATATTGTGTGTGTCCCCCGGGAAAGAGGACTCTTTATATTGTGTCCCCCCCCTGGGAAAGAGGACTTTTTATATTGTGTGTCCCCTGGGAAAGAGGACTCTTTATATTGTGTGTCCCCTGGGAAAGAGGACTCTTTATATTGTGTGTGTCCCGGGAAAGAGGACTCTTTATATTGTGTGTCCCCATGGAAAGAGGACTCTTTATATTGTGCGTCCCCTGGGAAAGAGGACTCTTTATATTGTGTGTGTCCCGGGAAAGAGGACTCTTTATATTGTGTGTACCCCGGGAAAGAGGACTCTTTATATTGTGCGTCCCCCGGGAAAGAGGACTATTTATATTGTGTGTCCCCCGGGAAAGAGGACTCTTTATATTGTGTGTCCCCTCGGAAAGAGGACTCTTTATATTGTGTGTCCCCTGGGAAAGAGGACTCTTTATATTGTGCGTCCCCTGGGAAAGAGGACTCTTTATATTGTGCGTCCCCTGGGAAAGAGGACTCTTTATATTGTGCGTCCCCCGGGAAAGAGGACTCTTTATATTGTGTGTACCCCGGGAAAGAGGACTCTTTATATTGTGCGTCCCCTGGGAAAGAGGACTATTTATATTGTGCGTCCCCTGGGAAAGAGGACTCTTTATATTGTGTGTCCCCTGGGAAAGAGGACTATTTATATTGTGTGTGTCCCGGGAAAGAGGACTCTTTATATTGTGTGTCCCCTGGGAAAGAGGACTATTTATACTGTTCATCTGGAACTCATGATGTTTAGGAGTGATGGTTTGAGAAGGACATGGTGTGTGATTGTCTATGAATGTATGGTCCTCACCTGATTCTGTAGCTGAGCGACCTCTTCCTCTCGTTCTTTAACTATGTCTCCTTCTCTTTGGACGAAATACATCTCCAGTTGACCATCCGTAGAGGTAGAGATCCCATCAGGGGAATCCCCAAACTAGAGTGGTTTAGTTAAAGAATGAGATGCTGTAGTTAGAGACTCTCTCCAGATGAAAAAAAAACATTCATTTCAAGTCAGTTCACTACATATTACGGAGAAATACAGACTCATTACGGAGAAATACAGACTCATTACGGAGAAATACAGACTCATTACGGAGAAATACCAAATACTGACTCATTACGGAGAAATACCGGGTTATTCAAAGTGAATTTAGACTGAAAGCACAGATGACTTTGAATATTTTCCATCTCAGCTATTTGACCTTCAATTTGAAATCCACTTCTCACTTTAGTGAATAAGCGTGTTAGTCTGCATGGGATGTGAAGGTGAGAAAGGAAGGAGAGAGTGACATACTGCTTGCCATTCACAGTTTATTGAATAACCCCTTGTTATACAGCCCCTTGGTTTATTTAATAACCCCTTGTTATACAGCCCATTGGTTTAATTAATAACCCCTTGTTATACAGCCCATTGGTTTATTGAATAACCCCTTGTTATACAGCCCCTTGGTTTAATTAATAACCCCTTGTTATACAGCCCCTTGGTTTAATTAATAACCCCTTGTTATACAGCCCATTGGTTTATTTAATAACCCCTTGTTATACAGCCCCTTGGTTTAATTAATAACCCCTTGTTATACAGCCCCTTGGTTTATTGAATAACCCCTTGTTATACAGCCCCTTGGTTTAATTAATAACCCCTTGTTATACAGCCCCTTGGTTTATTGAATAACCCCTTGTTATACAGCCCCTTGGTTTATTTAATAACCCCTTGTGTTATACATAGTGCACGCTGGGTTTTTCTGATCTAAACACTTGTTGACGTATGATCTATTCTCACCGCGCTTGTCTTTTGAATCACGATGCTCACATTACATGGCGCTTACAGAAATCAGGCTTTTACCGTAGGCTGGAGGATCACAAAGAGCAGATTGTGTTTCAGGGCAGACTGGCAGAAAGTATTTGTATGTTTTTTTTCTGAGGGGGACGGACGCATATTAAGGAATTTTCTGCATGTTTGTACAATTAACTGAGAGAATAACTTGCTACAAGACTGACAGTCATACCATCCAAGAGATGCCCTCAGGGCTAAAACCAGAGATAGAACTAACAAAGACGGCTGCTGGCAGGCAGCGCTCAGATCTACTACTACACAAGTAATCACCAGTCAGGCAGGTTCTCTCCATTCCATTTATACAGAATCCAAGCCCTTACTGCGGGGATACTCTCCCTTTCAAATCTCGAAAGCCAGGACCCATTTACTTACATCGCAGCCATGGACAGAAGGGGTTAATAATATGGCTGCATTAGGGAGCTCAGATACCAACACAGAGTTACCCCAATAAACAGGTGGGATAGAGGCCCAGGAGACCTGACCACTAGGGGGCAGTGCAGCAGCAATAGACTGTGTAGCTGTTTTCCCTGTGCATCACAGCTGTCCTAACTTGCTTGTATCGATAAAGGGAGGAACTCCCAAATGCTCGTCACTCAATAAAAACGGCTTTAGACTATACTGCAATGCTACACTACTTTACCTAATGTGACAGCTCCGATATCATGACCACGAACTCGCACAGCCAGGGAACACGCTGTGAACTTGGTCACGTTTCTGTCCCAATCCTTTATACGTTGGTTCCTTGTTTTCCGCCTTTTCTGTAACGCGCCAAAATGTGCCTTCCCTGGTGCGTCCTGCTATCTCTTTACGCCAAATATTATCTTCTGTACCTAGCTGTCCATTCTCCTTACTCTATTCTAGTATCCTGGGCTCTGCGTGACGCCATTTATTATATAAACATTTAGATACAGTTTGTGTCCACCTGCTTAGGGGTATAAAATACTATTCGTTTACATTGTCACAAGCACATTGGTGTTCGGTCCAGGCATAATAAAGACCATTTTTATTTATTTGTTTTGGTAATTCCACATCACCTTCTTATTGATCCGAACCTTAGTAACCTTCGGGCCATTTTGGTTTTATAGGTAGTTCTCGTCTATCGTTATTATTATTTTTTTATTTATATAGTGCCAGCAAATTCCATAGTGCTACACAATGGGTTCCATAGCGCTGTATAATGGGTTCCGTATCGCTGTACAATGGGTTCCATAGCGCTGTATAATGGGTTCCATAGCGCTGTACAATGGGTTCCATAGCGCTGTATAATGGGTTCCGTAGCGCTGTATAATGGGTTCCATAGCGCTGTATAATGGGTTCCATAGCGCTGTACAATGGGTTCCATAGCGCTGTATAATGGGTTCCGTAGCGCTGTATAATGGGTTCCATAGCGCTGTATAATGGGTTCCATAGCGCTGTACAATGGGTTCCATAGCGCTGTATAATGGGTTCCGTAGCGCTGTATAATGGGTTCCATAGCGCTGTATAATGGGTTCCATAGCGCTGTACAATGGGTTCCATAGCGCTGTATAATGGGTTCCGTAGCGCTGTATAATGGGTTCCATAGCGCTGTATAATGGGTTCCATAGCGCTGTACAATGGGTTCCATAGCGCTGTATAATGGGTTCGCGTAGCGCTGTATAATGGGTTCCATAGCGCTGTATAATGGGTTCCATAGCGCTGTATAATGGGTTCCATAGCGCTGTATAATGGGTTCCGTAGCGCTGTATAATGGGTTCCATATCGCTGTACAATGCATTCCGTAGCGCTGTACAATGGGTTCCATATCGCTGTACAATGCATTCCATAGCGCTGTATAATGGGTTCCGTAGCGCTGTATAATGGGTTCCGTAGCGCTGTATAATGGGTTCCGTAGTGCTGTACAATGGGTTCCGTAGTGCTGTACAATGGGTTCCGTATCGCTGTATAATGGGTTCCGTATCGCTGTATAATGGGTTCCGTAGTGCTGTATAATGGGTTCCGTATCGCTGTATAATGGGTTCCGTAGCGCTGTATAATGGGTTCCGTAGCGCTGTATAATGGTTAGCCCGCTGCGGAGCCTTTGGGTGAGATTGAAACAGGCTCGTTTCGCTATACACGTTTACCAATGACCTATCTTTCCAGCACTTTTTATTCCTCTTTCTGTTTTTTTTCCACCTTTTTTTGCACCTCTTTTGTCTACCATCGAGGCGGCAAATTTTCTGAACAAAAAAAAGATTCAAAATGGAAGTGTAAATAAAATTATGGAAGAGATGCATTAAGGGAATGAATAGACACAAACAGGAAACACAGCACTTTTCCTACATTCGATGTGTCTTGCAGCGAGCCACCCTTGCTGATCTCACAGTGTACGCTACGTTTAATGAAATGTGCATAAAGGCCTGATGGGATCAGCTATCTATCAGTTTGAGAAGGGTTCCGTGGAGCTATCATATAAAAACACAGCACATGGACACAGAATGTCTCATCCATGAACATCAGGTAAAGGTCCTCCTCTCACCGGAAGGTAATGGAAGGAGGCAAGGGAGTGAATAATCAGAGCGTGGAAGTCTCTCATTCCAAGATGGATTGGAACCATCCATATATCATACACCAGTTGGCAGAGGTAAGGCAGAGAAAGAAACCCTATAAGCGTTGTGGTAGCGCTGTACAATGGGTTCCATAGCGCTTTACAATGGGTTCCGTAGTGCTGTATAATGGGTTCCGTGGCGCTGTATAATGGGTCCCCATTTGAGGATGCAGAGAGGGGGGGGCTATATCAGTTGGGGGACAGAGAGAGAGACCCTATACTGGTTGGGAGTGTCAGAGAGAGAAACCCTATAAGCGTTGGGGGGAGAGACCCTATAACTATTAGAGGATGCAGAGAGAGGGGGGGGCTATATCAGTTGGGGGGACAGAGAGAGAGACCCTATACTGGTTGGGAGTGGCAGAGAGAGAAACCCTATAAGCGTTGGGGGGAGAGACCCTATAAGAGGATGCAGAGAGAGAGAGATGCTATATCAGTTGCAGAAACAGAGATGGTGATACCCTATACCAATTGGGGGACAGAGAGAAACCTTTCATCGGTTGGGGAGGACAGAGAGAGACTTTATACTGGTTGAGCAGACCGTGAGTAAGAGATACCATACCATTTGGGTGAGGAGAAGGGGATACTATACAGGGGGACATGCTATATAAAGGTAACGGATCGCCTGGCACCCCGACTGGGTACCTCCGTTAAAGGATGTTCCTAGCGCTTCCTGAGGACTCCAAGCACTGCAGCAGACACCACAACCACCGAACCGGAGAAACAAATAAATTCTCCCAAGCATATGAATGCTGTATACAGTTGAATAGGAACCATACGAATAGGTTTACTCTCCTAGCAGTCAAACTGGAACAGCATACAATAAATCCTTCCCCCAATAATGAGACGACACTTCACTTTGAGGGTTAAAACAGGAACTCCTGTACTGTCACATACAGTCTCTTTTATTCCCAATCCACAAACATAGTACAGCCCACAGGGCGTTACAAAACAACCAATCACATCACAGTTACATCCCACATATTCCCTCCCCTTATCCTGAGAGGAAACTCAATTATACATACAGTTAAAACATACTTTCTACCCAACTTTCATAACTCCAAAACCATACATCACATTCACATAAAATTACATATTCACAATCAATCCATTCAGGGGAACAACATATTCAAAAATGGCACAAATCAGACAAGGGGTTCAAAAGTTAGTAAAAAGTCCTTTGTGACTAAATGAAGCATGGCTTTCTGGCCCAAACCAGTTTCAGAGTCTTCTATCCTGGAGAGTAATTCAATTATCTCCCAGGATAGACACAAGACTCCATTAAGCACATGGTTGCAAAAAGACACAAAACACTTTAAAATACATAAAGTCACATTTACACATAACACACAGACATTTCACATATCCCCAGATAGCTGGGATCTGAGTGCACATTATTAGATGAATGGCACTCAGATCACACAAATAAGCCTTTCTGCAGGGGAAATAAACAGTTTAACCTGCAGGGCCATAGTCCAAAGGGAGCAGGCGAGCAACCAGGCTTCTCCAGTTCACAGTGGCGAGGTTGGTTTCGCCACACTTCTCCCCTTTACCAACTAGACTAACAGGGTATCTGACCTCCTGCCGGTCAGTGCCCTGGTTAGTCCAGCAACCCACCCACAAAACAGAAACAGCAGTACAGCCCACCCACAATAACTGGTTACTACACCTGGGTAGAGGAGAACTTTGTCCATGTCCAGGTGCCTCACCACGACTGTGTGGGCAACTGTTAGGCTGCCTTGGTGGGTTGCTGAGTGGGCAGAGACCAGCGGTACTCTGCCCTGATGCCAGTGCTACCACGGAAGTAGCCTGGTGGGAGCCTGGTTGTGGGAGGGAGAGACCGACTGTCTCCCCTCTGGATACACCGCTCTGTGGCTGGGGAACAGGACCGACTGTCCCTACCCCTTGTGCTGTAAGTGCAGAGACTACAGTCCCATCTGCACTGTTGGGGTGTAACATCTCCCCTTGCTGGGTTAGGCTGCCGCTGGAGAGAGGGTGTAACAAGCTCCTCTCTCTGAACTGTAAACTGCCGCTGGGGAGAGGGGGTATCAGGCTCCTCTCCCTGACACTCTCTCTGCTGGTGGAGAGGGGGACCAGCTGTCTCCCCTCTCATTATTTTGTCCTGTGGTTGGGGTGCGAGACTGACGGTCTCTGCTCCCTGCAGGACACTCTGCCGCTGGGGAGGAAGGACGGCACCTTCAGCTCCCTGGGGTACACACTGCCGCTGGGGAGGAAGGACGGCACCTTCAGCTCCCGGGGGTACACACTGCCGCTGGGGAGGAAGGACTGCACCTTCAGCTCCCTGGGGTACACACTGCCGCTGGGGAGGAAGGACTGCACCTTCAGCTCCCTGGGGTGCACACTGCCGCTGGAGATCTGGGCCGACCGCCCAGCATCCCTGTAGGGCCGGTTGAGAGACCGCCGTCCCATCTCCACCTGCCATCTGTGGGTCTTCCCAGGACCAGTCTGTGAGGTCCCTCAACATTTGCGAGTAAGGACCACCTGCTTCCGCACCTGGCAACTCCGGCTGCTGCTGGGGATCTGGGCCGGTCCCATCTCCACATGCCTGTTGTGGTTCCTCACAGGACCAGTCTATGAGGACCCCTACTTCGGGTTCCTGCGGCCACCTCAGGGGGAGACGGCTAGCCTCCTCAGATGCAGCCTCTACTCGGCTGCTGTAACACTCCTTCCGCTGAGCATACTCTCTCTCTTTCGCCAGCCGGAATTCCCGGGCCAGCCTTGTGTTTCGCTCGGCCGTGACCTGGTTCCAGATCACCCGGCGTACCTCCATGGGTAAATCATCCCCATACTGGGCCACTCGCTGCCTCACCTCGGCCATCCAATCACCGCCAGAGCCTTCCATACTTGTCTGCTCCAAGTCGCTGGATACCTCTGCTCCCAGGGTCGCTGCACGTGTGCTAGCGTTGCCCTCAATTTGTAACTCCACGAACGGTGTCTCTGAGCTGCTTTACCTCGCACTAGGACGCCATCCCACCGCTTGCCACCAATGTAACGGATCACCTGGCACCCCCGACTGGGTACCTCCGTTGAAGGATGCTCCTAGCGCTTCCTGAGGACTCCAAGCACTCTGGCAGACACCACAATCACCGAACCGGAGAAACAAATAAATTATCCCAAGCATATGAATGCTGTAGACAGTTGAATAGGAACCATACGAATAGGTTTACTCTCCTAGCAGTCAAACTGGAACAGCATACAATGAATCCTTCCCCCAATAATGAGACGACACTTCACTTTGAGGGTTAAAACAGGAACTCCTGTACTGTCACATACAGTCTCTTTTATTCCCAATCCACAAACATAGTACAGCCCACAGGGCGTTACAAAACAACCAATCACATCACAGTTACATCCCACATATTCCCTCCCCTTATCCTGAGGAAACTCAATTATACATACAGTTAAAACATACTTTCTACCCAACTTTCATAACTCTAAAACCATACATCACATTCACATAAAATTACATATTCACAATCAATCCATTCAGGGGAACAACATATTAAAAAATGGCCTGAATCAGACAAGGGGTTCAAAATTTAGTAAAAAGTCGCTGGCTGACTAAATGAAGCAGCATAGCTTTCTGGCCCCAACCAGTTTCAAATTATTTTATCCTGGAATGGTAATTCAATTATCTCACGGCCCAGACTCCATTAAGCATGGTTGCGAACCTGGCTGCTTTAAAATACATAAGTGCATTTTACACACACTTAACCGCACAGACATTTCACGCCTTATCCCGAATGGCTGGGATACCGAGTGCATTATTAAATAGGGTGGCACTCAGATCACACAAATAAGCCTTTCTGCAGGGGAAATAAACAGTTTAACCTGCAGGGCCATAGTCCAAAGGGAGCAGGCGAGCAACCAGGCTTCTCCAGTTCACAGTGGCGAGGTTGGTTTCGCCACAGACATGCTATATAAAGGGGTGAGGGAAAGACACAATATTAGGAGACAAAGAGACAGGTAATGTATAGAAAAGAGGCCACACACACACACACTAGTGATAAGAGACACATTAGTTGTGAGAAGAAACAGAGGATGTACCAATGAGAAGAGACATACACTGTAGTTGTGGGAAGAGACAGACACGAGTTTTAGCAAGAGACAGACACTGTAGTTGTGTGAAGAGACAGATGCTCTCGCTATTAAAGAGTCACCTCATGGTCGTGGTCTGCCGTACTCTGCTGGATCTCGGAGTGCAGAGAGTAATGACTGTCTTCCATAGAGTGCTGACTGTCTCTTATGTGCTGCTCATCTTGCAGCTCTCTCAGCTGAATCTGCAATGTTCTCTGACTGTCTCTGAGTTCCTGCAGCTGATGCTGTAACTGCTGCATCTGAGGAGACATTCAGTGACTATTAGCAACTACTGTAAGTACTCTAATGGTCACTCTTATTTTCCCTTGGTCTCTTTCTCACAGTTACTATCTCATGGTCTCTCTTTCTCACAGTTACTATCCCATGGTCTCTTTTTCTCACAGTTACTATCCCATGGTCTCTCTTTCTCACAGTTACTATCTTATGGTCTCTCTTTCTCATCGTTACTATCCCATGGTTTCTCTTTCTCATCGTTACTATCCCATGGTCTCTCTTTCTCATCGTTACTATCTCATGGTCTCTCTTTCTCACAGTTACTATCCCATGGTCTCTCTTTCTCACAGTTACTATCTTATGGTCTCTCTTTCTCATCGTTACTATCCCATGGTCTCTCTTTCTCACAGTTACTATCTCATGGTCTCTCTTTCTCACAGTTACTATCCCATGGTCTCTCTTTCTCACAGTTACTATCCCATGGTCTCTCTTTCTCACAGTTACTATCTCATGGTCTCTCTTTCTCACAGTTACTATCCCATGGTCTCTCTTTCTCACAGTTACTATCTTATGGTCTCTCTTTCTCACAGTTACTATCTCATGGTCTCTCTTTCTCACAGTTACTATCTCATGGTCTCTCTTTCTCACAGTTACTATCCCATGGTCTCTCTTTCTCACAGTTACTATCTTATGGTCTCTCTTTCTCACAGTTACTATCCCATGGTCTCTCTTTCTCACAGTTACTATCCCATGGTCTCTCTTTCTCACAGTTACTATCCCATGGTCTCTCTTTCTCACAGTTACTATCCCATGGTCTCTCTTTCTCACAGTTACTATCCCATGGTCTCTCTTTCTCACAGTTACTATCCCATGGTTTCTCTTTCTCATCGTTACTATCTCATGGTCTCTATTTCTCACAGTTACTATCTCATGGTCTCTATTTCTCACAGTTACTATCTCATGGTCTCTCTTTCTCATCGTTACTATCTCAGAGTCTCTCTCGTAGTGACTATCTCATGGTCCCTCTCACCAAGGATATCTGAGTTTCTCGCTCTCATCGTCTCTCACACCCTTTTTCCAGCTTTCTATCTGTCTCAGCAGATATGTCTCTTACCTTCATTTCATTTTCTCTTTTCTCTCTCTCCAAATGCAGGGTTGTTTCTTTGAGGGTAAACACTGTATTTTGTGCATTCTCATACTGCTCTCGTAGCTGTTTAATCTGAGACTCCAGCTCTCTCTTCTTGTCCACCAGCAGAGCATTCTGTATGTATGGAAGGATAGCATGTCTCACTCACACAGACAGGCAGAAAGTTTATCTCACACAGGCAGCGTATGGGGAATGGAGTTATTTCCCCTTTCATCGTCTGCTCTGCTCCCCCTTTCTTTACTCCACAGGTTCTGCCCTCTCCCCCCCTCTTTGCTTTTCAGGGTTCTGCTCCGCCTTTTCTTTACTCTACCACGGGTTCTGCCCCACCTCCCCCCTCTTTAATCTGCAGGTTCTGCTCCCCTTTCTTTACTCCTGCAGGTTGCCCTCTCCCCCCCTCTTTAATCTGCGGGTTCTGCTCCCCTTTCTTTACTCTGCAGGTTTCTGCCCCTCCCCTGCTTTAATGTGCAGGTTCTGCTCCCCCTTTCTTTACTCTGCAGGTTCCGCCTCTCCCCCCCTCTTTAATCTGCGGTTTACTGCTCCCCCCTTTCTTTACTCTGCGCAAGTTTCGCACGCCCCCCCCCCTCTTTTACTTTTCAGGTTCTGCTCCACCTTTCTTTTACTCTGCGGGTTCTGCCCTCTCTCCCCCTCTTTAATCTGCGGGTTCTGCTCCCTTTCTTTGCTCTGCGGGTTTCTGCCCCCCTCCCCCTCTTTGTGGCGCGGGTTCTTGCTCCCCTTTCTTTGCTCTGCAGGTTCTGCTCCCCCTTTCTTTAATCTGCAGGTTCTGCTCCCCCTTTCTTTACTCTGCAGGTTCTGCTCCCCCCTCCCTTTAATCTGCAGGTTCTGCTCCCCCTTTCTTTAATCTGCAGGTTCTGCTCCCCCTTTCTTTACTCTGCAGGTTCTGCTCCCCCCTCCCTTTAATCTGCAGGTTTTGCCCACCCTTTCTTTAGTCTGCAGGTTCTTCTACCCCTTTCTTTACTCAGCATGTTCTGCTCACCCCTCTCTTAAGTCTCC
>OW240918.1:156244751-156275322 GCA_933207985.1 Pelobates cultripes
ACCTCACCATGAATGATCAATAAACCTCAATAAACACATTCACCTCACCATGAATGATCAATAAACCTCAATAAATACATTCACCTCACCATGAATGATCAATAAACCTCGATGAATACATTCACCTCACCATGACTGATCAATAAACCTCGATGAATACATTCACCTCACCATGAATGATCAATAAACCTCAATAAACACATTCACCTCACCATGAATGATCAATAAACCTCAATAAATACATTCACCTCACCATGAATGATCAATATTCACCTCACCTCAATAAATACATTCACCTCACCATGAATGATCAATAAACCTCGATGAATACATTCACCTCACCATGAATGATCAATAAACCTCGATGAATACATTCACCTCACCATGAATGATCAATAAACCTCAATGAAAACATTCACCTTACCGTGAATGATCAATAAACCTCAATAAACACATTCACCTCACCATGAATGATCAATAAACCTCAATGAATACATTCACCTCACCATGAATGACCAATAAACCTCAATGAATAAATATACATCACCAACAGCCATCAATGGACCTCAATGAACAAACTCTGATGTCACCGTGACTCAGTGGTCAGTCTGGATGAATAAACTCTGATCTCACAATAAAGCACCACCAGAACGAAATAAATAAACTAGAATCTCTGTATATATTATCATGTTACATCTCAAAATAAATGATCTCCACATAAGCCATAAACATGGCTTCCTTCCTCATACCATTTTCTACTAATTATCTTACTCTCTCACCTCTTGCGTCTCCCTCAATTCCTCCTCAATTGCCTCTCTCTCCCGCTCCAGTTGATCATTTCGCTCCAGTAGGGCCTTGCCCAACTCCGCGGCCAACAAAAGGTCCTTGTCCTTTCTTTCCAGGGCCAGGCTCAAGTCCTCCTCGCCTTGCTCTTCCTCTTCCTCTCCAATGTAGGAGGTACGTCGCTCCAATAAGAAAGGATAGAAATGTTCCTCCATGCTAGGAGAGGTAAATCCACCGTTCCAGCCTCGAGGAACACCTCCACCAGACTCTGTTCCTCCTGAATTCATTTGGGAGCTTGTTGAGGAGCCTTACAGAGTGCCTGTCAGTCAAACATATCAGAGAAATTAAATACTAATAGAAGCTAATATACAATTTCTTCATATATTACATGCACTCCAATTCCCATTAACCTGACACTGTGTATAATAAATCAATTAATACCCTGACATTGTATATAATAAATTAATTAATACGCGTTACCCTGACATTGTATATTATAAATTAATTAATACACGTTACCCTGACACTGTGAATAATAAATCAATTAATACTTGTTACCCCAATGCCATACATTAGTTCTCGGATAAGACATTTAATATAATTACCCACTAAAACTATATGAAACCTGATTTAATATGAAGTCAGACATATTAGCTGCGCACACACAGAACAAACCTACATTCGCCTGTTTTCCCTCGGTCAGGTGGACAACAGAAACACAATGTCTGTGTTAAATCCACTACGCTAAGTGTGAATGTTTTTCATTTGCTAATAATTAGTCTCTGCTCGCTAAACACATCTCTCTAAATGGTCTAAATGTCTGCTAAGGATGGACTGAGGAATGAGCAATGTGAGTAAATGATATCACTGATACCTGCTGTCTAATCCATTCAAGATATAATTAGCGAGTTTTCACGAAGGAATAACAGTACCGTCTAGACGTGTGCATTCAGTTTCAAACCAATTATAATTCATCCAAAACTGGGATGATTGGCGGTTCGTCCAACTTCAAAATAACATGATACAAACAAAACAAGCAGCGACGAACAGCTTTGTTTTGATTCACAATTCGTTATTCCACCAATGGCGCCACAAACAGAGATGAACAATGACTTTATTCACAGACGGGGATGGAGGAGTAGTGAAAATGCTATATTTATACATGATGTATTTAGTAAATAATAGAGAAATATCGATTTGCTGTTCCTCGACTTTATTCCCTCTATCGGTGACTTCTTCTCACTTGATTTGTGAACCAAACGATGGGAAATGCTCCTCACTTTATATATGTAGAAAGGCCATTAGGCCTGAATTTGTGGGAGGAGTAAGTCCCCTACTTAAGCTCCCAGCCCCTACTCACCGCTGCCGCTCAGCTGATTGTCCTTAGCAACCAGCACTTCCGGTCCAGCTTCCCGCCAGAACTGTACCTGTTTCCAGCAGCCAGACGCCCTGTGCAATCCTCCGTCCGTCCGAGGTCCTTCCACTCCGTTTCCCTCCGGTCGAGGTACCCGACTTCCGGTCACGAGACCGGCGCGTTCACGTAAGCAAGGCGTGGGAATTAGCGTTCGCTATTTCCCCGCCGTTCGGGCCTAAAAACGTAGGGGTAGGCTCCCTCTTTCGCATTTTCACGAATACACGCTTTCGTTAATATCTCCATTCGCGCCAAAAAAACGCACGAACGTTCGGCTCATTTCGCTATCATTTTATGCTTTTTCGTACGGAAACAACCGAATAAATATTTCATGTTTAAGCTCATTATTATCTGTATTCACTTTTCCGTTCGGTTATTTCTGCACCAACCTATTCGTATGGTCAAATTCACGTACACCATCTTACTAATTTACATTCGGTTATTTCTATTCTTTTAAGCTAAGCTTGCATAAGTTCTAATCACAGTCCTACTATTATTTATTCCTTCATATGAGTTTACGGTTACATTATATGGTTAACTACCAGCCCTGGGTTTTTCTACCTTGTTAAACCATTTAAAGTATTTTTCTGTAATAAACATAATGTTCACCACGATTCATAACTTCATACGTGTCTAAATTCAAGCTATACCATTCTTTCCTAATAACACTCAGATAAGTCTTTTTAAACACTATTTTCAAGTTATACCCTTTACACATAATCCGTACTATTCCTTGCACATAAATCACGCTGTCACATCTTTTGGCTTTTACAGATTGCATCGGTCTCTTGCTTTTCTGCATTAAAAGTTGTTATTTCAAGGTCCTTTTATTACAGGAACAGGTATGGTTTTTTATCACCTTGAGTTATCAGGTTTTATCAATTATCTCCACACCTATTGCTAACTATGGAATTTGTCTTGGTTAAACCCTTAGATCCTTGTATTAATCTAAGCTTCCACCGTTTCTACGCAGTTAACCTGCCACGATTAAACAATCTCTGTACTTTAAACAAAGGTATAGTTCACTCTCTTTTCAATACTAGACCTCACGCGGTCTCAACTCCATTACTACCTTCCCTCAGGCTTACGCCCAGGATACGTTATCTCTTTACTACTTGTCTACACAGACTTTCGGTCATACGGCCACCAGGCTCAAGAAGACACCAAAAACCTGACACGGTACTCAGCCATACCTTCAGGTACTTACATCCTTACTCAAGTACGTCCATTCGCTACCCCAAGGCCTCATTCTGCCTTCTCACTCATATCCAAAATCATCCCATTCCTACACCTAAACCTCCCAGATCCCTCAATGCAGGATCTCACGTCGTGCCCCTTACAAACCTTCTCCCTATACTATTCATACGACATCACGATACGTATAAACACATCAAACATCTGTCTTAAACCCCCAGGATTCTTCCTCAAAGACAACATTTAAGACAGACTCTCTACACTTACCAGGAGGCTCCAGATACCATTTGCGACCAGTCAAGGTTAGTATCCACACACCATTCCAGTCCTCTAACTTTACCCTTTAGCATACTATCGAACTGGCTATACGGCACAGGCTAATGCCTTAGCCCACCCTATCAGGAAATCTGATCCCGCGAGGCCTACCACCCCACCCCACCTCAACACGGAGGTACGGCCCCACGCCCAAATCATAGTTATAAGCCTCGCATGCCTTACTACAGGGCTCTAGTTAGGGCCTCACCTGTCACGGCCACACGTTTTGATTTCTCTTATCGTCACCGAGAGGCCAACATCCCGCCACCACGTCTGTGGCACCTACGTCATAAGCCAAATCATAGGTAGAGCCTCTCATCGCCACTTGGCATTAGAAGGCCTCACCTATCCAGTCATTCAACAGTTAAGTTTTTCGCCTCGGCATCTAGCATTAAAGTCCAGTTCTTCAAGACACACCACTCCCCATACCCCCCCCCTTTCTTACCTCACTCCCCTTCTAATATATCTTTCACATAATCATTCCTTTTTAGAATGTCCCAAGAACCAATTCCAACCGAAGAACTGACAGAAGAAGCACCATTCACGCCAATCAGACCCGTGTCTCCAGGCGAATCACTCACTCTTTCAACCCCCACGTCCTTGAGAGCATGGACTATTCCCAAAATCACAGCCGAGCTTAGGCTCAGGGGAATCCCCTTTCCGGCCACAGCTAGAAAGGCAGAACTTTACAGGCTGCTTACCCACCAAGTCCCCGAGCCTCGGCCGGGAACTAGCTCTCAAGGACAACCACCAAGTAACAGCACGGCCACCCAGGATACCCTGGCAGATATCTTGGCCAATCTACAGGCCCTCAATAGCAGGCTGTCTAAGGTGGAGAGCGCCATCTCCTCCTCAGGTACTAACACCGTAGTCCCAGTCTCTACCACGGCTGTACCTGCCATACCTTCATGTCCCTCTATACTCCCCCCTCCAGCACCTGGCACAGCCATCACACCTTTCGAGTCACCAGCACACTCCGTCCCAGATTCTATCAGGAAAGATATCCTTGACGGGAAGGATGTGTGTCTGGTGTCTTTACTCATAGCCTCTCAGGATGTACTCGAGAACAAGGCATACAATTATGGTGACATCTCTGTTGTGCTTAAAACGAGGGATCCCAGGCTTAATAAAAAATTGTCTATCCCACAGTTTGTGATAGCTTTCGGGATATACCGCGACGTCATTTGCACGGTGTATCCCCATAGGAGAGAAGAGCTAGATCTCTATCTCCACAAGGTAGTGGATCTAGGCATCAAGTACGGGGGCTCTTCCTTCTATGACTACCACAAGTCAGTCTCAGCGAAGGCGGCGACCCATCTCAAGCAGTTCAACATTAGAATGAACTGGGGTCAGATGGACACTGAACTTTTCTGTCGCCACTTCGCCGGACTCAGGCCCCCGGCTTGTGCCATCTGTAATTCCACATCCCACATGGCGGACTTATGTCCCGTCGAACCAGATCCCACCACCTCCACTCTCACCCCTCACCCCACGTTCACACCTCACTCCTCTTTCACCCCTCACAAGCCAGCGGGTGGTCTCCGGGATAAGCTGGGTAGGCCCATCTCCTTTTTAGGTAAAGCACAGGTGTGCAATAATTTCAACGCAGGCTCCTGCAGTTTCAGCGCCTGTAGATTATTGCACATCTGCTCCATATGTTTCAGGGCACATACCAAGACCATGTGTCCAGCCAGGTTGTCACCAAACAAATGACTAACCGACATAAATATCGACAACCTGGTTTTTTATCTAAGGTGTCACCCCAGCAGGCACTTAGTGGATTTTCTCACCACAGGTTTCTCACAAGGGTTTCACACAGGCATAATAGCCATTCCCCCAGGTACACTAGAATGTCCTAATCTCCAGTCTGCACGCTTAGACCCAGTCGCTGTAGACACTCTCATTTCCGCAGAAACCACAAACGGTTTCATGATCGGTCCTTTCACCTCTTCACCGTTTTCCTCCTGGCGCACTAACCCTATTGGTATTGCTATTCACAAATATTCTAATAAAAACGTCTCATTATCGATTTATCGGCACCGCACTCCTCTTTTGTTCCAAGCATAAACGCACTCATTCCAGCAGACGAATTCTCTCTGCAGTACGTCACCATCGACGACGCCATACAGTCCATCATGACATCTGGTAATCGACCCTGGCTCAGCAAAACAGACATCACTAACGCTTTTAAATTACTGCCCATACACCCCTCACTCTGGCACTTACACGGTGTTAAATGGCGAGGGTATTATTACTTCTCAACACGACTCACTTTTGGTTCGCGAAGCAGCCCCAAACTTTTCGACATTTTCGCAGAGTCACTATGCTGGCTGCTTCTGAACGTCATCAGGTGTCACTCCGTTATTCACTATATAGATGACTTTCTACTGATAGAGCCAGGGTCATCAACACCCACAGCAATCAATAGTACTACCGCACTTTTTTCCACACTTGGAGTCCCTTTCTCCCCAGCCAAAACTATAGGACCCACAACAAAGTTGACCTTTTTAGGCATAGAGCTCGATTCTGTCAAACTCAGAGCTAGCCTTCCACACGACAAACTTTCACGATTGAGAGGGGAGATAGACACGTTCCTGCGGAATGACGTTTGCACCAGGAGAGAACTTCAGTCCCTTCTTGGATCTCTGAACTTCGCCATGCGCATCATTCCGCAGGGAAGGTCTTTTATTTCCAGACTTCTTTGCCTGCTCCATGGAGTCCCGGACTCCGGCACAGTTTCTTTGGACCCCCACGCCAAGGCTGACTTGGCTATGTGGGGGAAGTTTTTGAAAGACTGGAATGGTATCTCCATGTTTATCCCCCCTCTCTCCACCTCTTCACCCATCATCCACACGGACGCAGCAGCCAACACCGGTTTCGCAGCCATTTTCGGGAACCACTGGTTTAGGGGCCACTGGCCCACTGAGACGGATGCCTTGCCAGGATTCAGGGAGACCTCAACCCTATTTGAAATTTACCCCATTGTGGCGGCCGCACACACCTGGGGTCATCTCTGGTCCGGCAAGGCAGTAAAATGCTACTCAGATAACTCGGCAGCTTGCGATATTATTAACAAAGGGCGCTCATCATCCCTGACCATCATGCGGCTGATTCGCAAGTTGACCTGGCTGGCAGCATCCAATCAGTTTCACTTAGTATGTTCTCACATCCCGGGTATTCACAACACCGCCGCTGACGCTCTTTCTCGTTCTCGATTCCAGGCATTTTCTCAGGCACTCCCAGCAGCTCACCATCAGCCATCCAGGACACCACGGTTTCACGAACTAATATTGGATTAAGCACACTCTTGCTTCACGCTAGATCACTCACTCACCAAGCATTATCACCCAACACTGCTATCACTTACAATAGGGCACTTAACATATTTAACAAATTCACTGCAGAATTCGGGCTACAAGGTGACTTTTCTATCCAAACCATGGTGTCTTTTGCCTCTTTCTGCCACCTACACCTTAATCTGTCACACAACACCATTAAACTTTACCTCACCGGGGTTCAGCACCACAGCCTCACCAATTTTCCTAACAGCACCCCCTTTTTGTCTTCATACCCCATAAAAAAGGTCTTGAAAGGTATATCAAAGGTTTCACCACCACTCGCAAGCACTAGATTACCCATAGACGGGCCTATCTTCAGGTCTCTTAGCAATCTCCTTGACACAGCCCCATTTGATAGCTACACCAATACGGTGATAAAATCTGCCATATATCTCGCTTTCTACGGTTTTCTCAGACCTAGAGAGTTCACAGTGATTTGTCAAGGAGATATCGCACGATGCCTTAAAACTTCACACCTCACCAAGGTAGAGGATCACTACCTCCTTTCTATCCCTACCACTAAAACCAACCGGTCAATACATCCTACAATAATTCCTCTCTTCCCTACTGATAATGCCTGGTGTCCGGTGAAAGTTCTCGACCAACTACGGTCAACTTTTCGCACTCACCTGCCAGACTCTCCGCTCTTAACATTACAAGGGCACCCGCTTACCACGGCAAAATTAATGTCACATGTCAGAACCCTGTTATCTAAGCTCGGACACAATCCGGCTGCATTCTCCGGGCACTCCTTCCGCATAGGAGCCGCCTCAGCAGCCTCAAGCACAAACGCACCGGTCCACATCATCAAAAGGCTCGGGCGATGGAAATCCTCCATATATAACGCATATATTCCGCAACCAGAGAAAGAGCTTCGCCAAGCTTTCAGAAACTTGGTCTTGTAAAATGCAATAAAGTGTGTATTTTCTCGAATTTATCTTTTTGCCCTCTTTTATTTACAGGCCCACTCGTACGTTGGTTTCGGCACACCACAACCAACTTTGCTCACAGTTACTATCCATCACGTATTTAAATTCCGAGCACAAGTAGAAAGGCCATTAGGCCTGAATTTGTGGGAGGAGTAAGTCCCCTACTTAAGCTCCCAGCCCCTACTCACCGCTGCCGCTCAGCTGATTGTCCCCACCCACCTACACCCTGTTTTAACTACATTATCCTTGGTGGGCCCTCTTTTATTTACAGGCCCACTCGTACGTTGGTTTCGGCACACCACAACCAACTTTGCTCACAGTTACTATCCATCACGTATTTAAATTCCGAGCACAAATATATATATATATATATATATATATATATATATAATGTATTTATTTTGCAGTAAACTGATTGGCCCATTTTCGCACATGTTTGGTTATTCTGAATCGTCTTTCCTGAAATTATATCATGGTTCAAATTCTTCCGAACCAACATGCCACTTGGACAAATTTCACACCACCCAAAGATAAATGTTTTTTGGGACAAATCAGTTTGGCCGAACTGCATTTTTTCGTTATACTCAAGTCTAATAAGGAGTCAATTAACTTAAATTAGGAATTGTTGTGAGCTGACGAGGCCAAAACAGCTGAATTGTAGAAATTCTTCCAGCTTAATATTAAGCAATGCTGCCTCTTTCTAATTTCCCATAATTGCTGGTCTAAAACAAAATATCGAACCAAAGTGTTTAGATTGATTTAGTGAAAAAATTAGATTTCCCTGAATATCAAGCTTTAGAAATAGTCTAGAAATGCGAGGTTTTCCATGAGTTAGATCTGTAGCTGTGAAGAACATTCTGAATTACTGAGATAATTAAGAGAAAGCAGCAGATCGGCGTACAGTCCACATTTCATTCCATTTTATGATTTTTGTATCTACTGCTTGTGGTACATCATTTATTTCCTAATAGGATGAATCTCTTACGGTCAGTTAATATGGGAAGGAAGGAAGGGTCTCTTCTGCCTTGTTTCTAATTAATTGTTGGGTAAATGACAAGATTATTGGACGTATGAGCTCCTCTTCCTGATGACAGTCAGTGCATTCAGCAAACTGTGGATTCATTCCATGGGCCGTCACATTGCCTTGGCACAGGGAGTCATCCTTTCTCTAATCCATAATGTGAACGTTCACAATCTGTTAGAGTAACATAGCTTTGCCTGTGTATTACACAGCATTAACACTGCGTTCGAGCAGCAATGAGCAGTGACAGCTCAGTAAATAAGCAGATTCATGTAACGTGACACACACCCACACTCCCAGCCGGTCTTGCAGGCCTGGGTTGCCATTTCTATTTATTCCCAATTTATCTGACGTACCAAAACCAGCAAGTTCCTCTGATGCAATCCTCTCCCTGATTCACTCATTACAGCAATACATTATTACTCGTTACGCCCCATATTTTTGTCCTAGCAGTTAAGCCACGCTCACTGAAACCAGGGAGCAGGACAGAGGGAGTTTCCCTCTCTGAACCCTCAATTACGGACTAATCAGACTGCAGAATTTATTGCAGTAATTATTCTCCTGAAGAGCTTGCAATCTATCTCCTGCATAATATCCATAATATTTTTTGTCCCAGTCACCACTGTGAGCTAGGTGGTGTGCTGACCCTACCCCTCCCCACACCTTGATTTTGACATTAGAGTCCTTTATTGGGGGAATGCTTTCCCCATATTGCAGGTACCTACTCTGCTAACATTTACCCGGCCGTTGAGGAGGACCAGCGAGGAAGCTCAGTGTGCCAGCTCCTCACTGCTCCCTCGCACGCACCGACTGAAGTGAATCCGGGCGCCGGAATATGACGTCATCACTAAACCGCGTGAGGGAGCAGTGAGGAGCTGGAAGGACCCCAGGGAGATCTCCACATCGGCTGCATAAGGTAAGGAGCAATAATGAAAAGGATGTGTGTGTAAGTGTGTGTATGTGTGTGTCTGTCAGTGAGTATGTGTGTGTCTGTCAGTGTGTCTGTCTGTGAGTATGTGTGTGTCTGTCAGTGAATATGTGTGTGTCTGTCTGTGAGTGTGTGTGTGTCTGTCTGTGAGTATGTCAGTGAGTGTGTGTCTGTCAGTGTGTGTGTTTGTCAGTGTGTGTCTATCAGTGAGTATGTGTGTGTGTCTGTCAGTGTGTCTGTATGTATGTATGTGTCTGTCTGTCTGTGAGTATGTGTGTGTGTCTGTCAGTGAGTATGCGTGTGTGTCAGCGGGAGGATCAGATTTGGCAGAGGGTGGTAGAGGGGGGCTGGGGTTTAGTAAAGGGGGATTAAATTGAACTTTTTAAAATAAATCTACGTTTCTATGAAAATATACCTTCTTTATGTGGCCCAGACTTTGAGTTTGACATGCTTGGAGTAAGCCATTAATGTGTAGTGCCAATTAAAGTCCAGTATATCAACATCATGGGTCGTGTGAAAGAACAGATATACATTTCCCATGGAAGAACCCAGGTGCTGCTCAGAATATCTCTCCAACATTGCTGGAGCACTGCACAGCATGGCCGTGAGAGCCAGAGTTTGATTTTGTAACAAGTTATTCATGTGCTAGATAAGAAGATGTTGGTTTTACTATGGAGAGAAGATACATGGACGACATCCTCAGAGACGGCACTGTGTTTTATTTATTCTTTTATGCTCGAGAGACAGGAGTTGCTTGGATACCTCCGGGGTCAGACAAAAAACAGCAAAATGCCATAAATGAAGTCTTCCTTCCAAGTCCTAAATTCCTTTTAGATGCCCCTGAGACTCTCCACTCCCAAAACCAAATGAACCAATAGTTAAGAGGCTACAATAAAAATAAAGTAAAAGGGACTACCTTGCCGGGTCCCACATCTCATGACCTTTTTTTAAGAGTGACCCACAGCTCCGGGCCATGCAAAGTGCCCTGAAACAATTGTAAGGGGTCCCTGACACGGAATGGCATTTTAAGACCTTCTAATGGTACTCCCAGGTAAGAAGGCTTTGTCTATGTCATATCTAATAACCAGATCATCCCCATGATTATGGCCCAGGCTCTCAAGAAGGGGCTCCTAATAAAACCAGTCTATGCTGGGCTAATCAACCTCACCGGTAATGTCTGAAGATATTGGGAGATATTTATCAAGGTGTTCTGAAAATCGACAGTTAAATTCTGTCATTATTTTGACTGCAGTAAAACTGACCTAGTAAACGATGGTTTTCTACATAAAAATTATGGAAAATTCCATTTCAAATGAATTTCACATTTAGAATGGTGGAAATAGTGATGGAAAGATGAATTTGTGTCTCCAAAAAATACCATATATTCAAAAATTTATGTTATTAGGCAAAAGGAGAAACAGATTTTTTGTCAAAATTAGGCTTAAAAGTGTGAGCAACATTTTGTGATATCCCCTCCCCTGTCCATGAGTTTTGCTAATAGACAAGAAGGGGGAGATTAAGGAAGATCCTCCTTAAATAATGACACCGGCCGGTAAATAGAGAGAAACCCCCAAAAAACATCATGCAGAACTGAGTAAAGTCTCTTTGGGGGAACTGACTGTATTTTGTTGTAAAGTTGGAGTTTTGGGGAATCAGGGCGACAGCATATCTAACTCTCCCACCGATTGCTGTAGGAGAACTGCAAACTTCACTCAAAGGTTTGTTCCCCTCCTCCCCCCAACAGATGGCTTAACTGAATGTCCAACGTTTTAGATAAGAGAACAAGACCGATCGCAGCCCGTGTGCCATGTTTAGGGCATGGGGCTACCGTGACAATCTGTGTACACTCCTAGTTACCATTAGTGGGAAATCCCATGTTTAAGTAAAGTTTAGATGGTATTATCAGTGCAATGTGCTGCACACACCTTTAACTAAGGTCCAGTTTAGAAACGTGCGCGATGTTACTCTACGGAAACATTCTATTTTTACTTGTATTGTTCCAGGAAGTCTGAGTTTCATGTCACTCAACTGACAGCCATTTATTTGTTTTTTATGCATTTTGTGGTCACGGACCACAGCTCCAATGCTGCCTGATTGGCTAAAATACCAACAAACCAATCACAATCCAGCTCTGATTTCCAAACTGTCTCCTTAATTCTCCGGTGCCTTGTTTTACTCTCCCTCCATCCGTGGCTAAAATTCCAGATTCTGCAGAGTAAAATGTCAGAAAGGACAAACCCTAAATCCTAAATTATTCCCGAATCCCTGATTTCCACACGTCCGTCAAACAGAGCCATTCCATTATTTGTGGATGGTTAACGTTCTGATTTACACAGGATTCTCATTCCATGTCAAACAGAATAAACCGGATGCTGAAAGATATCGGCAGCTTGGGGGAAAAGAAATACTCAGATTGGGGAGCAAACTGCCTCGGTACAAACTGGGGAGCAAACTGTGACATCAGGCAAACTGGGGAGCAAACTGTGACATCAGGCAAACTGGGGGGCAGATTGTGTGACATCAGGCAAACTGGGGAGCAAACTGTGACATCAGGCAAACTGGGGGGCAGATTGTGTGACATCAGGCAAACCGGGGAGCAAACTGTGACATCAGACAAACTGGAGAGCAAACTGTGACATCAGGCAAACTGGGGAGCAGACTGTGTGACATCAGACAAACTGGGGAGCAGACTGTGTGACATCAGACAAACTGGGGAGCAAACTGTGTGACATCAGACAAACTGGGGAGCAAACTGTCACATCAGGCAAACTGGGGAGCAGATTGTGTGACATCAGGCAAACTGGGGAGCAAACTGTGACATCAGACAAACTAGGGGGAAGATTGTGTGACATCAGGCAAACTGGGGAGCAAACTGTGACATCAGACAAACTGGAGAGCAAACTGTGACATCAGACAAACTGGGGAGCAGACTGTGTGACATCAGACAAACTGGGGAGCAAACTGTGTGACATCAGACAAACTGGGGAGCAAACTGTGACATCAGGCAAACTGGGGAGCAGATTGTGTGACATCAGGCAAACTGGGGAGCAAACTGTGACATCAGACAAACTGGGGAGCAAACTGTGTGACATCACGAAAACTGGGGAGCAAACTGTGTGACATCAGACAAACTGGGGAGCAAACTGTGTGACATCAGACAAACCAGGGAGCAAACTGTAACATCATGCAAACTGGGGAGCAGATTGTGTGACATCAGGCAAACTGGGGAGCAAACTGTGACATCAAGCAAACTGGGGAGCAGATTGTGTAACATCAGGCAAACTGGGGAGCAAACTGTGACATCAGACAAACTGGGGAGCAAACTGTGTGACATCAGGCAAACTGGGGAGCAAACTGTAACATCAGACAAACTGGGGAGCAAACTGTGTGACATCAGACAAACCAGGGAGCAAACTGTAACATCAGGCAAACTGGGGAGCAGATTGTGTGACATCAGGCAAACTGGGGAGCAAACTGTGACATCAGGCAAACTGGGGAGCAGATTGTGTAACATCAGGCAAACTGGGGAGCAAACTGTGTGACATCAGGCAAACTGGGGAGCAAACTGTGACATCAGGCAAACTGGGGAGCAGATTGTGTAACATCAGGCAAACTGGGGAGCAAACTGTGACATCAGACAAACTGGGGAGCAAACTGTGTGACATCAGACAAACTGGGGAGCAGATTGTGTGACATCAGGCAAACTGGGGAGCAAACTGTGTGCTATCAGATGATTTGGAGGGAAGACTGTATGACGTCAGGTGATTTGGGGGGCAGACTGTATGACGGGTGATCACTGATTTGGGGAGGAGACGACGTTGGGTGATTTGGGGGGCAGACTGTGTGATGGGTGATTTGGGGGAGCAGACTGTATGACGTTGGGTGTTTTGGGGGCAGACTTTATGATGGGTGATTTGGGAAGCAGACAACGTTGGGTGATTTGGGGGAAACACTGTATGATGTCGGGTGATTTGGGGGGCAGACTGTATGACGTCAGGTGATTTGGGGGGCAGACTGTATGACGTTGGGTGATTTGGAGAGCAGACGACGTTGGGTGAATTGGGGGGCAGACTCTATGACGTTGGGTGAATTGGGGGGCAGACTCTATGATGTTGGGTGAATTGGGGGGCAGACTGTATGACATCGGGTGATTTGGGGGGCAGACTGTATGACGTTGGGTGATTTGGGGAGCAGGTGACGTTGGGTGATTGGGGGGCAGACTCTGTGACGTTGGGTGATTTGGGGGGCAGACTGTATGAGGTTGGGTGATTTGGGGGGGCAGACTGTATGACGTCAGGTGATTTGGGGGGCAGACTGTAAGACATCAGGTGATTTGGAGAGCAGATGATGTTGGGTGATTGGGGGGCAGACTCTATGATGTTGGGTGAATTGGGGGGCAGACTGTATGACATCAGGTGATTTGGGGGGCAGACTGTATGACGTTGGGTGATTTGGGGAGCAGACGACGTTGGGTGAATTGGGGGGCAGACTGTATGACATCGGGTGATTTGGGGGGCAGACTGTATGATGTTGGGTGATTTGGGGAGCAGATTGTATGACGTTGGGTGAATTGGGGGGCAGACTGTATGACATCAGGTGATTTGGGGGCAGACTGTATGACATCAGGTGATTTGGGGAGCAGACGACGTTGGGTGAATTGGGGGGCAGACTGTGTGACATCGGGTGATTTGGGGGGCAGACTGTATGATGTTGGGTGATTTGGGGACCAGATTGTATGATGTTGGGTGATTTGGGGGGCATTTATACCTGATGTTGGGCCCCAGCAGCACATACAACATATTAATAAAATGGGGGTCATTTCTATATAAGAAATGAACATGAAAGAGACTTTAGGGAAACACATGTCAGCCTCCATATACTTCCTACACGGACCATTCCTCCCTAGTATTTCAGAGATACGTGGATATACATTGTTATGACAGGGACCAAGAGATGCATTTTTGTAGTAACACATCTGAAGAACTCCAGGCATCTGCTGGTATCTCTGATGTCCCTCAGGAAATGAGTTGAGATCCACACAAGACACCAAATTCCCAGATTTATTGCGATTGATGGTTCCCCCCGGCATTCTAGTAAGAGCAAGTTAAAGAACACACAGAGCAGCTGATAGAAGAACAAGTCTCAGCCTGTGATAGAAGTTCTCTTTATGTTCAGATCAGTCCATGACTTCCACACACAGGCCAGATAACGGACCACCAATGTCCAAACCTCAATGTAACTGAATACTCTACCAGAGATGAGAGCCCAGAATGCAATGATAGTAATCTCTCTAACATTCCACATATGGCCAATGTCACAGTATATTAACCCTTACAATGCTGGTACAGTATATCAGGATTTACAGTGGTTATTACAGCCGCTCCGCCAGGTCACTAGTGGAGCCCAGTCTCAGATCAAGCTGTCACAGTGATGTCTGAGCCCCCCCAGCAGATGGCAATTCACCAGATATCAGTCTAGAAGAGTAGAGGGTCATCCTAGAGACATAGATAATTCTGGAGAAGCAGAAATCAGTCTAGAAGATTTGGGGTATGATTCTGGAGATGCAGTAATTGGCCTAGAAGAGCAGGGTAATTCTGGAGAAGCAGATATCAGTCTAGAAGAGCAGCGTGGATTCTGGAGATGGAGTGATTGGCCTAGAAGAGCAGCGTGGATTCTGGAGATGGAGTGATTGGCCTAGAAGAGCAGCGTGGATTCTGGAGATGGAGTGAGTGGCCTAGAAGAGCAGCGTGGATTCTGGAGATGGAGTGATTGGCCTAGAAGAGCAGCGTGGATTCTGGAGATGGAGTGATTGGCCTGGCCTAGAAGAGCAGCGTGGATTCTGGAGATGGAGTGAGCAGGCCTAGAAGAGCAGCGTGGATTCTGGAGATGGAGTGATTGGCCTAGAAGAGCAGCGTGGATTCTGGAGATGGAGTGATTGGCCTAGAAGAGCAGCGTGGATTCTGGAGATGGAGTGATTGGCCTAGAAGAGCAGCGTGGATTCTGGAGATGGAGTGATTGGCCTAGAAGAGCAGCGTGGATTCTGGAGATGGAGTGATTGGCCTAGAAGAGCAGCGTGGATTCTGGAGATGGAGTGATTGGCCTAGAAGAGCAGCGTGGATTCTGGAGATGGAGTGATTGGCCTAGAAGAGCAGCGTGGATTCTGGAGATGGAGTGATTGGCCTAGAAGAGCAGCGTGGATTCTGGAGATGGAGTGATTGGCCTAGAAGAGCAGCGTGGATTCTGGAGATGGAGTGATTGGCCTAGAAGAGCAGCGTGGATTCTGGAGATGGAGTGATTGGCCTAGAAGAGCAGCGTGGATTCTGGAGATGGAGTGATTGGCCTAGAAGAGCAGCGTGGATTCTGGAGATGGAGTGAGTGGCCTAGAAGAGCAGCGTGGATTCTGGAGATGGAGTGATTGGCTTAGAAGAGCAGCGTGGATTCTGGAGATGGAGTGATTGGCCTAGAAGAGCAGCGTGGATTCTGGAGATGGAGTGATTGGCCTAGAAGAGCAGCGTGGATTCTGGAGATGGAGTGAGTGGCCTAGAAGAGTTTAATTCTGCTTTTCTTCCAAGTAGATGAGGGTATGGCGAGTGGCTTAGCTTCTTTGTTCGCCTTGCTTCGCCTTGTTTATTTATGACTTTTAAAGTCTAGTTTGCTTTGTTTTGCTTTACGTAACTTTGTCCTTCTATTGTGATCTCCTCAGCCGAATCCTAGATCCCCGTTTGTCACTTATTTCTTTGAGACCAGTAGTTACTTTTAAAGGGAAATGGCTCGTGAATTCTTTGGGAGATTTGAAGATTTCTTTTATGAGGGTATATTAACTTATATTATCTGTTTCTACACATTTCCTTGTCTTTTCAGACTTCCATGAGTCTAAGCATCAATAGGCAGCAGAAAGGGCTTCATTCCTGGCTCTCGGATTTCCACTTGTTACTTGCAGTGCTTTTACTGGGCTTTGCAGCAGCTTGCTATATTATTATTATATATTATATATTTTTATATTATTATTATTAATTATTATTATATAACATTATTTATTATTTATTATTATAACATTATTGTATATTATATATTTTTATATTATTATTTATTATATATTATTATATCATGCTTTAGCTTTATAATCTTCTTAGCGAATCACATCAGTCACATCCAGCAGATATTTATCCCGGTTTACTTTAATCCTTTAGTAAGCAGCGTTTATATACCCCTCATGAGTCAGGGACGTTTTTTATCCTTTTCTTGTACCCTTTCCCTTACCTCTTTTTTTAATTTTTAAAATGTATTTATTTTTACAAAAGTTTATTTTTACTTCCTGTGTCTCTCTATGTGTTCTCTCTTCTACTCAGCGACTCCTCCTTGTGTTATTAGCATCTCTGTCTCCAAACCCCAAGCCGCCACTGTACCCACATCTCACCGCTAACTTCCAGCCTGTGCGCCACTCCCATGATGAACAAAAACTGTAGTCTATATAAATTGCACTGTTTCACTCTGGTGTTAGCTTGAGAAAGATCCCTTGTGGGATCGAAACGTTGTACTTTGTTCCAATAAACTTGCTGAACTGATCCTTGAGTGCCTGGACTACAATTTCTGTTCAACTATTACAGAAGGGGTAGCCACCCCTAGGTCTGGTTGCACCAGGATTGTAATACGTGTGCGGTATTCCTCTCTCTTTGTGCTCCACTCCCAGTCTCAAGATCCACCTAACTCACATTTAGGCATAGAGTCATTCTGGAGAAGCAGATATCGTTCTAGAACATCGGGATAATTCTGGAGAAGCAGATATCAGGCTAGAAGAGTGGGGCAATTCTGGAGACGCAGACATCAGTCTAGAAGAGCGGGGTAATTCTGGAGACACAGATATCAGTCTATAAGAGCGGGGTAATTCTGGAGACACAGATATCAGTCTAGAAGAGCGGGATTGTTCTGGAGAAGCAGAGATCGGTCTAGAAGAGCGGGGTAATTCTGGAGATGCAGATGTCAGTCTAGAAGAGCGGGGTAATTCTGGAGATGCAGATGTCAGTCTAGAAGAGCATGTGGTATCTCACTAAAGTGGGGTAATGTGCCCTTGGTGCATGATCCTACCTGCAGGGCGACTGGTTAGACAGCATTGTGATGGAAAACTTGTGAGAACTAATTATGACGCATTTAATTACTGCACAGAGAGAATGTTTGTATCTGTGTGACTGTTTAAGCAGCCGGTCTTCCCCACATTCACTCTGTCTGTATGTCTCTTTCTGGAAGTCTCTGAGTTACCAAATATAACCATAACAAATTGACCTGTCCTAGAGGTGTCCGACTGTGTATTACGCTCAGTCCTAGAGGTGTCCGGCTGTGTATTACGCTCAGTCCTAGAGGTGTCAGACTGTGTATTACACTCAGTCCTAGAGGTGTAAGACTGTGTATTACGCTCAGTCCTAGAGGTGTCAGACTGTGTATTACGCTCAGTCCTAGAGGTGTCAGACTGTGTATTACGCTCAGTCCTAGAGGTGTCAGACTGTGTATTACACTCAGTCCTAGAGGTGTCAGACTGTGTATTACACTCAGTCCTAGAGGTGTCAAGCTGTGTATTACACTCAGTCCTAGAGGTGTCCGGCTGTGTATTACGCTCAGTCCTAGAGGTGTCCGGCTGTGTATTACGCTCAGTCCTAGAGGTGTCCAGCTGTGTATTACGCTCAGTCCTAGAGGTGTCCGGCTGTGTATTACACTCAGTCCTAGAGGTGTCAGACTGTGTATTACACTCAGTCCTAGAGGTGTAAGACTGTGTATTACGCTCAGTCCTAGAGGTGTCAGACTGTGTATTACACTCAGTCCTAGAGGTGTCAAGCTGTGTATTACACTCAGTCCTAGAGGTGTCAGGCTGTGAAGCCCAGACTAGTGACGTGAATAACTGCAGGCGAGTTAAACCAGAAGAACAAGTGAAACATTGTGACACACACAGCTATCTACCACACACTGTAACAGACACAGCTATCTGTCACTGTAACACACAGGGCTATCTACCACACACTGTAACAGACACAGCTATCTGTCACTGTAACACACAGGGCTATCTACACTGTAGCACACAGGGCTATCTGTCTCTGTAACAAACAGGGCTATCACTGTAACACATAGGGCTATCTGTCTGTAACACACAGGGCTATCACTGTAACACATAGGGCTATCACTGTAACACATAGGGCTATCTGTCTGTAACACACAGGGCTATCTGTCTCTGTAACACATAGGGCTATCACTGTAACACATAGGGCTATCTGTCTGTAACACATAGGGCTATCACTGTAACACATAGGGCTATCTGTCTGTAACACACAGGGCTATCACTGTAACA
This sequence comes from Pelobates cultripes, assembly GCA_933207985.1. Classification (NCBI taxonomy): domain Eukaryota; kingdom Metazoa; phylum Chordata; class Amphibia; order Anura; family Pelobatidae; genus Pelobates; species Pelobates cultripes. The sequence continues at coordinate 156,264,005 of OW240918.1, forward strand.
CATAGGGCTATCTGTCTGTAACACACAGGGCTATCTGTCACTGTAACACATAGGGCTATCTGTCTGTAACACACAGGGCTATCTGTCTCTGTAACACATAGGGCTATCACTGTAACACATAGGGCTGTCTGTAACACACAGGGCTATCTGTCACTGTAACACATAGGGCTATCTGTCTGTAACACACAGGGCTATGTGACATTATGATACACAGGACTATCTGTCTCTGTAACACACAGGGCTATCTGATACTGTAACACACAGGGCTATCTGACATTGTGACACACCGGGCTATCTGTCACTGTAACACACAGGTCTGTCTCTGTAACACACAGGGCTATCTGACACTGTAACACATAGGGCTATCTGTCTGTAACACACAGGGCTATCTGTCTCTGTAACACATAGGGCTATGTGACATTATGATACACAGGACTATCTGTCTCTGTAACACATAGGGCTATCTGTCTGTAACACACAGGGCTATCTGTCTGTAACACACAGGGCTATCTGTCACTGTAACAGATAGGGCTATCTGTCTGTAACACACAGGGCTATCTGTCTCTGTAACACACAGGGCTATGTGACATTATGATACACAGGACTATCTGTCTCTGTAACACACAGGGCTATCTGACACTGTAACACACAGGGCTATCTGACATTGTGACACACCGGGCTATCTGTCACTGTAACACACAGGTCTGTCTCTGTAACACACAGGGCTATCTGACACTGTAACACACAGGGCTAACTGTCTCTGTAACACACAGGGCTATGTGACATTATGATACACAGGACTATCTGTCTCTGTAACACACAGGGCTATCTGACATTGTGACACACAGGGCTGTCACTGTAACACACAGGACTATCTGTCTCTGTAACACACAGGGCTATCTGACATTGTGACACACATGGCTATCTGACACTAACACAGGGCTGTCACTGTGACACACATGGCTATCAGTCACTGTGACACACAGGACTGTCACTGTAACACACAGGGCTATCTGACATTGTGACACACAGGGCTATCTGTCACTGTAACACACAGGGCTATCTGACACTGTGACACACAGGGCTATCTGACACTGTGACACACAGGGCTATCTGTCACTGAGACACGCAGGGCTATCTGACATTGTGACACACAGGGCTATCTGTCACTGTAACACACAGGGCTATCTGACATTGTGACACACAGGGCTATCTGTCACTGTGACACACAGGGCTATCTGTCACTGTGACACACAGGGCTATCTGTCACTGTGACACACAGGGCTATCTGTCACTGTGACACACAGGGCTATCTGTCACTGTAACACACAGGGCTATCTGTCACTGTAACACACAGGGCTATCTGTCTCTGTAACACACAGGGCTATCTGACATTGTGACACACAGGACTATCTGTCACTGTAACACACAGGGCTGTCACTGTGACACACAGGGCTATCTGACATTGTGACACACAGGGCTATCTGTCACTGAGACACACAGGGCTATCTGACATTGTGACACACACAGCTACCTGTCACTGTAACACACATGGCTATCTGTCACTGAAACACACAGGGCTATCTGACATTGTGACACACAGGGCTATCTGTCACTGAAACACACAGGGCTATCTGACATTGTGACACACAGGGCTATCTGTCACTGAAACACACAGGGCTGTCACTGAAACACACAGGGCTGTCACTGAAACACACAGGGCTATCTGACATTGTGACACACAGGGCTATCTGTCACTGTAACACACAGGGCTATCTGACATTGTGACACACAGGGCTATCTGTCACTGAAACACACAGGGCTATCTGACATTGTGACACACAGGGCTAGCTGTCACTGTAACACTATGTGACATTGTGAGGCTTCTCACCTGCTCAGTACAAATCCCTCATTATCCGGAGTCCAGGTGACTGCAGAGCTAAGTGTCCCCTCTCCCTCTCTCTAACCTGGAAACATACATAGGACAGGTGTGGCTCTAATGGGAGGGGCCCACAGTACCTTGCTTCCTTACTGTACAGAGCCTAGCAGGAAAAACAACTCACTGCATGGCTACCTGACAATGCATGGCTACCTCCTCATACTGCATGGCTACCTGAAACAACTGCATGGCTAGTAGCTGTCACTGCATGGCTACCTACTCACACTGCATGTCTAGCTGACAATGCATGGTTACCTGCTCACACTGCATGGCTAGCTGACAATGCATGGTTACCTGCTCACACTGCATGGCTAGCTGACAATGCATGGTTACCTGCTCACACTGCATGGCTAGCTGACAATGCATGGCTACCTGCTCACATTGGATGGCTAGCTGACAATGCATGGCTACCTGCTCACATTGGATGGCTAGCTGACAATGCATGGCTACCTGCTCACATTGGATGGCTAGCTGACAATGCATGGCTACCTGCTCACACTGCATGGCTAGCTGACAATGCATGGCTACCTGCTCACACTGCATGGCTACCTGCTCACATTGGATGGCTAGCTGACAATGCATGGCTACCTGCTCACATTGGATGGCTACCTGCTCACACTGCATGGCTAGCTGCTGTCTTAATATAAGGGAAATAGGCTTTACAGTGAAAATGACACGTTTGGAGGAGAGAAAGTGAAGCGAGCTAGTGAGATGAGGGACCAAGAGGGAGGAAAAGCCAGTTTAATTGATACGCGTTTGAACTTTCAATGATTTTTGAATGAGTGCAGATTGGGTGAAAGTCTAACGGAGAAGGGAAGGGAGTTCCACAGAAACGGTGCAGCCCTGGAGAAGTCTTGAAGGTGAGCATCAGAGGTGGGAGTACGGACAGAGGATAGAAGTAGGTCTTCGTCAGAGTGCAGGGGCCTAGGTGGGACATACCGTGTATTAGGGAGGATAGGTAGGTGGGAGCGGCATTATGTAGGGACTTGTAAGCAAGAACCAGCATCTTAAATTGAGACCCGCACCTTATGGGAAGTGTAAGGACTGACAGAGGGAGGCCTGGGAGGACGGGAAGATGAGTCTGGCTGTGGAATGCGATGTAGACTGTGGCTGGGGGTGTGTAAGGACTGACAGAGGGAGGCCTGGGAGGACGGGAAGATGAGTCTGGCTGTGGAATGCGATGTAGACTGTGGCTGGGAGTGTGTAAGGACTGACAGTGGGAGGCCTGGGAGGACGGGAAGATGAGTCTGGCTGTGGAATGCGATGTAGACTGTGGCTGGGAGTGTGTAAGGACTGACAGAGGGAGGCCTGGGAGGACGGGAAGATGAGTCTGGCTGTGGAATGCGATATAGACTGTGGCTGGGAGTGTGTAAGGACTGACAGAGGGAGGCCTGGGAGGACAGGAAGATGAGTCTGGCTGTGGAATGCGATGTAGACTGTGGCTGGGAGTGTGTAAGGACTGACAGAGGGAGGCCTGGGAGGACGGGAAGATGAGTCTGGCTGTGAAATGCGATGTAGACTGTGGCTGGGAGTGTGTAAGGACTGACAGAGGGAGGCCTGGGAGGACGGGAAGATGAGTCTGGCTGTGAAATGCGATGTAGACTGTGGCTGGGAGTGTGTAAGGACTGACAGAGGGAGGCCTGGTAGGACGGGAAGATGAGTCTGGCTGTGGAATGCGATGTAGACTGTGGCTGGGAGTGTGTAAGGACTGACAGAGGGAGGCCTGGCTGGAATGCTAAGGGTGACTGTGGCTGGGAGGTGTAAGTGACTGACAGAGGGAGGCTCAGGAAGAGGAGTCTGGCTGTGGAATGAGCATAGACTGTGGCTGGGAGTGTGTGTGGGCAAGGCCTGACAGAGGGAGGCCTGGGAGGGATCGAAGATGAGTCTGGCTGTGGAATGCGATATAGACTGTGGCTGGGAGTGTGTAAGGTCTGACAGAGGGAGGCCTGGGAGGACGGGAAGATGAGTCTGGCTGTGGAATGCGATGTAGACTGTGGCTGGGAGTGTGTAAGGACTGACAGAGGGAGGCCTGGGAGGACAGGGAGATGAGTCTGGCTGTGGAATGCGATGTAGACTGTGGCTGGGAGTGTGTAAGGACTGACAGAGGGAGGCCTGGGAGGACAGGAAGATGAGTCTGGCTGTGGAATGCGATATAGACTGTGGCTGGGAGTGTGTAAGGACTGACAGAGGGAGGCCTGGCAGGACGGGAAGATGAGTCTGGCTGTGGAATGCGATATAGACTGTGGCTGGGAGTGTGTAAGGACTGACAGAGGGGAGGTCAGGAGGACGGGAAGACAGAGTCTGGCTGAATGCGACATAGACTGTGGCTGGGAGGTAAGGGACTGACAGGAGGGAGGCCTGGGAGGACGGGAAGAGAGCTCTGGCTGTGGAATGCCATGTAGACTGTGGCTGGGAGTGTGTAAGGTCTGACAGAGGGGAGGCCTGGGAGGACGGAAGATGAGTCTGGCTGTGAATGCTGGCAGACTCTGGCCGGGGAGTGTGTAAGGACTGACAGAGGGAGGCCTGGCAGGACGGGAAGATGAGTCTGGCTGTGGAATGCGATATAGACTGTGGCTGGGAGTGTGTAAGGACTGACAGAGGGAGGCCTGGGAAGACGGGAAGATGAGTCTGGCTGTGGAATGCGATGTAGACTCTGGCTGGGAGTGTGTAAGGACTGACAGAGGGAGGCCTGGGAGGACGGGAAGATGAGTCTGGCTGTGGAATGCGATGTAGACTGTGGCTGGGAGTGTGTAAGGTCTGACAGAGGGAGGCCTGGGAAGACGGGAAGATGAGTCTGGCTGTGGAATGCGATGTAGACTCTGGCTGGGAGTGTGTAAGGACTGACAGAGGGAGGCCTGGGAGGACGGGAAGATGAGTCTGGCTGTAGAATGCGATGTAGACTGTGGCTGGGAGTGTGTAAGGACTGACAGAGGATGGCCTGGGAGGACGGGGAGATGAGTCTGGCTGTGGAATGCGATGTAGACTGTGGCTGGGAGTGTGTAAGGACTGACAGAGGGAGGCCTGGGAGGACGGGAAGAGGAGTCTGGCTGTGGAATGCGATGTAGACTGTGGCTGGGAGTGTGTAAGGACTGACAGAGGGAGGCCTGGAAGATGAGTCTGGCTGTGGAATGCGATGTAGACTGTGGCTGGGAGTGTGTAAGGTTTGACAGAGGGAGGCCTGGGAGGACGGGAAGATGAGTCTGGCTGTGGAATGCGATGTAGACTGTGGCTGGGAGTGTGTAAGGACTGACAGAGGGAGGCCTGGGAGGACGGGAAGATGAGTCTGGCTGTGGAATGCGATGTAGACTGTGGCTGGGAGTGTGTAAGGACTGACAGAGGGAGGCCTGGGAGGACGGGAAGATGAGTCTGGCTGTGGAATGCGATATAGACTGTGGCTGGGAGTGTGTAAGACCAGTAAGACGCGGCTTTGGACTTTATCTGCATCCACTGTTAGGCAGAGGAGGATGCGAGCTATGTTTTTAAGATGGAAGTCAAAGGATTTGGGGATATCAATGGGAAAAGCTATGAAAAGGTAGAAAAAAAAATAGCCTAGAAAAACATTCAGATTTTCCCAAAAAGAATTATAAATATTAGAATATGAAAATCTTAAATACTGAAAGGAAATGAAGTTAGAAGAATGTCAGGATTTTGTTGAGAGGTGTGTGTGCATGTGAATTCGTTCTTACAATGGACAATACAAAGACAGATATTTGATGAGTAAAATGATTGTGTAAATCTTCAGTGAATGCCATTGTCCGATCCATCAGCTGGGCCCGCTAAACCTGTCATTGTAAAGTCTGTGAATGATTGAGAATTGCATTAAATCGTCTCTATTGAGCGTTTTCCCAGCTGCGACACTAAGTAATATGATACTGTAACACTGTGCGGGTTATAAACGATAATTAAATAACTAATGGTATTATATTACCTCCAAGATCATTTTATTGTACAGACATAATAAGCAAAAATTAGTATAGCCTTAATATTAAACAAAGCCTTTATAGGTTCTAATGTACTTCTCGGTATATCTAGATATAATACTCACAGTGCATTATGGGTAATATCTGGATATAACACTCACAGTGTATTATGGGTAATATCTAGATATAACACTCAGTGCATTATGGGTAATATCTAGATATAACTCACAGTGCATTATGGGTAATATCTAGATATAACACTCACAGTGCATTAAGGGTAATATCTAGATATAACTCTCACAGTGCATTATGGGTAATATCTGGATATAACACTCACAGTGCATTATGGGTAATATCTAGATATAACTCACAGTGCAGTATGGGTAATATCTAGATATAACTCACAGTGCATTATGGGTAATATCTAGATATAACTCACAGTGCATTATGGGTAATATCTAGATATAACACTCACAGTGCACTATGGGTAATATCTAGATATAACACTCACAGTGCACTATGGGTAATATCTAGATATAGCTCTCACAGTGCATTATGGGTAATATCTGGATATAACACTCACAGTGCATTATGGGTAATATCTAGATATAACTCACAGTGCATTATGGGTAATATCTAGATATAACACTCACAGTGCATTATGGGTAATATCTGGATATAACACTCACAGTGCATTATGGGTAATATCTAGATATAACACTCACAGTGCATTATGGGTAATATCTAGATATAACACTCACAGTGCATTATGGGTAATATCTAGATATAACTCTCACAGTGCATTATGGGTAATATCTGGATATAACACTCAGTGCATTATGGGTAATATCTGGATATAACACTCACAGTGCATTATGGGTAATATCTAGATATAACTCACAGTGCACTATGGGTAATATCTAGATATAACTCACAGTGCACTATGGGTAATATCTAGATATAACTCTCACATTGCATTATGGGTAATATCTGAATATAACTCTCACAGTGCATTATGGGTAATATCTGGATATAACTCTCACAGTGCACTATGGGTAATATCTAGATATAACTCTCACAGTGTATTATGGGTAATATCTAGATATAACACTCACAGTGCATTATGGGTAATATCTAGATATAACTCTCACAGTGCATTATGGGTAATATCTGGATATAACACTCAGTGCATTATGGGTAATATCTGGATATAACACTCACAGTGCATTATGGGTAATATCTAGATATAACTCACAGTGCACTATGGGTAATATCTAGATATAACTCACAGTGCACTATGGGTAATATCTAGATATAACTCTCACATTGCATTATGGGTAATATCTGAATATAACTCTCACAGTGCATTATGGGTAATATCTAGATATAACTCTCACAGTGCACTATGGGTAATATCTAGATATAACTCTCACAGTGTATTATGGGTAATATCTGGATATAACTCTCACAGTGCACTATGGGTAATATCTAGATATAACACTCACAGTGCACTATGGGTAATATCTAGATATAACTCTCAGTGCATTATGGGTAATATCTGGATATACTCAGTGCATTATGGGTAATATCTAGATATAACACTCACAGTGCATTATGGGTAATATCTAGATATAACTCACAGTGCACTATGGGTAATATCTAGATATAACTCACAGTGCACTATGGGTAATATCTAGATATAACTCTCACATTGCATTATGGGTAATATCTGAATATAACTCTCACAGTGCATTATGGGTAATATCTAGATATAACTCTCACAGTGCACTATGGGTAATATCTAGATATAACTCTCACAGTGTATTATGGGTAATATCTGGATATAACTCTCACAGTGCATTATGGGTAATATCTAGATATAACACTCACAGTGCACTATGGGTAATATCTAGATATAACACTCAGTGCATTATGGGTAATATCTAGATATAGCTCTCACAGTGCATTATGGGTAATATCTAGATATAACACTCACAGTGCACTATGGGTAATATCTAGATATAACTCTCACAGTGCACTATGGGTAATATCTAGATATAACACTCAGTGCATTATGGGTAATATCTAGATATAACTCTCACAGTGTATTATGGGTAATATCTGGATATAACTCTCACAGTGCACTATGGGTAATATCTAGATATAACACTCAGTGCATTATGGGTAATATCTAGATATAGCTCTCACAGTGCACTATGGGTAATATCTGGATATAACGACCACAGTGCACTATGGGTAATATCTGGATATAACGACCACAGTGCATTATGCAGAGACTAGGGCGCAAAAACTTTGTAAATCTAAAATGTTTTAAAAGAATTATTCCCATTTGTAGGGGGAGATTTCAGCCCTTTATTTGGTTATTAAAGGGAACGTTATCCAAATAAAAAAATTATTTCCTTTCTTTCTTTTCTCTTCGGAACTCTCCGACCTTCTGACCATTCTCTGTCTTGAGATGGGTCAAGGGCTCTTGAAAGGCCAACGTGTTTCCCACCTTCTTTCTTTTCCATAAAAATGAAAACATTTTGTATTACTGACTTTCTCCACTTCTGTATCCTCCAGAGGTTTAAACCTATTTTTGGTAATGAACTCGAATTTGTGAGCTCCCCTTATATTCTCTCTTCTATTACTTTGAGCAGTGTAGATATACTCTTTTACGTCAACTTTCTGTTTGGGATGAAATGTTTTATTAATAACTTCTCTCCACTCTCCCCCTGCATTGTTAGCGACTTTATAATTAATATGCCTCACCACTTCACAGTATTAAGGAGCACAACAATTCTCCTGCTATTTTACCCTCTTGATTCCTCCTGTGGGGGTGGGGAGAACCTTTCCTTCAATGATTGGTTTGTTTAGGTCCGTTTACTATCAGTATAGATCCCTCAGTTCTTGTTTTGATGTTTCTTTCTAAAACGTATCACTTTATCATCATTTCCTTCTGGGTCACATTGCAGTTTTTGGTTTGACTCCCTCGATTACACATTCCTGGTCTTCCACTATAAGGTTACTCCCAGAGTCCTGAAGACTTTAAGAGAGAGACCAGATCAAACAGAGCCCAACGTAGAAGGTTTTCAGGCACCCAGCACAACAGAGAGCAAGTGTTGGTGTGTGGGCCGTGCCCCTCCGGTATCAGTGCCCAGTTCTGTCATTACTTGTGTTTTAACAGCCCTGGTCACGTGTCTTGCACGGCCTTCCTGGACACTTCCTGTTGGGGGTGGTTTGATGTTTGCGCTTCCTTTGTTGCTAATTCTGTTTGATTCGAAATTTCCAAGAATAAATGTTAGATACATTGTTAGCATTTCTGTAGATCATCTTTTCATGCTGTGGAATGTTAAGAATAAGAACAATATATATAGTGCTATAAAAGTTGCCACTGAGAACTCTGTATTTGTCCAGATACCTTTTTCAAGCGTTTCCATGTATCTCTGTTGGTAGTTGTAATTGGTGTATCCATTGCCAAATGCGCTGCTTTAGAGAAGGTCAGTGTACAGATTATTGCCTAAACTTTGTCATTTTGGTTTTCAATTCAATCTGCTTTAGTGAAGAACTCCTAAGACATTCCTCTGATATTTACGATGTCCAAAAATAAAGGGACTTGGGGGCGCACTCGGAACATGCACGTTTCATCAGTGGTGCTGTCGTCAAGCCCAAACTTTATACAATGTATTTATATATTTTTTGTAGAAATTTATGGTGCCCACTTACAGCTTTATACTAAAGTTCTATAAAATTGGCCAGATAAAAGTTTTCAGAACTATGCATGTGTTTCTTTGTGCCCATATGAAGTACCAGAATTGGGTCAAGGTCTCCAAGTTAGCCAGCACCACTCTCAAAGGGACACTAAGACACCTAAAGCACTTAGCTTGCTGAAATGCTTTGTGTGAAAAGTGGGTTGTGTTTTTTTCAATTTTTTTTTTTTTTTTCAAAGAGTGAAAAAAAGAAAATCTATTTTTTTCCCTTTTTCTTTTCTATTAAATCTAATTATATCTCATCCAGTTGTTTTTTTCCCCAATCATTTTCATAAGGTCTTTACATTCCTGCAACTCTAAGAAATGGCTTGAAAATTCTTTCAAATTACTGATTTCCTCATCAAGAGCTGTTAGCATCCTTCTTCTTTAGGTATGACATGGCTAAGAAGATCAAAAAGAACGATGATCCAAGATCCTATCCCACATCACATTGAATTCCTGATCATCCTTATCTTCTCCATAGTTGAGAAATAATTGTTAGCCTTTGGGTATAATTCTACTATTCCAAAATCTTCCAGTGTGGCAATTTCTAATTTACTTTCCATTTCTTTAGTAATTATTTTTTTTACAAAGTAAAAGCATTTTCCTTCAGTGATCTTGTTTAACTGGATAGCAGACTTTTCATTCTCCGCTAAATTTAGATCAAACTTGTATTGGTTTATTTTTGAACATATTAAAATCACAATTAAACTACACAGGAACGTAAAGCATTTAAGAGTGTAATGGATAGTAAAGACATTGTTATACAACTGGCGGATAAGGGGCGAAAGGGGGTTAAGTTATAATGAGCAAAATATTTTATGAAACTGAAGCTTTAAGATTTTTAAGAGATAGCAGTACATACAAATTTTAAATAAGGACCTACCCCTATCATTAAGAAGAAATGTGTGTGGTTTTTAGATAAAGGGAGGATTTTAGGAAGTCTAAACAAAAGAGAATGTAATTCTATTAACAAGTCCTATTTTGGTAACCTCCCCATGTAGGCCTATTATAACTGGTGTCGATATCCTACATGTCTACCCTATATATTCCCTCTGATTTACAAGTGGAGCAAACTGAATTCATTTTCTTTTGCATTACTTTTATTCATACTATAATTTTTTTCTGGTATGATGAGGAAATGTATCTAGAAGTAAGTGGCACAACTATGGGGACCATGTTTGCACCCAGCTATGCCAATATGTTCCGATCTAATTTGGAAGATATCTCTATGTGGAATAGGAATGCTGGGTGTTCAAACCTGATCCTCTATAAGAGATACATTGAAGAGGATTTTGTGTGTTTAAAAGGAACCAGAGAACAAACTTATTTAATTTTTAATGTATATCAATGACAATCATGTAAAGTATATGTAAATAATTTAATTAGCTTGGACAGTTGCCATTACCCCCCTTGGTTAACTAATGTTCCTTATGGTCAATTAAAATTAATTAGAAAACTGTATTGAATTGGAGGTGTTCATGGAACAGGCTCAAAGATTTAATAAAGCCCAATCATATTTTTCGCTAACCATAGGCGTGCGCAGCCTATTGCATTAGGGTGTGCACCCTAAAGCACAAACACACGCCGCGTGTGTGTGTGTGTGTGTATATATATATATATATACACGTATATATATATATTCACAGACACACACACTCACAGAAACACACACACACACACACTGACACACACATACTCACAGACACA
>OW240918.1:156281447-156365161 GCA_933207985.1 Pelobates cultripes
TACTGGGGGTGTTACCGGTACCAGCCGGGGGGGGTTACTGGGGGTGTTACCGGTACCAGCCGGGGGGTGTTACTGGTACCGGTAATTGCTGGATTATTATGGATAACTGCTAGTGATCAAAATGTGTTACTTGTATTAGCCTGGGGTAATGGAGTATTATTACTCTGTGTGTTACACGTATCATCCTGGAGTAATAGGGTATTACTGGTACTTGCTGTAGTGCTGTGGGTTATTACTAGCGGTATTTACTAGTACCTGTTGGGGTCAATAGATATTATTTAGATCTGGCTTTCTGTTAACACAAGGAATTGGGTAGTAGTGGAGATGATGGGGTATTAAAGGTAAGTGTTGGGGGCAGTGTTGTATTAAAGGAGGTTGTGGAGTACTACTGGTCACATTATTCACTGCTGCTGTTAGCAATATGGATATAATCTGTTTTCAGTCCCTGACCATTGCCAGGGGTTGGAAAATGCGCTGGGAATTGTATTGAACTGATAATTGGTTAAATTGCTGTTCTCTTTTTGTTTAGGTCTCTGACACCCCTTTACTACAATGTATAACGGCATTGGACTCCCTACCCCACGGGGAAGTGGTACCAATGGATACGTCCAACGGAACCTATCTTCAGTCCGACACAAAAAGGATCGGACAGATTACAAGTCAGAGGAGGAATTAAAGAAGCTGGAAAATCTCCTGGTGAAAAAGCCTAACCAGGAGATCTTGGATCACGAGAGGAAGAGGAAGGTGGAATTAAAATGTGTCGAGCTTGAAGAAATGATGGAGGAGCAGGGGTAAGGGTTGTTTTATTTCTGCCTTTGGTTTCGATGTGTTCTGTACTGTCACAATGTTAACTCGTTCCTCTTACAGATATAGCGAGGCAGAGATCCAGGAAAAGGTTGCTACCTTCAGGTTGATGTTACAGGAGAAAGATTTGACTCAGAGCAAAGAGGAGGAGAAACAGAAAGCAATGTACGTATATCCCCGTTACTCTGTGCGTGGTGCGTCTTTATCCCTTGCTGAATTTCCCTTTCTCTTTAGTGTTTCAGAAACTCACCAGATGGCCGAAGCCAATGAAAAAAAGAATGAGCGCCTTCGCGCAGCATTTGGGATCAGTGACAGCTATGTGGATGGCAGCAGCTTTGACCCCAACCGGAGAAATGCTTCTGCACAAGGAAAGCAACAAGAACCACAGAAATCCTATAAGTGAGTGTAGGACTTTGCTTGGGGATTTCGGCTGTGGATTTTTCTCCTATTCATTTCAGCTGGTCTTAACCAAAGTGTATAATTAGAGCTCTAGTTGGGTTTTGTTTAAGGGGCTTACTCGAGTTTGTTTTTTAGTTTGGTTGCTGACTCGGCCAGTTCCCGATCTCCCTCGCCATCGCCTACAAAACACAAAAAGAAGAAGAAAAAGAAGGATCGTGGTCGGTAAGTGTTGTGGATGCTCAGTAACTAGCCGCAGCAGCGATTTATGAGCAGTGCGATGGAAGATAGCGTTTAATAAAACAAACTAAATGGATAAAAAGAAAGGGGCTGTAAGCCATTCTTTGATGGTGAAGGAGTGATTATATGTAGAGTTTGTATAATTACGTGCAGTGGCCGCACAGACACAGCGCTCCTTGAAAACTCTATACAGTATCTCACAAAAGTACACCCTCACATTTTTGTAAATATTTTGTATTTTCATGTGACAACACTGTAGAAATGACACTCTGCTACAATGTAAAGTAGTAAGTGTGCAGCCTGTATAACAGTGTAAATGTACTGTCCCCTCAAAATAACTCAACACACAGCCATTAATGTCTAAACCGTTGGCAACAAAAGTGAGTAAGCCCCTCACCCCTCTCTAAAAAATAGAATGAGATTAAAGTATAAGTGTGAATACTAAAGTGTAGAAATGCTAGGTAGAGGCTAGACCAACAAATCAAAGTAAAGACGTAAGGTAAAAGCATATTGAATAAGTAGGGTAGCTAGACATGCCAGTCTGCCAGAGGAGTAACTAAAGTGGCCTAGTTAATGGACCACCTAACTGTCTATGGCACCCATTAAAACATTAGAAGAACAGATTTTGCTTGGAAATATCAACCACTTCCTGTTCTCTTGAGATCATACTCAGACTGATGTCTGTAGGGGAATATCTGCCTTTTCACTTTTCGATACATTTATTTCCAGATGTGTCCAAATCCATCCTGTGGTTTTTCTTTAAATTTGTTTAATCCATTAACAATGCAGTGTGGAATATTTTTTAGTTTGGAGACTGGTTCTGTTCCCTCTTCCTCCCTCCTGCGGTAGGTTTCAGGGTTCAGTTTTATAAACTGTGTTCTTGTTCTCTAGGTCTTCCAGCCGCTCTCAAAGTCACAAGGAGAAGAAATCAAAGTCTCGGAAACACAGGTGATTCCTGCATGTTACGATTTCTCCCTTCCATTCCCATCTTGGTACAGATCCCCATCCTTCCCAATGTCTAGGTATTATTCCAGCTGCCGATTCCCTTCCATTCCCATCTTGGTACAGATTATTTTATGACTTGTATAGCGCCAGCAAATTCCGTAGGGCTGTACAATACAGATCTCCATCCTTTTCAATGTCTAGGTGTTCTTCTGGCTGCAGATTCCCTCCCCCCCTTGCTTAGAACTCTGCCGATTCCCTTTATTCCCCATCTTAGAACTCTGCCAATTCCCTTTATTCCCCATCTTAGAACTCTGCCGGTTCCTTTTATTCCCCATCTTAGAACTCTGCCGATTCCCTTTATTCCCCATCTTAGAACTCTGCCGATTCCCTTTATTCCCCATCTTAGAACTCTGCCGATTCCCTTTATTCCCCATCTTAGAACTCTGCCGGTTCCCTTTATTCCCCATCTTAGAACTCTGCCGGTTCCCTTTATTCCCCATCTTAGAACTCTGCCGATTCCCTTTATTCCCCATCTTAGAACTCCGCCACCAACTGCCATTTCCTGTTCTTTGTATTCTGGAGGTAGGTGCTTTTCTTACTTTGGTTAGTACTGAATCCAGCTGCAGAACCCCATCCCTCTCTGTGCCTATATGGTCCATCTCTCCCCACCCATTTGATGTCATTTTAGATCTGTATTTTCTGCTTCCTTCCAGGTCGGCTTCAGACTCCAAGAAGAGGAAGCACAGGTATGAACCTAGCCAGGTCCTGCTCATGTGAAGTATTGACAATTACAATGCTATGTGATCTTATTGTAATCATGATTTAAATTTCTTTCAGATCCTCCAGTCCAAAAAGCAAACGCAAAACCAAGGAGAAGAAAAAGAAACGGTATGTGTGACCAGTAGTTTGGGCTCTGTATGTCGTCCCAAAGATGTGTGTGTACACGGAGTACTCATTATATGGTCTGTGGCACACTGCGCGCCGGCCGCGGGCCCTGTGTAGTGCGCGCCGGCCGCGGGCCCTGTGTAGTGCGCGCCGGCTTCACTCAAGATGAAACTCTGCGCATACAGCATTATGCCATCATGACCACTACTAAAAGCAGAGGTAATCATGGTGGTTGGAGTAACCATTTTAATTGTATAGCAAAGTATTCTTTGATTCCAGTCTAATGATTTCAGCGCTCACTTCCCTAGAGGTGGACATCATCAAGTCATTGATATTTCGGATTGAGTATCTAGTACAGCAGCTGATCCTCAGTGCTAGAAAGCTGTTGTTCTGTCATCCTCGTGCAGTCTTCTCACAGAGACCATAGTTACATAAACTGAAAAGAGACTTGCGTCCATCAAGTTCATCCTTCCTCACATACATTTTTGCTGTTGATCCAAAAGAAGGCAAAATTTTGCAACAAACTAGGAAAAAATTTATTCTTGACCCCAAAGTGGCAGTCAGATATCACTTGGATCAAGCAGCTATTACCACATTAATTAGAAATTATAACCTTGAATATTCTGTTTTTGCAAGTATTTATCCAATTGCTGTTTAAACATCTGTATCGACTCTGATAACCATGTAAAATTCAATTTTTTTATTTTTTTTTTCCTTTTAGCTCTTTAAGTGCTTCTCCACACCGTAGAAACGCATCATCCTCCTCATCTGGTGGGACCTCACGAAGCAGGTACAGTTTGTGATTTGTCCAAAGTTCAGCCAGTGCTAACTGGAAAAAGCCAAATAATAATATGCCATCTTAATTACTAGATCCAGGAGCAAGTCAGAGAGCCATAGGCACTCTAATGCAGGAAGAGAGACCCCAGAGAGAAGGAGGTCCTCTTCACCCAAGAGAGACCGAAGAAGGGACCGTGGCAGGAGCCCGACAGATCTATCACAGAAGAAAGATGTAAGTTGTGTGGTTTTTTTTTGTTTTTGTTTTTTAAGAGCAGCAAGAACCTCCTTCCTCAGGCAGACCAAATCCAATGTCCCTAGATTTAGTTCACAAGAAGTGTTAACGTGGCCCACAATACACATTATGCAACCTTTTTTTTTTTTTTTTTTTGCAAAAATTGGGTTTGTAGGGAATAGACAAAAGAAATTACACTTTTCTGGCTAAAATAGAGATTAGTTTTCCCAGTGCAACTATTTTAGCGTAGAATTGCAAAGCCTTTGTCAATTTTGAATTCCCAGTAGGGCCTATCCCGTTTTGGCCAAAAACGGGCCTAATGTAGTGCATAATTTAACAGATCTGCTTCCATTAACAATTCAGATGATAACGATCTTTCATTGTGATATATAATAACATGAAAAGTGCAGAATACTGCACTTGTGACGGGGGGAAAGAACACTATGGGACAGCGTGCTGCACACCGGGCCCCACAGTGAGCGCTTGGGGTGCTGCATGTAGGTACAGGGGCTTTCTGGTTCAGACAATCTTCATGGCTTCATCTCCCATACATCACATGATTTTCTGCAGTACATTTTATATAACTTTAAATTTTTTTTAATTTAAACGGTTAACTCATTTATTCTTTCAGAAAACGACAAGGAGAGATCCCGATATCAGAGCTCGATCTACTTCATCCTCTACTAAAAGACACAAGGAGCTTCAAAATGTGCGAGAACTGGATAAAAAAGATAAACCTAGAGACTCTAAAATCGAGAAGATTTACTCGCGCAGTGCAGCTCGGGAAGAGTCCCCTGTTATCAGCAAGGTGAACAAAAAGAGAGGAAGACCAGACAGCCCTGAAGAACACTCTTTAAATGAAAAAGATAGTGCACGTTCTTCAAAGACCCATTCACCAGGTCGTAAAACATCTCCTACTGTCAAAGGGCAGTCATCCAAAACATCAAGCAGAATTAGAAGTTTATCGCCAGGTAGAAAATCTCCAAAAAAAGTACATAAAGAGAATTCTCCAAGACATGAGAAACACTTACAGAAGAGACACTCACCAGTAGCTTCAACCAGGAAACCTTCAGGAAGTGATCGATCATCTTCCTCATCCTCTTCAACTTCCTCTTCCTCCGTATCAGAAAGTGAAAAATCTGATCAGGATCCATTCAAACAGACTGACAAAATTAAAGTCAAAGAAAAGGAAACTAGAGGGTCGAGAACAGAACAACATCAAGGAGATAAGAGAGGGAGATCGGTAACTCCCAAAAAGGACATTAGATCAAAGAACTCACCAGGCAAGCGGAGTTCCCACCATGCTACATCTTCGAAAAGAAGTGCATCAAAAAGTCCCCACAGACGACGCAAGTCAAAGAGCCCACCAGAGAAAAATCGATCACTTTCTAAGAGCCCATCAGTTAAGGATCGATCCAAAACTCCTGTACGCAATCTATTATCACAGTCTATTACATCACCAAGGAAGACGAGATCAAAGACACCACAACGAAGAGCTAGGTCTCCCAAGATTTTAAGAAAACCACGGCAGCCCTCTAGAACGCCTCCCAGGAGGACACGCTCTAAAACACCGCAGCGTAGGGCAAGATCTATTTCTCGCACCTCCCCACGATACCGTAAGGAAAGAGTTAGATCTCCCCAGAGATCTCCATCTACAACCCCACAAAAGTCCTATTCCTCTAAAAATAAAGGAAGATCAAGGTCTAGGTCACCCTTGAGACATACAATCTCAGGTGCACGGTCTCCAAGAAGAAAGGGTCGATCACATTCTAGGTCTCCCTACAGAATGGCAAAATCACGCTCCCCTCTTAGGAGAGCAAGATCACGATCACAGTCAGTAAAGCAGAGAAAAAGATCTCATTCTAGATCGCAACAGAAAAGGGCAATGTCCCGTTCAGTTACACCACGTGGAAAAGGCAGATCACGCTCTGATTCAGTAAGGCGTTATAGAAGAACACCTTCATTAACACCAAAGGATTCTAGATCTCGCTCCAGGACACCCTCTAAAGATTTAGGATCACGAGCAAATGTATCTAAACGCTCCAGATCACGCACTCATTCTCCTTCAAAGGACAGGTCTCGTTCCCTGACACCCAGAAAAAGGACAGAATCTTCTTCTATAACTAACAAGCCACAGTCTTACACTAAATTTGTACAAAAGAGGAACACCTCTAAATCAAAGGAACGTCATCACTCCTCTAGAAAAAGGTCTTCATCAAGATCCATGTCTCCTATAGAAAGGTCCTCTTCACAAAGCCCAGCTAGAAGGTCCCATTCACGTTCTAAATCTCCCCGAAAATTAAAAGGAACACAGTCATGGGTCACTCACAGAAGCATTATTTCTAGGTCACCTACACCTAGAAAGCAAAGCCAGTCTAAAACTACAAGTGGGAAGCAAAGTTCTAGCCGGAAAAGTTACAGTTCCTCCCCTGAGCCTCGAGGTAAGCAAGGTACAAGCAGGCATTCTCCTGAACACGTGAAAACATGCAAAATCTTGGCATATAAAGATGCAGCTCAAAATAAAACACATGGTAGGAGAAGCCGATCAAAATCACCTGTGTCACAAACTTTACAGAGAAACAAGTTGCCTGTTCCCTATAGTAGGACTAAGTCTCCCGAGTGCAGGACAAAGCCAAAAGACTTGCACAGCAACTTCCAAACAAAAACAGGAAATCTGGATGATAAGTTGCGATCATCAAAGCAAATGCGCAGTCGCTCTGACTCTTCAGAGCATGAGGTTAGTTCAAAAGCCAAAGTACTGAATGATGGGTCCCGATCCTCTCATGATCATAAAAGTAAATCCAAAACCATTCAACATAGAGATATGTCTGATTCGCCTTCAGAACATAAATCTAGAGTAAGTTCGTCTCCGCCTAAAAAAAACTCTTCAGCGCTTTCATGGCGAGCCCAGCCAAAAACACAGTCTGATTCATCTGAACATGTGAAAGTATCCAGCAAAGGTAAATCTGGCACATCACCAGAAGGTGAATATAAGTCTAAACTAAAACAGAGAACTAGGTCAAGTTCAGAACATGACTCAAGCATTAGTTCTGAGTCATCTTCAGAAGATGAAACTGTGAAGTCCTCCCGGCAACAGAGCAAGCGTGGTTCACCTCGTGAACGTGAAGCAAGGCAAAATGTACAGAATTTATCTGACCGTGACATTAGATCTAAGAAACCTCTACAAAAGCAGATGCTCGAAGAGTCTGCTGTATATTCTGTAAGTTCAAGACTTCCAGGTAAAGCTGATTCAAAACGATCAGAACATGATCTAAAATCTAGATCACTTGAGCTTAGAGCTAGTTCAGGATCCTCCTCTGAGCGAAAAAGCAGACCATCTCAACATAAAGATATTTCATTGTCTTTGGAAGAATATCCAACTAGATATTCCCGAAGCAGAGAACATTCTGTCTCCTCAGATCAGCAGTATAAAGCTGGACACCCCAGAAGCAAATCTAGTTCTGAATCATCCTCGGAAAGGCAGCCATCAAAACCGCCACATGGTAAAGCAAGTTCAGTTTCATCATTTGAAAGGAAATCTAAATTAAAACCATCTAGTAGCAAAGCAAGTTCTGGGTCATCCTCTGAAAGACAACCTAAATCGAGGCTACTGCGTAGCAAGGCAAGTTCTGGGTCATCCTCTGAAAGGCAGCTGGTATCAAGGCCTCCCCGTAGCAAGACAAGTTCTGTATCATCTTTGGAAATGCAACCTAAATCAAGGTCACCACATAGCAAAGCAAGTTCTGGATCTTCCGTTGAAAGACCACCTAAATCAAGGCCACTGCAGAGCAAAGCAAGTTCTGGGTCGTCCTCTGAAAGACCACCTAAATTACGGTCACCGCAGAGCAAAGCAAGTTCTGGGTCGTCCTCTGAAAGACCACCTAAATTACGGTCACCACGTAGCAAAGAAAGTTCTGACTCCTCATCGGAAAGACAACCTAAATCACGATCACAGCGTAGCAAAGCAAGTCCTATGTCTTCATCAGAAAGACAACCTAAATCAAAGTCACCGCAAAGCAAAGCAAGTCCTGGTTCATTCTCGAAAAGGCAGCTTAAATCAAGGTCATCAAGGAGCAGAACAAATTCTACTTCATCTACTGAACGTCAATCAAAATCTAGACCACCTCATAGCAAAACTATATGTGGCTCACCAACAAAATCTAGACCACCACTCAGCAGGGCTAGTTCTGTGTCATCAGCAGAACGGAAACAGAAATCTACACTGCCTCGTAGCAGAGAGAGTTCTGCATCAGCCCTTGAGCAGCAAACAAAATCCAGAAGGCCTCATAGCAGATCTAGTTCAGAATCATCCCCAGAGAGACAACCAGAATCTAGACTGGCCTGTAGTAGATCTCGTTCTGCATCCTCCCCAGAGCAGAAAGCAAAATTGAGACCATTCCACAGTAGATCTAGTTCAGCATCATCCAAAGACAGACATTCAAAATCTAGAGCAACCCATAGTAGAGGAAGTTCTGGCTCCTCACCTGAAAGGCAACAAAAACCTAGATCTTGTCGTAGAGGTTGTTCTCGTTCTTCCACAGAAAGGGAACAATCACCTAGAAGCAGAGCTAGTTCACGCCAACAGAACCGATCAAGATCTGACTCCTCAGAACGTGCACATAAAACTGGCTCACCACAACATATCACTGCTTCTAAGTCATCAGATAGAGACCTTAAATCTCTCTTGCCAGACCAAGAATCTAAACGTAGATTGCAAACTAGTTCTGAGTCGTTTTCCAAATGTGACTCATGGAATCTACAAAAATATGGATCATCTGAGCAAGAGGCCACATCCAGAACACCTCAACACAAAACAAATGATCTAGCCAGGTCACCAAATCTGCCCCATTCAGAGCTAGAATTTCAGGCTAAATCCCCTTCAAGTAAAATGTATTTAGACAGTGAAATGCAATTTAAAACTCCTCAGCCAAGTGGGAAATCTGTGGCATGTTCTGAACAAGAAGAGGGGTCCAGGTTATCACCTAAAGTACAGTTTGGTCTCTCCTCTCCTTTGAGAACTCTGCATAGTAGTTTTGTATCTCCATCATTTGCAAAAAAAGACTCCCAGACACTTGATTTGAAACCTGATTTTCTGTTAGAGAAGTCAATGAAAAATGCTTCCCCTCTTTGTTACAAAGATGAACAATCTAATTGGCTTAAAGCAAAATCCCATCAATCTAAAAGCAAAACTGTGCCATCACCTGATAGTACTGATGGACCAGTGTCCTCAAAACCTTCATCTTCTCTGGAAAAGGAGAAGCTGTCCTCGTTCGAACAGTTAACTTCAACTTGTGAGATTGAGAGTTCCAAAATATGCTCTCCAAAAACTAACGACACCAAGGAGAACTCTATGGAGTCATTTTGCTTGGGATTCAATGTAGCTGAGACTGAATTGAAAGTATCTGAATTGCACAAAGATGAATTTATTCAGAAATCTGAAACACCGTTAGATAAGGATCCTCTGCCAGCTTTAACATCTGCACATGAAGCAAGTGGTGTTTTGGACAGGAAGGGTTCAAAACAAATGTCTGAATCTCCTGTAGCTGGAAAAGAAAAGCAGAAAATTGCTTCAAGGTGGGCAAAATCAAGCTCATCGTCATCCTCCTCTTCATCTTCATCATCCTCCTCCTCATCATCCTCTTCATCGTCCTCTTCCTCCTCCTCCTCCTCATCCTCATCTTCCTCTTCATCATCAGAGGATGAAGCAGAGCCTCTGCCAAAGCAAACAGGGGTTTCTCTATCCCCTCTATCAAAGAAGTTAAAAATGAGCCAAGGACATTCACCATCAAAATGTTTAGAAAATGTAGATCATGCTAAACTGTCAGAGACCACTGCACACTACAAAACTGCATTGACTTCTGAAAAGCTTGTATCCTCACCACAGAGAGCTTCAGCAGGATATCCCCTTCCAATGGTTAGCAAATACTCTGAAATTTTGAGAAGCAATTCAAAATCACCAGTGCTTACTGATGTGGATCTGAATAACGTGCAGAAAATTGACTCCCCTGCTCCATCTTTGGAGAAGCTAGGGTCACCAGCGAGTAAAACATTGCAATCGCCATTACAAAATGTAATAGAATCCCCACCCAGAGATGTAATGAAAGACCTAGCTACAGAACCAAAAGGTAATCAATCAAAATCTCCTACTCGCAAAAAGAGCATGTCGCCGAAGAGAAGCAGGTCCAAATCTCCGTCAAACAGCTCTCCTTCAATAGTTCCCTCCAAATGGAGAGAGATATCTCTTGAAGGCACACTAGATTCTGCCCAAGCGCCTTATGGTGACCGTAGCTCTCCAGTAGCCCAAAAGAAATCAACATCTCCTAAATCTGACAAGTCCCCATCGAAAAAAGAGAATGCTAGCAGCTCTGACTCTTCTTCAGAAGACAGCAGTTCTGACTCTTCCAGCGAGCGCAGTGCTTCTGTGGAACGCTCTGCACCAAGTCATGTAGGACCTTTGTCAAGGGTCAGTGTGTCCCATCCACCCCCTATACGACGTATTGCGTCACCAGTCCAACAAGAGAAATCTGACTCTCCTAGAAGTGAGCGCTTGATATCGGGGACTAATAAAGGTTCAGTGAGACGAAGCCGCTCCTCTTCCTCTTCTAGATCCTCTTTGAGACAAAAAGAGCGTCTCTTAGAGAGAAATTCATATCCACAGAAAAGATCTATGTCACAAACACCTCCCAGAAAAGGATTGTCAAAAACACCACCGAGGCGTAAAACAAGAACACCTCCCAGAGCTTTTAGATCACGTTCTAGGTCAAGGGCTGAAAAACATTCTCGTAGAGAACGTTCTCGTTCTTCTCCGAGGCGTGGCGCATCTCGCTCTCCTTCATGGCAAGATCGAAGGCGTTGGATCCGCCGTAGGTCTCCTTCTTCACCCAGGAGAAGGCGCTCTGGTTCTCGTTCCCGTCTAGATAGGACATGGCGGTCTCGCCGTGGTCGTTCTGGTTCTTCCCCTTGGAGAGGCAGATCAAGGTCTTTGTCAAGAAATGATCGCTCTCGTTTTCCCCGGCGTGGCAGGTCTCGGTCCTCTCCAAGGAGGAGATCCCGATCACCACGTAGGCGAGAAAGGCCAATGAGTTATTATCGACGTGATAGATCAAATTCCTCGCCTAGACGCAGACGATCCAGAACGCCACCAAGAAAGTCACGGTCGCCTGGTAAAAGGCCTAGGTCTCGATCTCTTGACCGATACAGAAGTTCACAGCGTAGTAGGACAGCAACTTCCCCAAAAAGTGGCCGTTCTCCACCCTCTCCTCGTGGAGAAACGACACGCAGGAAATCAATATCTCCATCAAGAGCTGTGAAACCCATGTCTCAGAAAGTTCCTTTGTTGTCAGTGAAAGGCACTAACCCAGATCTTAAATCTTGTTCAGCTTCTCCTATCATACCAGCTGTGCCAGCGAAGACATATCCAGAAATGTCAGAAGGTGTGAAGTCTCCATCTCCTCCACTCCTGGAAAAGCATACAGATGGACAAACTAAAATGATTTCCATTCAAGATATGCCGCCTGGCGAAGCCCTTGCTGACAGCAAAAGTGTTGCTGAACTCCCAATGGCAAGCAAGAGTCCATCCAAGCAAGAACCATCTGTAGATGAATGTAGTCAGTCACCTCCAAGACTTCTTAGAGTCCCTGCTGCTCCAGAGACTCCACCAACTTCAAGGAGTGGGGAAGACAGTCCTGAACCAGTAATATTATTGGAGAAGACTGATGATGCAAACCTTGCTTCACAAAGCATCCACAATGCAGAAGATTCCTCTCCAGTGGCAAAAGTTAGAACCTACACCAACCAAGACAATGTGCAAAATGGGGAAAACGAGCCCTCCTCACCAGCAAACTTAAAGTCCATTGTGAGCTTACCTACTGAACAGGATTCCAGGGATTCTGTCAAGCAAAAGAGGACATCTAGCTCCTCAAACAGCTCCTCTTCATCAAGCTGTGACTCAGATGCCAGTCCTCGCAAGGCTTCTCCATCCCTGAAAGACACATTACAGTCTGCACCACCTTTGGTCAGGTAAGCTGGTTACTGTTATTGGCAGGTTGCCTCCTTAATTTAAATTTTTTTTTTTAATTTTTTTTTTATCCAGGTTACCTCAAAATACACACAAAATAAGTACACAGAGAAAAAAAGAAGAGGGGAGCCAATTTTGTGAAGATAGGGACTTGGAGATTACTGACAAAAAATGGGGGGTAGTGATGAATACAAAACGAAAACAAAATTCATAAATCTCCAAAATCTATCTGAGGGAGAACGAGCAAATGCTAACACTTAACTTTTATTTCACTTGGTAAAAATAAATAAGGTAAAGTGTGAATAAAATAAAAGAATTTTGTGAAGATAGGGACTTGGAGATTACTGACAAAAAATGGGGGGTAGTGATGAATACAAAACGAAAACAAAATTCATAAATCTCCAAAATCTATCTGAGGGAGAACGAGCAAATGCTAACACTTAACTTTTATTTCACTTGGTAAAAATAAATAAGGTAAAGTGTGAATAAAATAAAAGAATATTTACAAAATCAATTCCACTGTTAAGGGCAATGCAGTGCATAAGTTCAGTGAATACCTTATGTAGTCGTAGTTCAAAGACTGTATAATTAAGTACACTACTAGATAGTGACGTAAAGGCAGTTAATGAGTAGAGAAAGGAGAAAAAAGTTAGCCTTGATCTTGATAGAAAATCAGACTAACGTGCCTTCGAGGGCACCCCTTACCCAAAAACTACTCTCACTGTTAGCCGCCCTGCCCAGTCCAACCAAAGTATGAGATAAAAGCACATTGAAAGGTAAGCACTGTTACTGAATCATAGATGTCAAGTATGATACTGACATATCAAAAACTCTGACAGAATCGCTGATACTGACCTCTTAGCTACCCTAATGAATACTATCTTTCCACTGACAACCTCACTCTGCCTGGAGAGGCTATCATAGGATATCATAGCGTTTATTTAGCCGTTATACAGATTCCCTTTTGCCTCTGATATACTTAGAACCGGGCACTGAGAGATAATCTATTAGTTGGCAGATCCTACTGCTAAATAGCTGCGGAGATATTCAGTTAACACAGCCAATTAACTATTTAGTTACCTTTTCAATGTGCTTTTATCTCTTATCACACTTTACCTTATTTTTTATTTTTTTTAACCAAGTGCAAGGTTTAGCATTTGCTCGTTCTCACTCAGATTTTGGAGATTTCTGAATTTTGTTTTCGTTTTGTATTTCCATTTGCATACACATAAAATAAGTCTAACCGTCTTCTGGATTGGAAGCACATTTAAAGGGGAACAATGTTTGAAGTATTCTAAGTTTAAATGGTCTACTAAAATCTATTGGAGAACTATTGTAAAAATTCTCAAGCTTCTATTCCAAATAGTTCAAAACAAATACTACTGCACCACATATCTCACGGGCAGGCTAGTTATTCACTCCGCATCTCACTTCTATAGCTGGTCCAGCAAAAGTTAATGTAACCTATTGCCTGTTAAGCCTTCGGTGTACAAGTTCAGCAAGATATAGACCAAGTTTTCATTTCCCCTCGGCACTGTATCACTTCTCTCAAATTTAAGTAGTTTTTTTTTATGTGCATTAATAAATCATGCCAGCGCTACATTCACTCTTTTGCACTACTAAAATAAAGAATTAAGGAAAATAAACTACTACTGCACTATTTTTTACAAATATAAAACACAATCCATACAAAATGAATATAAAAAAACAAACCTGAAATAACCTGTGGTTGACTCCTCAAATAAAAAATTAAATTTATAATCAATATCCTACTTCTGGACACTAGGGGGCATAGGTCCCTAAATAATTGCAACACAAAATATGTTGCGCTAATTACTATAAATGGCTGAATACTACCTCAAAGACAGAAAACAAATTCTTATAAAACTATTCCAGCTTACAGCCACCAGGGGGCGTCCGTTCCTATAAAATTGTATCATTTGTAGACACATATACTGACTGAGTGACTCGGGTTTGTGGGGACTCCGCAGGATTTACTTTACAGGAGAGGACATTTAAAAAAAAATAAAATAAATTTGTGATTCATTGAAGGGACGCTAGTCACCCATACAACTTTTTGTCTCATTGCAGGATTAAAGAAGATAGGGACACTGCACCCAGACCACTTCAATGTAAATCATTGCAGAACTAAGACTGTCGCTAGTGGCAATCAGACCATCACTAGAGACGCTTCTTGGATCCCAACAGACTTTTGGTCGCCTAACTGACGTTGGAAGTCCTCAAGTTCTGCATGAGGACATCTGGTGTCTGAAATCCCCATAGGAAAGCATTGAAGCAATGCTCTTCTATTGGGAGGGTCTAATGTGCTTCCTGTCCATGTTCCATTAACCCCTAAAGTGGAGTGTCTCTTTGACTGCTATGTGCATGTGTATCATGGGGACTTGTCAGATTTAGGAGAAGATGGGGATTTCTTTTGGGCTACTGTGCTAATTACTAACTTCCCTGCTTCAGTTGTCTGTGCTAATGTAATTGCTGAAATTATTGCTACAGATATTTGACTGTTACAAGAAAATACAACTTTACCTTGCACGAAAACACTGAAACCCAATGAGCTGTGCTCTGGTGTTGACATTACCTGCATTCAAAAGTATTTTGAGGTCAATCTGGGTGAACACAGTGGGTTGGTTGTACACAGCTCGTATTTGATTGAGTTGAACTGTCCAGAATAGTTATGTTTGATTTCAACCTGCTCTGTCTTTCTAGGAATTCAAGTCCACTGTTAACAGATCAGACTAAAGCCAATGAGGTGTCTCCGCCTCTGGAAGGGCCACAACGTTCAAGGAGCTCTAGCACTTCATCCTCCTCCTCTTCGTCCTCTTCTGGCTCATCATCAGACTCTGATTCATCTAGCTCATCATCCTCGTCTTCATCTTCATCATCTTCTTCTTCCTCGGGCAAATCCATCAACAAAACCAGCAGCAAGAAGGATGCTTCTCCAGGCCGCCAAAGGTGAGAGCTTTGTGCTTTGGAAGTGTGGTGAGGTATAGGGTCCCTCTCAGAGGCTATGTATTGAGAACCATGATCTGTGTGACTTTACCCCGGCCCCACATCCTCCGTATCAATGAAAGCACTGTATGTAAACCCCTTCGGTGGTACTATGGTCTGTTTTTTGTTTTGGCGCAGGTTTCTGTAGCTGTATGGTTTTGTGTGCTTTAGTGTAGTGACCTTTTAAGAGCATCTCCAAAGGATAGTCTTTTTCTACCCATCCTAATACCAGCAGCTGTCATTAGTATTCTTCTTAGAATGTAATTGGGTAATCCATCAATCATTACACTATTGAATTAGTTTGAAAGGTCCACCTTAGGGTGCCTGCCTAATATTCTGTTCAAATATGATCACCCCAGATATTGACATGGAGTGTGCCTTTAATAACGAACTATAACGAAACGTATACAGCACACCTAATGTGTGTGGGAGCCTTAAGTGTCCCTTTTAAAGGAACACTGTATGCATCAGAACTTCATCTGATTGACGTTGTTATAATGCATGCAGTAGATCTCTACTAAGTGCTGCTACTGAAACATGTTAGATCAATAAGTGCAGCTCCAAGCCACACATATAAACATAGAATGTGACGGCAGATAAGAACCGTTCGGCCCTCCTAGTCTGCCCAATTTTCTAAATACTTTCATTAGTTCCTGGCCTTATCTTATAGTTAGGATAGCCTTATGCCTATCCCACGCATGCTTAAACTCCTTTACTGTGTTAACCTCTACCACTTCAGCTGGAAGGCTATTCCATGCATCCACTACCCTCTCAGTAAAGTAATACTTCCTGATATTATTTTTATACCTTTGCCCCTCTAATTTAAGACTGTCCTTTTGTTGTGATAGTTTTTCTTCTTTTAAATATAGTCTCCTCCTTTACTGTGTTGATTCTCTTTATGTATTTGAATGTTTCTATCATATCCCCCCTGTCTCGTCTTTCCTCCAAGCTATACATGTTAAGATCCTTTAACCTTTCCTGATTTTATCCTGCAATCCATGAACCAGTTTAGTAGCCCTTCTCTGAACCCTCTCTAAGGTATCAATATCCTTCTGAAGATACGGTCTCCAGTACTGCGTACAATACTCCCAAGTGAGGTCTCACCAGTGTTCTGTACAATGGCATGAGCACTTCCCTCTTTCTACTGCTAATACCTCTCCCTATACAACCAAGCATTCTGCTAGCATTTCCTGCTGTGTGCCTACCTTTAAGTGGTCAGGAATAATAACCCCTAAATCCCTTTCCTCAGATGTTGAGGTTAGAACTCTATCAAATATTCTGTACTCTGCCCTTGGGTTATGATGTCCAAGATGCATTATCTTGCACTTATCCACATTAAATGTCAGTTGCCAAAACTCTGACCATTTTTCTAGTTTACCTAAATCATTTGCCATTTTGCGTATCCTGGAACATCAACCCTGTTGCAAATATTAGCTTCCTCAGCAAAAAGACATACCTTACCATCAAGACTGTAATATCATTAATTAAAATATTAAAGTGAACGGGTCCAAGTACAACTTTAAGGTCTCTGATTTTTAGTGCCCCTTTAATATAAACCCACCTAGTATAAATAACTGTAACCTAACCTACACAGGGCACCTAACGTGTGTGGGAGTCCGGAGTGTCCCTTTATTAATTAGTTTTTTTTAAAAATATATATTTCTCTCTCACAGATACTTGGTATTAGTGTAAATTAGCACCGTTTGCCAGCGCACTCACACTTTGCATTGCCTTTTCAGATCCCGTAGTCCTCGGAAACCAATTGACTCCTTGAGAGACTCTCGTTCATTGAGTTACTCTCCCCCAGCAAGACGTCGATCTTCTCCTCTCCCAGCACGCAGAAGGTATGTTGTCTCTGCCTCTTAATGGGCCAGTATGGGCACCATAATAACTGACAGGTTAAACCCCAAGCCTTAGAGAGCGCACATTTTCTCTGTTCAGCTACTTCTCTGAGGTCTGAAGCTTCAATCAGGAAAATGGCGCTAGTCAATTAGTGGTTCCACATTCAGAAAGCCAAATTGGGAAATGCATATGGCAGGTTGACAGCTGCCGATAGTTTGTGTGAAGTAGCTTGGCAGAGCAAATGGGTGCCGTTTTCGGTTTAGGGTTTAACTCCTTAAGTTAAGATGGCGACCATGCCCTCCTGACACCATAATAACTTTGAGCATCATAACTTAATTGCAATGAAGTTCCCTTTAACATAATGCATATCTTACTAACTACTCACTACTCTGTTGGCGCTGTACAGCCGTAGTAGCGGTTTATGTTGGCGCTGTACAGCCGTAGTAGCGGTTTATGTTGGCGCTGTACAGCCGTAGTAGCGGTTTATGTTGGCGCTGTGCTGCACTTAGTGGGTTTTTTTTTTTGCACAGTTCCCTATGAAACATTTGTGCTTAGCACAGTATTATTGCACAGTTTCATAATATATGCAGTTTAGTTACAAAGAGTGTTTAAAGTGACTACATTGAATTTTGTGCTCTTAATAGTTTTGTCTAAAAGACACCGCAAACTTTATTGTTTGTTTTTAGGTTGCTATATGTGGTTTTTCTCACATTGTAAGATGCTGCTTGTGGCAAACCCTGCCACTGGAACTGATCATTCTGTGTGAATGAAGGACTTTCACCAAGGGAATAACTAACCGAATGGACTTTCTTGTTATATTGCTGTTTTTATGCGATTGGCCGAAACTACCGAACGGGAGACCACCCCGGGGTGGTCGTGTGTTTCCAATTAGCTGAACGATACAATGTTGCGAGGGAATTAAGTACCTGTATGTGTGGCCGCCATTTCGGATACCGAACACGTGGCGGCGGCCATCTTACACACGAACAGCGGTACTTGGTTGTCGAACGCCTAGAACTCAAACCGTGCATTTGACTAACCAAGTACCGCTGAGACCTCCAGCATGCTCCAACAGCACGAATCAAACACACGAACGCCCCGGCTAGGTTATTCGGTACTTTTAATTCACTGAAATAGACCGACCGCAGGGCCAGAATTCATGGAACTGTTTTCGCCTACTGAGTCCCTGCGGTCGGTCAAAACTTTAACTAACTCCCGAACCCCTGGTCCGATCTGGGTGAATTTCGAGTATGTTGCTCACCCAGGTCAGATCTACCAGGGGACCCCTTATTTGTCCCTGTACCCCCTGTATTTAGGGGACATCTAGAAAGTGGGGAAAACTCTGTCCCCACTAATCTGTTTAAGGGCTAATCTAAGGGGAGGATAGGGAGGGGAGGTGACCAGGTTCCAATTGGCTACTGTAATAATTATGAAAGTTACCTCCCTTGCATGGGAGAAATGCATAAAAGCAGACCTGTGAATAAAGCTGACAGTTGACTCCCAGACTGTGTCGTCTAGTCCTTGGGGAGGAGGATTATGCTGAGTTCCTGTGATTTTGTATGCTGAATCTTTGTTCCCAGCGAGGGCCATTGGATTAACCCCTGCTCCTCCGCTACACTGCTTTTATATATTAGATTCTTACAATTTATTTATACTTTATTTTTTGCACTCATGTCACTCACTGCAGCTGCCACTTAATCTATTCTGTGTTCTCTCTAGGGATCGGGGTTCTGGGAGAGGTCGTGAGTCACCGGATAGAAAGCGCAGGAGAGAATCTCCCAGTTCTAGGTACTCTCGCAGACGGACTTCCAGGTAACTTTGGTTTTCATTATTGTAGCAAGGAAGACCCCTATGATCTTATATATTCACAGATTTATTTTTTGGGGGGGATTTTTTTTTGTAAAATTAATTGACCTGTTTCTTTCCCCTGCCCCCCCCCCCCATTTCTTCACTTAGGTCTCCGTGAGCCACTTCTGCCATTTCGAACAGAAGACCGTGATTATTTTTATTTTATTTTTTTTTTTTCTTTCTCAACCCTTCATCTCTTTCAAAGACTCTGGGAGGTTTTGGGAGTTCAGGGGGTGTTATCTAATAATGTTGGATGTACCCCTGGCTTTGCTGAATTGACTGACTGCAGGATGTTTCACCCTCTGCACATACATAGTATCGTTGTTCCCTGGGTGCAGAATCCATGACCCCCTCGATTGTCTCCATTTATGCAGATCCTGGACACAGCGGAGTCATAATGTGAATCTTTAGTCCCAGGATTAAATTGCTTAACCCATTGTCACATGTCTCCTTTCTCCTCGGTGATGTTCCCTAGCACAGCCAGAGCCTGCTGACTAGGTAATGTCACCCAGCGACACTGCCTCCTCTTACCTGTCATTCACCATAAACCGTTTCGTAAGCAGTGGATTTAAACAGTGAAACTTATGTTATGTTTTATTTCTCCCCCCACCTTTTGTGTTTTGGGTTTTTTTTGAGGTTTTTTTTGTAATCTGTACAGCAAGAATTCTGTCAATAAAAGATCGGGCAACAGGGCCCATAACACAATTTCTAGCCGGATTTGTTGAGGTTTTGTGAAAAGTGAGATGCACTCAGTTTGTCCTTTGTTTAATGATTGTCTTATTTACTTTCTTTAACTGTATTATGTACAATCTTGATTTGGAAGGAGGAATTGAAAGTTGTGGGCCAGACTTTATAATATTGTCCTCAATGCAGAAATACCAACAGTAGCAAAGGTAGCCATGTGACCCCACCTCTGCAAATCGTAAATGCAGAATTCCTTTCAATTGGGCAGTTACAGTTGCAGTCTCTCTGGTCCCGTCCCTCTGAGATTTCGGTGGGTTTGGGCTGAGTTGTAGAAGGGCAGTACATCCAGTACAGTGCAGTACTCCGAGGGTATCCAGGCTCAGCCTCCATCTTTCCATCCTGGAACTTCCAGTACTGAGAGCCTTTAAAGAAATAGGTGCTGCCTGTGGAGATGTGGATTAAATAGGTTACTCCAAGGGGTTATGTAGGGCATACTGCTAACCCGACCAGTCACTATTCTGTAACCTGCTGGTGGCTGTCCGTTATGTTTCGTACACCCTGTTTTGTGCTGGGCTAGAACTCCTACTTGGAAGTAGGCTGAAAAAGGTTTTGGGAAGGTAGATGGTTTTATTTCTACAGTAAGGGAAGATGTATCTTTGGGTCTAAAAGAATGATCTATGCTCCTGGTCTAAATGATCTATCCAACTTTCCTAGTCCAGCTCCTCCTCCACATATCTTGTCCTCCTAGACCAGCTCCTCCTCCACATATCTTGCCCTCCTAGACCAGCTCCTCCTCCACATATCTTGCCCTCCTAGACTAGCTCCTCCTCCACATATCTTGCCCTCCTAGACCAGCTCCTCCTCCACATATCTTGCCCTCCTAGACCAGCTCCTCCTCCACATATCTTGCCCTCCTAGACTAGCTCCTCCTCCACATATCTTGCCCTCCTAGACTAGCTCCTCCACATATCTTGCCCTCCTAGACTAGCTCCTCCTCCACATATCTTGCTCTCCTAGACTAGCTCCTCCACATATTTTGCCCTCCTAGACCAGCTCCTCCACATATCTTGCCCTCTTAGACTAGCTCCTCCACATATCTTGCCCTCTTAGACTAGCTCCTCCACATATCTTGCCCTCTTAGACTAGCTCCTCCTCCACATATCTTGCCCTCCTAGACTAGCTCCTCCTCCACATAGCTTGCCCTCCTAGACTAGCTCCTCCTCCACATAGCTTGCCCTCCTAGACTAGCTCCTCCTCCACATAGCTTGCCCTCCTAGACTAGCTCCTCCTCCACATAGCTTGCCCTCCTAGACTAGCTCCTCCTCCACATAGCTTGCCCTCCTAGACTAGCTCCTCCTCCACATAGCTTGCCCTCCTAGACCAGCTCCTCCTCTACATAGCTTGCCCTCCTAGACCATATATTCCTCTTTTAGACCAGTTATTATACCAGATATTCTGCCCACTGAGAGCAGCTCCTGTTTTTCTAGCCCAGCTCCTACACCAGATATCCTGAAGTGCAAGACCTGCGCCAAGTATATGCCCTCCTAGACCATATATATCTCTTGACTAGACCAGCTTCTACTGCAAATATCCTGTTCTCCTAAACCAGCTCAGTAGTCTTCTCAAATATTCGGTTCTTTTTACAAATGAGTTTCTAGAGGATGTACTATTTCACAGACCTACTAGTACACAATATATCTTCTTTAAATTATCTCACTCTAAGTACAATGCGGATACACAAGTATAAATGACTGTGTTTCACCATTAGGTGTTGCTGTTAAAGCACATTTTACTGGCTGATGGGATATTACTTTATTGACATTGTCTGAAAAGTGATAGAGTTCTATATGTGTGAAAAACACGGCTAGTTCATGTTTATGGTGACTGATTCACTTTTCATGACACGTAGTCCAATCTTCCCCATAGTATCCACTGCTATTTATTTGGCTAGCAGAAGTAAGAGAATAAAGTCTGGATACCTTAGGCCTCCAACTTTCTAAACTGGTCAATATTTCGCCCTCTAGAGAGACCTTAACTTCCCCATGTTGTAGTTTGTTTCAGTATATTTCATGTGGTATATTTTTGGTGATTTATTTCTTTCCTTATAAATATTTGTATATTTGAGCCTATGATTATTAAAATAGAAGATTTATTTGCGCTTGTGTAAATCTTTCCTTTTAGAAAAATTCCATTGCCTGCTTTTGCCCGAAAATGTTACTTGCTCGTTACTTACATGATTAGCACATATAACGGAAACGGCAGTTTCGTATGACAGCTGTCCATCTTATTTACTCGTTCACCCGAAAAATACAAAATCTTGGATTAAAAGGTGTCCTTTACCTTTCACTAATTTAAACAAAATACCCTCAATTTCTGTTACAGAAGGTGTTTTAAAAACAATCAATTTACTTACCTTTCTTACATGGAAGACTGGAAAGTCACCATTATTTTTATTAATGCAGCGTAATAAAAATTTGTGGACATAATGGCTGCATCCAGTAAAACCATTAACACCTAGAACCTGCACGAATCTGCAACTAAATATATGTCCATACAGACAAGTATTATAAAACCCGAATCTAAAATTCTCACCGTTTTCTCCACTGATGACATCATCCACTTCTGAGGATAGTCCCTGCCACAGTCTTATGTCAAGTGGATAACCAGGGTCTGGGTGTCTTTTATCATCATCAAATCTCCAGAATTTGTGTCCCCGGAAGAAGTATGTTTTGCGGTTATGAGTCCAGACGAAAACCCCATCGATTCCATCTGCACCCAGTCCAAAATCTGAGATTGGGCGTGGATACCCAGGAAGGGCTTTGGTGTCTTGGAACACCCAGTATGAGCTTCCTAGGTTGGGATTACAGGTGATTAAAGACAACGGGAAATACATCTTCTACATACCTCTACTAATCAACTAACCTGCAATGAACACAATTCTGCTGTCGTTGGCTCGTTCATACACTGCATCCAGTCTGTCAAGGTCGTGTGGCAACCCTAGCCAAAAACGACTGATGTGTGCGGGCGAGAGGGAGATTAACTGTCCGGAAGCCTGAACTCGCCAGAAATATTTATCTGAGGAGAAAACAAGCAGAGCTCAGTGAATAGTTTTAACAGGTTTTATAAACAAATTGTAGTGGATTATGAACTGTTTCTTACTTTTGAAGAAGAACACCTCTCCTCTAATATTGGCAATGGCATCGAAGTTGGTTGAACAGCGATCTAGGAAAGGATGGCGAGGCCTGAAAAGCAGGTGGTGTTTTGGGTTTAATTAAATCAGATTAAGGATATTTGTAGAGATACACCTAATCTGGCTTTGTGGTTGGAAGTGTGTACTGTGGTACTTTTTTTTGAAATCATTTGTGGCAGACTGCCTGGCACTCTAACTGGGTACCTCAGACAATTGCTGCTTCTTAGTATTACAGAGTACTATAAGCACCGTAGTCCCATTACCCACCGCATCTTGGCTGGGGTCTTGCCATCCCTTCCCACCCTGGATAAACACCTGGATCCAGCTCCCAGTGCGAAGACCTCTCCTCAAGAGAGTATAGCTATATAGCCCTTAAAAGAGCTAGTAATATAGCAATCCAAAGAGCAGGGATATAGCTGGTATAGCTTTTTCCCCCACACACATAGTATCCAAGTCTTCAACTGTAGGTTGGCAGGTTTGGGTCAGCCACCCAATTTTCCTGCTCTGCATCACTGTCCCGTGGCTGCGTCTAGCAGCTCTCTGTAGTCTTTTTCCAGTTCCCACTCCATGGCAAGCAGGCGGGTAAATTCTGGTCCTAGCCCCTGGACTGTGGGATACTGCAACACAGCATTACGGTAACAATAAATCGCCCAGTACCGCGACTGGGCAGGACCGTCCAAGTTGACGTCCTCCTCAAAGGCCTTCCATAATAGGCCAGAACCACTGTAGCCTTCACCCTCTGCCAGCTAGGTATCTTGCTGTACTACGTACTACCACAGCACCCGGTACAAATAGTTTCCTCTCCACTAGGGCTTCCAGGTACCTGACCCGCTCTGCCACAGGTTGTTCTCCCAGGAGCGACATCCGTTGGCCCACTTGGTTCCATAAGCACTTTGCTATACCAGGGAGTGTCTCTCCCCGCTGAAACTGGATTCCTTCCAGGGCAACATAGAAAGTGATGGCAGATAAGAACCATTCGGTCCATCTAGTCTGCTCAATTTTCTAAATACTTTCATTAGTCCCTGGCCTTCACTTATAGTTAGGATAGCCTTATACCTATCCCACGCATG
The DNA here is from genome assembly GCA_933207985.1 of Pelobates cultripes. Classification (NCBI taxonomy): domain Eukaryota; kingdom Metazoa; phylum Chordata; class Amphibia; order Anura; family Pelobatidae; genus Pelobates; species Pelobates cultripes. The sequence continues at coordinate 156,305,384 of OW240918.1, forward strand.
CTTAAACTCCTTTACTGTGTTAACCTCTACCACTTCAGCTGGAAGGCTATTCCATGCATCCACTACCCTCTCCGTAAAGTAATACTTCCTGATATTATTTTTAAACCTTTGCCCCTCTAATTTAAGACTGTCCTCTTGTGGTAGTTTTTCTTCTTTTAAATATGGTCTCCTCCTTTACTGTGTTGATTCCCTTTATGTATTTTAATGTTTCTATCATATCCCCTCTGTCTAGTCTTTCCTCCAAGCTATACATGTTAAGATCCTTTAACCTTTCCTTGTAAGTTTTATCCTGCAATCCATGAACCAGTTTAGCAGCCCTTCTCTGAACCCTCTCTAAGGTATCAATATCCTTCTGGAGATACGGTCTCCAGTACTGCGTACAATACTCCAAGTGAGGTCTCCCAGCGTCCCCACCAGACTACATATTTCGATTCGGGGTCCCTCTCGTTCAGGAGTGTGAACGCTGACTGGAGACCAACTCGCTCCATTCCGCTAAGCTCCTCCGCTACCAGGGGCGCTGCACAAATGCTAGAGTTGCCCTCTATTTGTAACTCCAAAGGATTCCGGTGTCTCCAGGATGCTTCTCCTCTCACTAAGGGAGAACGCCTGGCATCCCAACTGGGTACATCCGCCAATCGTTGCTTCCTAGTATCACCAAGTACTATAAGCACCGCACCGGACCCCATAAGCTATCTTGCAGGGGCTATAGTCCTGAGGTAGAAGGCTGGCAAGCAGGCGTCTCCAGGAGTCCGTGGCGAGGTTCTGTTTGCCACATCATTGTCTATCAAGGTTGCATAAAAAAACTGCACTTGTTAAGGTGGGGTGTTAGAGGTCTGAGCTCCCTGCCTATATGAGAACTATGGCCAGAATTCTGCTAACAAGTTAGTGGATTAGTCTCTATAGTGCAGTGGAGATACAAGTTATCTCCTGCTTTCAGTTTTGTAATGAGCGGAGGAAGTTTTAGAGAGTCTCCATTATCAGCAGGGTCTGGGTATCCAGGGTACTTACCTGTAGGTTGGACCTTGTGAAGGAATTGTGTGTCGAGTTGGCCTTGGCAGAGATGGAGCCCCTGGATAGGAATCTTTCTTACCTGAGCGGTAAAAAGAGACATTGAAACCACTACAACATCATGCACCATGTTAGTAGTAAATACTCATGTTCTTACCATACAGAATCTGGATTGCCTCAACATCGTCTTGTGGGAGTCTATAACGGCGGTGGTCGCCCACTGTACCCTGATAATATGGTTTCATTATGGACTCCTGAGCAGAAGAATGAGACAGCCCCAACGAATGTCCAAACTCATGAACCGCAACAGCAAAGAGATCTGTGCCCTTGTCACCTGCTGCCAAGATTGACATATATTTGGGAATAAGATTAGAGTGTGATACACTGTCTCTCACAAATAGAGAGCATCTTGGCAGACACATTAAACATACAGAGCATACTGCCAGACACGTTAAACATAAAGAACATACTGCCAAACACGTTAAACATACAGAACATACTGCCAAACACGTTAAACATACTGCCATTAAACATACAGAACGAGCTGCTGGATAGACCTATCGACTGAGATCCCCAGACAGGACTATATTAGAGAACATCCCGGGACCCCCAGACAGGACTATATTACAGAACATCCCGAGACCACCAGACAGGACTATATTAGAGAACATCCCGTGACCCCCAGACAGGACTATATTACAAAACATCCCGAGACCCCCAGACAGGACTATATTACAAAACATCCCGAGACCCCCAGACAGGATTATATTACAGAACATACCGAGACCTCCAGACAGGACTATATTACAGAATATAGTGAGACCCCCAGACAGGACTATATTACAGAATATAGTGAGACCCCCAGACAGGACTATATTACAGAACATCCTGAGACCCCCAGACAGGACTATATTACAGAATATAGTGAGACCCCCAGACAGGACTATATTACAGAACATCCCGAGACCCCCACTATCATATTGAGTTCTACCAGTCTCACCATTGTACGTCCAATGTTCATCAGCATCCATGTGGGCATCTCCAGAACTGGGCCCCACTCCTGGAAAAAATGCATGTCCTAGCGTCCCTCCTGGGCCATCAAATGGATATCCATCTCCATGGGAGCCTCCCAAGAAAGCCACACGCAGATCGGCCTCCCCACTCGTCTCAGTAAACCTGAGCTGTGTCTCCCTGCTCCAAGCATACAGGGCGCTGTCAATCAGAGTTCTTGTAGTATCTTGCGTCAATGTGTCTGGAAAACTTTGCACCCTGTTTGTAAAATAGATATATATATATATATATATATATATATATATATATATATATATATATATATAGGAGCTCACAATATCTGAGTTAGAACTGTGAAAAATATGGATCCAGTCAGGGCGCCAATGTGAGATGTCCACCCTTGGCCTCTTCTGTATAAATAACAAGAGGTCTAACAAAGAAGGCGTGTAGGTTTTTTGAGGGTGAGAAGCTGATTATAAGAGACACATTAAGTTTCTGTCCAGCTCTTCATCTTACGTCTTCTAAATCATTATAATAATTTGAAAGACAGTGTTATTTAAATAAGCACTAACAGAAGCAGCTCCAGGTGGGCTTATCTTTCCTAGACAATAAATCTGTATTAGAAATAGAAAACCTTGCCATTTCAGGAATATTCAAGGTTTGGAATCTATAGCATATATTGCGCATCGGAGACTGTCCCTTTCTTCGGAGAGCTATAAATACAGCATTTGTTTTTGTGAGGGTTAGATAATCAACATTTACCAGCCATCCATGTTTATGGTCTGTACCAAAGGGGTTAAAGGGACCCTCCACACACCTAAACTAGTACAGATTTCTATAGAAACTGGCACTTTTATAAATTAATCTTGTTGCACCCCCCTGGCTGCCAATCAGATAACCAGCCCTATTAATTCCTGGTTTGTTTAGCAGACTGGAGATAAACTCAAGAGGCAGCAATTGCCCAGAGCACCTGCCTTTGCAAAGACTTCTAATTGAGGAAGTCTGTGATTGGATGGCCACAGAAAGTCTGGGCAGGGTCAGAAGGGGAGGGCTTTCTAAGGATGCAAACAGGAGATCTGCAGTTTTTTCAAGTGGTGTTTAGATACACTATTAACCCCATTCTGGGGTCAAGAAGGAATTTTCTTCCTAGTTTGTTGCAAAATTGGAAGCACTTCAGACTGGGTTTTGTTTGCCTACTTTTGATCAACAGCAAAAACCTATGTGAGGAAGGCTGAACTTTATGGACGCAAGTCTCTTTTCAGCTATGTAACTATGTAGCATACTGTTTCTTTGGGGGAGGGGAGGAGTAATGCTTTGGGCTTTATCTTGAAGCCCAGTTAACGTGTTCATTGGATAAACATAACTGATAAAACAATAAAATGCAAACTGCACACCCATTACGTTTAATTTCTATCCAAACATTGTAAGCCAGCCAGAGTATGATCCCCGTTTTCTATCTGTAGAAGGTGCTGTCTTCTCGTGCATCCTACACTGACTTTCATGGAAGTCACATGTCTTGGCTTGAGGATATATTCAGTCTTGTTGGGAACTCCCCTTCCTGGCACAGTGTGGCACTCTAAGACAACTCCCCTACTGTGGCCTATAACGCCCATCATGCTAGGTACAATGATTAGGGCCTACATGAGCAGAGGAGTCCTCATGGGTAATGTCATGTAATACTCAGTGGTGTATTTTGGATCTGTGCTGCCCTAGGCATGACGGAACTCATGCACCCCCTAATTTACATTTGCCCCAGCCCTTCCTGTCAATGCCACACCTCTTTCTGTTAAAGACTAACACACACACTTTAACTGACAGACACACACTCTCAGATACATAGACATACACACACTGATTTGACTCAAACTGACAAACACACACAATCACTGACATCCACACACAATGGTACAGACATACACACACTCACTGGCACACACACCCACTCACAGACACACACACTGACAGGCATACACAATCACTCAGACACACAAACACACACATACACATTCACTGAGACATATACAGGCTCCCTCACAGACACACACTGACCGACATACACACACTCACAGACAGACACACACATAATCACTAAGACACAGACGCCCTCACAGACACACACTGACAGACATACACACACATTCACTGACATACACACACTCACAGTCACTCAGACACAAAGGCACAGACACACACTGACCAACATACACACACTCTTACTCACAGACACACACAATAACTCAGACACACACACTGACAGATATACACACACATACACAATGACAGACAGCCAGACACACACAAACACTCCCCCCAACATTCAAAGATTATTTTTTAATTTAAATCCACCCAGCCTCCTTACCTTTGGGAGAGCTGGGTGGATGTTTTTACCTGGGGTCGAGTGGGGCTGCTGGCCAGGCTGTTGTGGAAGGCAGGCGGTTGGGCGGCCATTTGAGGTCCAGGTGGGCAGCTAGGGAGTGCTGATTTGTGAGCTCTCTCACTCAGCGGCGCGGGGGGGTGCTGAGCAGGGAGAGCTTGCAAATTAGTGCTCCCTCGCCACCCGCCTTGGAACTAAGCTAGCCGCCTGCCACCAAGCTAACAAGGTATTTGCCATGGCATTTGGGGCAGCTTTTTTTGCAGCCCCCTGGAAAGTGCTGCCCACGGCAAATGCCTTGTTTGCCTCGTGGCAAATAGAGTACTGGTAATACTGTCCAGACCCCCAACTGGATCTTATTGAAAACAGACACACAATGTCCCCTTAGCAGACCAAAAAGCCATTCCCACTAGACCTCCAGAAAGACAACCTCCTCCACCCAAAAGATAGAAGAACAGGAGTGTGACACAGCTAGAGTGTATAATTTGTGAATTCATCTGGCATTGTGTTACTGTGTGTCTGGATAAATGTAGCATGTAATCTGTGTGCGAGGAACGGACTCTGATGGGTTTCAAACTCTGGTTTCCATGCTGCTGGTCCTCCTCCTTACCAGTACACCAGCCTGTCTTTTGCAGAGTTACTTGAGCTCAGATAACCTTGACTCTACAAGCAATGATATCAGTACCAACTCTCTTCAGCTGTGCCTGGCCAGGTGTTTGACTCTTGGCCTATAGAAGCCACTGGTTTTGTGTGTGTGTGTGTGTGTGTGTGTGTGTCTGGCAGCGTAGTTTTGTATGTGTGTCTGTAAATGTGTTTCAGCAGCGTCGTTTTGTATGTGTGTCTTTGTGTCTCTCAGCGTGGTTTTGTATGTGTGTCTGGCAGCGTGGTTTTGTGTGTGTGTCTGTGAGTTTGTCTGGCAGCATGGTTTTGTATGTGTGTCTGGCAGCGTGGTTTTGTATGTGTGTTTGTGTCTGGCAGCGTGGTTTTGTGTGTGTGTCTGTGAGTTTGTCTGGCAGCATGGTTTTGTATGTGTGTCTGGCAGCGTGGTTTTGTGTGTGTGTCTGTGAGTGTGTCTGGCAGCGTTGTTTTGTATGCGTGTCTTTGTGTCTGGCAGCGTGGTTTTGTCTGTGAGTGTGTCTGGCAGCGTGGTTTCGTATGTGTGTCTGTAAGTGTGTCTGGCAGCGTGGTTTTGTGTGTGTGTTTGTGTCTGTGTGTTTGTGTCTGTGCTGGCAGCGTGGTTTTGTATGTGTGTGTCTGGCAGCGTGGTTTTGTGTGTGTGTCTGTGAGTGTGTCTGGCAGCGTGGTTTTGTATGTGTGTCTATGAGTGTGTCTGGCAGCATGGTTTTGTATGTGTGTTTGTGTCTGGCAGCGTGGTTTTCTATGTGTGTCTGTGAGTGTGTCTGGCAGCGTGGTTTTGTATGTGTGTTTGTGTCTGGCAGCATGGTTTTGTATGTGTGTCTGTGAGTGTGTCTGGCAGCGTGGTTTTGTATGTGAGTATGAAGAAAGAAAAGTTTAGAGCCAAATGATAAGGGAACACTTATAAATAATCATAATAAACAAACTGCTTCATTGGATTAGTGCTAATGCCTAAATAAAGAATAGTTTCTAAGTGCAAACACTGAGCAGCTCTTATCTGTAAATATTGAAAAGGACCTTTGACTCACCGCTGAGAAGTGAGAGAATATGATAATCAAAGAAATGGCGGTATTATCAACCGCTCTGTGAGTGCTTGGTACTACCGGTAAGTAGCTAGGATACATACCAGCTACGGAATTTGTTGGCGCTATATAAATATAATAATAATAATATCGTACAATTACAAGCAATAGGTGGTGCTTTAGGGTCTGTTTGTAAAAAATATATATTTCAGTCGAACAAACTTTGTAGCTTCGATTAAATTATCACCAGTCTTGCAAATGCTGCTGTGTTAAGTCACGATCCTAACGTGGGCAATACTGCAGTATATCCTAGGTTTGTTAGAGCAATTCTCTAACGTTCTGGTGAGTGGATAGTAATGATGCAGGGAGAGTAACAGATGGACATGGAAGGGTGGATATTAAGAGCAAAAATCGCACACTAGCCAAATTAGCCAATGTGGAAGAAAAAAGCTCTCGGATTTAAAGCTGAATGCAATTAGTTATAACTCCTACTAAGTATTCTATCATCTAATATATCCCAAACCTCCCCGTGTGCCTTCCAGGGCACTTCACTATGATTCCCCCATTGCTGGCACAAAAACTACATTCTGCTTGGAACCAAGATGAAAAGACTGAGCACTATTAACTAAATGGTTTAAAAAAGTGCAAAAATGAAAAGTGAATTTTAGATAAACGCAGTCGAACTATATTGACTGCATCTTGCAATAAAGCCGTGGTAGGTAATTGACAGACAGATTATGTAACCTGCGCCCCTGTGTGGGGATACTGACCTCCATGTCAGCTCTCTTTTCTGCCACGAAGTCCCAGTGAAGGCGTATCTTTTCCTGCGACGCCGTGGAATCTCAGATGCCATAATAACGTCAGGAAGCGAGCACCGAGGTTTCTTCATCATCTCATAGGTCTTGTCATCTGTAGAGAGGACCGTCAACAGGGTTAGTGCGGGGCACTGCGTGTACTGCGTGAATATACTCTGACGGTATACTCTGTGTACTCACTGTGTGTATACGCTATAGCCGGTATACTCAGCACAATTACAGTGTGTGTGTGTGTATTTTGCTATAGAACAGGTATATTCACGATTCTTACTGTGTGTATACGCTATAGCCGGTATACTCTGCGCAGTTACAGTGTGTGTGTATTTTGCTATAGAACAGGTATATTCCCAATCCTTACTGTGTGTATACGCTATAGCCGGTATACTCTGCGCAGTTACAGTGTGTGTGTGTATTTTGCTATAGAACAGGTATATTCCCGATCCTTACTGTGTGTATACACTATAGCCGGTATACTCCGCGCAGTTACAGTGTGTATGTGTGTATTTTGCTATAGTACAGGTATATTCCAGATCCTTACTGTGTGTATACACAGTATATGGTATACTCTGCGCAGTTACAGTGTGTGTGTGTATTTTGCTATAGAACAGGTATATTCACGATCCTTACTGTGTGTATATTCCTGATCCTTACTGTGTGTATACGCTATAGTCGGTATACTCCGCGCAGTTACAGTGTGTGTGTGTGTATTTTGCTATAGAACAGGTATATTCACGATCCTTACTGTGTGTATATTCCCGATCCTTACTGTGTGTATATTCCTGATCCTTACTGTGTGTATATTCCCGATCCTTACTGTGTGTATATTCCCCATCCTTACTGTGTGTATATTCCCCATACTTACTGTGTGTATATTCCTGATCCTTACTGTGTGTTTATTCCCGATCCTTACTGTGTGTATATTCTTCATTCTTACTGTGGGTATATTCCTGATCCTTACTGCTTGGTACTACCGGTAAGTAGCTAGGATACATACCAGCTACGGAATTTGTTGGCGCTATATAAATATAATAATAATAATATCGTACAATTACAAGCAATAGGTGGTGCTTTAGGGTCTGTTTGTAAAAAATATATATTTCAGTCGAACAAACTTTGTAGCTTCGATTAAATTATCACCAGTCTTGCAAATGCTGCTGTGTTAAGTCACGATCCTAACGTGGGCAATACTGCAGTATATCCTAGGTTTGTTAGAGCAATTCTCTAACGTTCTGGTGAGTGGATAGTAATGATGCAGGGAGAGTAACAGATGGACATGGAAGGGTGGATATTAAGAGCAAAAATCGCACACTAGCCAAATTAGCCAATGTGGAAGAAAAAAGCTCTCGGATTTAAAGCTGAATGCAATTAGTTATAACTCCTACTAAGTATTCTATCATCTAATATATCCCAAACCTCCCCGTGTGCCTTCCAGGGCACTTCACTATGATTCCCCCATTGCTGGCACAAAAACTACATTCTGCTTGGAACCAAGATGAAAAGACTGAGCACTATTAACTAAATGGTTTAAAAAAGTGCAAAAATGAAAAGTGAATTTTAGATAAACGCAGTCGAACTATATTGACTGCATCTTGCAATAAAGCCGTGGTAGGTAATTGACAGACAGATTATGTAACCTGCGCCCCTGTGTGGGGATACTGACCTCCATGTCAGCTCTCTTTTCTGCCACGAAGTCCCAGTGAAGGCGTATCTTTTCCTGCGACGCCGTGGAATCTCAGATGCCATAATAACGTCAGGAAGCGAGCACCGAGGTTTCTTCATCATCTCATAGGTCTTGTCATCTGTAGAGAGGACCGTCAACAGGGTTAGTGCGGGGTACTGCGTGTACTGCGTGAATATACTCTGACGGTATACTCTGTGTACTCACTGTGTGTATACGCTATAGCCGGTATACTCAGCACAATTACAGTGTGTGTGTATGTGTATTTTGCTATAGAACAGGTATATTCCCGATTCTTACTGTGTGTATACGCTATAGCCGGTATACTCTGCGCAGTTACAGTGTGTGTGTATTTTGCTATAGAACAGGTATATTCCCAATCCTTACTGTGTGTATACGCTATAGCCGGTATACTCTGCGCAGTTACAGTGTGTGTGTGTATTTTGCTATAGAACAGGTATATTCCCGATCCTTACTGTGTGTATACACTATAGCCGGTATACTCCGCGCAGTTACAGTGTGTATGTGTGTATTTTGCTATAGTACAGGTATATTCCAGATCCTTACTGTGTGTATACACAGTATATGGTATACTCTGCGCAGTTACAGTGTGTGTGTGTATTTTGCTATAGAACAGGTATATTCACGATCCTTACTGTGTGTATATTCCTGATCCTTACTGTGTGTATACGCTATAGTCGGTATACTCCGCGCAGTTACAGTGTGTGTGTGTGTATTTTGCTATAGAACAGGTATATTCACGATCCTTACTGTGTGTATATTCCCGATCCTTACTGTGTGTATATTCCTGATCCTTACTGTGTGTATATTCCCGATCCTTACTGTGTGTATATTCCCCATCCTTACTGTGTGTATATTCCCCATACTTACTGTGTGTATATTCCTGATCCTTACTGTGTGTTTATTCCCGATCCTTACTGTGTGTATATTCTTCATTCTTACTGTGGGTATATTCCTGATCCTTACTGTGTGTATAGTCCCCATCTTTACTCTGTGTATATTCCTGATCCTTACTGTGTGTATATTCCCCATCCTTACTGTGTGTATATTCTTCATTCTTACTGTGGGTATATTCCTGATCCTTACTGTGTGTATATTCCCCATCCTTACTGTGTGTATATTCCCCATCCTTACTGTGTGTATATTCCCGATCCTTACTGTGTGTATATTCCTGATCCTTACTGTGTGTATATTCCCCATCCTTACTGTGTGCATAAATTATAATTTTCCTGGGATTTTTAATTGTTTTTACCTAGTTCCCCAGTTTCCGGTAGACCTGCAAACTTTTGCATAATTCTCAAAGCATTCCTGTAGCCATCTAATGTCTGCTGCTGGGCAGAGTATGGGTCCGGTGGAGGTAAGTAGCCATAGCGCGTTAGCCAGTCCTGTTTACAATACAAAAACAAATATTAGCACATTTTTAAGAGGACTGTAAACACAAATATAATTGAATGACCAATACAATTGCTCTGTCAGCAACAAGATCTACAATGCAGCGGTAGGAGGAAAGAATTAATTTAAAACATCCATTTTAATTTTGTAAATAAAAGCAGGAGTATTATGACAATGTTACTGAGGACCAGCCCTGGTAGGGAGTACTGTGACAATGTTACTGAGGACGAGCTCTGGTAGGGAGTACTGTGACAATGTTACTGAGGACGAGCTCTGGTAGTGAGTATTGTGACAGTGTTAATGAGGACGAGTCCTGGTAGGGAGTACTGTGACAATGTTACTGAGGACCAGCCCTGGTAGGGAGTACTGTGACAATGTTACTGAGGACGAGCTCTGGTAGAGAGTACTGTGACAATGTTACTGAGGGCGAGCTCTGGTAGGGAGTACTGTGACAATGTTACTGAGGACGAGCCCTGGTAGGGAGTACTGTGACAATGTTACTGAGGACGAGCCCTGGTAGGGAGTACTGTGACAATGTTACTGAGGACGAGCTCTGGTAGGGAGTACTGTGACAATGTTACTGAGGACCAGCCCTGGTAGGGAGTATTGTGACAATGTTACTGAGGACCAGCCATGGTAGGGAGTATTGTGACAATGTTACTGAGGACGAGCTCTGGTAGGGAGTACTGTGACAGTGTTACTGAGGACGAGCTTACTGAGGACAAGCTCTGGTAGGGAGTACTGTGACAATGTTACTGAGGACGAGTCCTGGTAGGGAGTACTGTGACAATGTTACTGAGGAGAGCCCTGGTAGGGAGTACTGTGACAATGTTACTGAGGACGAGCTCTGGTAGGGAGTACTGTGACAATGTTAATGAGGAGAGCCCTGGTAGGGAGTACTGTGACAATGTTACTGAGGAGAGCCCTGGTAGGGAGTACTGTGACAATGTTACTGAGGACAAGCTCTGGTAGGGAGTACTGTGACAATGTTACTGAGGACCAGCCCTGGTAGGGAGTACTGTGACAATGTTACTGAGGACCAGCCCTGGTAGGGAGTACTGTGACAATGTTACTGAGGACCAGCCCTGGTAGGGAGTACTGTGACAATGTTACTGAGGACGAGCTCTGGTAGGGAGTACTGTGACAATGTTACTGAGGATGAGTTCTGGTAGGGAGTACTGTGACAATGTTACTGAGGACGAGCTCTGGTAGGGAGTACTGTGACAATGTTACTGAGGAGAGCCCTGGTAGGGAGTACTGTGACAATGTTACTGAGGAGAGCCCTGGTAGGGAGTACTGTGACAATGTTACTGAGGAGAGCCCTGGTAGGGAATACTGTGACAAACTGACAATGTTACTGCATTAGTTCACAAAATCACAGACAAATTGGACAATAAACACCTATATTACAAGGCTAGGTTGAGGGTGTGGAATACTTCTCCTACAATGCTCTTACAGACATAATGGTGTCCAAACATCAGGGGAAATGTCATCCACAATTTTTGGCCAAATGTCAACCTCTGCCCTACATCCCAAGAAGGGTATATTCAGACCCCCAGTGTACTGGCTGATCCACGCCGTCGGTGTACTCTCTGATATTTCCAGACTCCCCCACAGAATGGCCCAGCATTACCAACATGTCTGTGCAATGTAAACACCCCAAACTGGGCACTCTGACCCCAAACTTCTGACCCCAAATTGGCACTCTGACCCACAAGAACTGCCGGGCACTCTGACCCCAAACTGGGCACTCTGACCCACAAGAACTGCCGGGCACTCTGACCCCAAACTGGGCACTCTGACCCACAAGCACTGCCGGGCACTCTGACCCCAAATTGGGCACTCTGACCCACAAGCACTGCCGGGCACTCTGACCCTAAACTGGGCACTCTGACCCACAAGAACTGCCGGGCACTCTGACCCCAAACCCGGGGCGAACTCCCTGGACCCCGACAAGCGCACCCCGGCTCTGGCACTCTGACCCCTCAAACCCCGGGCACCTCCGGACCACATGAACCCCTGCCTTTGCACTCTGACCCTAGCACTCTGACCCACAAGAACTGCCGGGCACTCTGACCCTAAACTGGGCACTCTGACACACAAGAACTGCCGGGCACTCTGACCCCAAACTGGGCACTCTGACCCACAAGAACTGCCGGGCACTCTGACCCTAAACTGGGCACTCTGACCCACAAGCACTGCCGGGCACTCTGACCCACAAGAACTGCCGGGCACTCTGACCCAAAACTGGGCACTCTGACCCACAAGAACTGCTGGGCACTCTGACCCTAAACTGGGCAATTTGACCCACAAGAACTGCCGGGCACTCTGACCCGAAACTGGGCAATCTGACCCACAAGAACTGCCGGGCACTCTAACCCTAAACTGGGCACTCGGACCCACAAAAAATGCCGGGCACTCTGACCCACAAGCACTGCCGGGCACTCCGACCCTAAACTGGGCACTCTGACCCACAAGAACTGATGAGCACTCTGACCCACAAGCACTGCCGGGCACTCTGACCCTAAATTGGGCACTCTGACCCACAAGCACTGCCGGGCACTCTGACCCTAAATTGGGCACTCTGACCCACAAGCACTGCCGGGCACTCTGACCCACACGCCCTGCCCACCTTGCCTGGGCACTCTGAGCCCAAATCCTCTTCATGCACTGCCACTGCACTCTGTGACTGTCTCCCAATCTGTGGCTGTCTCTCTCTATCTCTCTGAGTCCAGCTGCTAAACCCCACCCTGTGCTGTCTCTCACCTCCCCCATCAGCCGCTCCCACAGCATCCTCTCTGTATAGAGGAAGGTAGGTAGACTCAGGGTGGGGGAGCTGCCACTTGTGGTTTAACTGGCAGATGAGGAGCAGGAGATCTGCTATCTAACTATCTATCTATCTGTCCATCTATCTATCCAGTATCTATCTATGTATCTATCCAGTATCTATCTATCTATCTATCTATGTATCTATCAATCCAGTATCTATCTATCTATCTAAGTATCTATCTATCCAGTATCTATCTATCTATCTATCTATCCAGTATCTATCTATGTATCTATCTATCTATCTATCCAATATCTATCTATCTGTCCATCTATCTATCTACCTATCCAGTATCTATCTATCTATCTATCTATCCAGTATCTATCTATCTATGTATGTATCTATCTATGTATCTATCTATCTAAGTATCTATCTATCCAGTATCTATCTATCCAGTATCTATCTATCTATCTGTCCATCTATCTATCTACCTATCCAGTATCTATCTATCTATCTATCTATCTATCTATCTATCTATCCAGTATCTATCTATCTATGTATCTATCTATCCAGTATCTATCTATCCAGTATCTATCTATCTATCTGTCCATCTATCTATCTACCTATCCAGTATCTATCTATCTATATATCTATCTATCCATCCAGTATCTATCTATCTATCCAGTATATATCTATCTATCTATCTATCCAGTATCTATCTATCCACTATCTATCTAGCTCTCTATCTATCTATATATCCATCCATTATCTATCTATCTATCTATCTAGTATCTATCTATCCCGTATCTATCCATCCAGTATCTATCTATCCCGTATCTATCTATCTATCTATCCATCCATCCAGTATCTATCTATCTATCCATCCATCCAGTATCTATCTATCCATCCGGTATCTGTCTATCTATCCATTCAGTATCTATCTATCTATTTATACAGTATCTATCTATCTATTTATACAGTATATATCTATCTAGTATCTATCTATCCATCCAGTATCTATCTATCTATCCAGTATATATCTATCCATCTATCTATATATCCATCCATTATCTATCTATATATCTATCTATCTAGTATCTCAATCCAGTATCTATCTATCTATCTATCTATCCCGTATCTATATATCCAGTATCTATCTATCTATCTATCCCGTATCTATCTATCTATCCATCCATCCAGTATCTATCTATCTATCCATCCGGTATCTGTCTATCTATCCATCCAGTATCTATCTATCTATCTATCTATTTATACAGTATATATCTATCTAGTATCTATCTATTTATCTATCCAGTATCTACCTATCTATCTATCCATCCAGTATTTATCTATCTATCTATCTATTTATACAGTATTTATCTATCTATTTATACACTATCTATCTAGTATCTGTCTATCTATCTATCTATCATCTATCATCTATCTATATATATCTATCTATCTATCCATCCAGTATCTATCTATCTGTCTATTTATCTATCTGTCTATCTATCCAGTATCTATCTGTCTATTTATCTATCTGTCTATCCAGTATCTATCTATATATCCATCCATTATCTATCTATCTAGTATCTATCAATCCAGTATCTATCTATCTATCCCGTATCTATCTATCCAGTATCTATCTATCTATCTGTCCCGTATCTATCTATCTATCCATCCATCCAGTATCTATCTACCTATTCATCCGGTATCTGTCTATCTATCCATCCAGTATCTATCTATCTATCTATCTATCTATCTATCCAGTATCTACCTATCTATCTATCCATCCAGTATTTATCTATCTATCTATCCATCCAGTATTTATCTATCTATCTATTTATACAGTATTTATCTATCTATTTATACACTATCTATCTAGTATCTGTCTATCTATCTATCTATCTATCATCTATCTATATATATCTATCTATCTATCCATCCAGTATCTATCTATCTGTCTATCTATCCAGTATCTATCTATCTGTCTATTTATCTATCTGTCTATCCAGTATCTATCTATATATCTATCTATCTATCTATCTATCTATATATCCATCCATTATCTATCTATCTAGTATCTATCTATCCAGTATCTATCTATCTATCTGTCCGGTATCTATCTATCCATCCATCCAGTATCTATCTATCTATTTATCCGGTATCTGTCTATCTATCCATCCAGTATCTATCTATCTATCTATCTATCTATTTATACAGTATATATCTATCTAGTATCTATCTATCTATCTATCTATCCAGTATCTATCTATCTATATATCTATCTATCCATCCAGTGTCTATCTATCTATCTATCTATCCATCCAGTATCTATCTATCTATCTATCTATCTATCCAGTATCTATCTATATATCCATCCAGTATCTAACTATCTATCTATCTATCCAGTATCTATCTATCTATCTATATATCCATCCAGTATCTATCTATCTATCCAGTATCTATCTATCTATCTATCTATCCAGTATCTATCTATCTCTCTATCTATCCAGTATCTATCTATCTATCCCGTATCTATCTATCCATCCGGTATCTATCTATCTATCCATCCAGTATCTATCTATTTATACAGTATCTATCTATCTATCCATCCAGTATCTATCTATATATCCATCCAGTATCTATCTATCTATCCAGTATCTATCTATCTATCCTATATCTATCTATCTATATATCTATCCATCCAGTATCTATCTATCCATCCAGTATCTATCTATACAGTATCTATCTATACAGTATCTATCTATATATCTATCCAGTATCTATCTATACAGTATCTATCTATATATCTATCAATCCAGTATTTATCTATCTATCTATCTATACAGTATTTATCTATCTATTTATACACTATCTATCTATCTATCTATCATCTATCTATATATATATATCTATCCATCCAGTATCTATCTATCTATCTGTCTATTTATCTATCTATCTGTCTATCTATCTCTCTATTTATCTATCTATTTATCTATCCATCCATCCAGTATCTATCTATCCGGCTATCTAATTTTTTTATGTCATCAGTGTCCTATCTATCTATCTATCTATCCTGTATCTTTCTGTCTATCTATTTATCTACCCATCCAGTATCTATCTATCTATTTATCTAGCTATCTATCTTTCCTTCCTTATTAATCTATCCCTCTTTTCCTCCCTCCATTCATCTGTCTGTCGCTCTGTCTGTCTGTCTGTCTGTCTATGCAGTCCTGACAGTGCACCTACCACCCAAGTTTGAAAAAAATAAATTTAAGGCATAAAATATCTCCATTTTAATTTTGTGATTCTATCATTATTCTGTCAAATTCACTTTGTTTCCAAACATTGACAGCAGACATCCCACGTGAGTCTGCAGCCTGTGAGTTGGTGGTTGGGGTGAGTGAGGCTGCACTTAGCCATTCTGTGATTTGATGGTCGGGGTGAGTGAGTCTGCACTCAGCCAGTCTGTGAGTTGGTGGTTGGGGTGAGTGAGGCTGCACTGAGCCAGTCTGTGAGTTGGTGTTTGGGGTGAGTGAGGCTCGACTCAGCCAGTCTGTGAGTTGGTGGTTGGGGTGAGTGAGGCTGCACTTAGTTATTCTGTGATTTGATGGTCGGGGTGAGTGAGTCTGCACTCAGCCAGTCTGTGAGTTGGTGGTTGGGGTGAGTGAGGCTGCACTGAGCCAGTCTGTGAGTTGGTGTTTGGGGTGAGTGAGGCTCCACTCAGCCAGTCTGTGAGTTGGTGGTTGGAGTGAGTGAGGCTGCACTCAGCCAGTTTGTGAGCTGGTGGTCGGGGTGAGTGAGGCTGCACACAACCATTCCGTGAGTTGGTGTTTGGGGTGAGTGAGGCTGCACTCAGCCAGTCTGTGAGTTGGTGGTTGGGTGAGTGAGGCTGCACTCAGCCAGTCTGTGAGTTGGTGGTTGGAGTGAGTGAGGCTGCACTCAGCCAGTTTGTGAGCTGGTGGTCGGGGTGAGTGAGGCTGCACTCAACCATTCCGTGAGTTGGTGGAGTTGGTGTTTGCGGTGAATGAGGCTCCACTCAGCCAGTCTGTGAGTTGGTGGTTGGGGTGAGTGAGGCTGCACTCAGCCAGTCTGTGAGTTGGTGGTTGGGGTGAGTGAGGCTGCACTCAACCATTCTGTGAGTTGGTAGTTGGGGTGAGTGAGGCTGCACTCAGCCAGTCTGTGAGTTGGTGGTTGGAGTGAGTGAGGCTGCACTCAGCCAGTCTGTGAGTTGGTGGTTGGAGTGAGTGAGGCTGCACTCAGCCATTCTGTGAGTTGGTGGTTGGGGTGAGTGAGGCTGCACTCAGCCAGTCTGTGAGTTGGTGGTTGCGGTGAGTTATGCTGCACTCAGCCAGAGTTGGTGTTTGGGGTGAGTGAGGCTGCACTCAGCCAGTCTGTGAGTTGGTGGTTGGGGTGAGTGAGGCTGCACTCAACCATTCTGTGAGTTGGTGGTCGGGGTGAGTGAGGCTGCTCTCAACCATTCTGTGAGTTGGTGGTTGGGGTGAGTGAGGCTGCACTCAGCCAGTCTGTGAGTTGGTGGTTGGGGTGAGTGAGGCTGCACTCAGCCAGTCTGTGAGCTGGTGGTTGGAGTGAGTGAGGCTGCACTCAGCCAGTCTGTGAGTTGGTGGTTGGAGTGAGTGAGGCTGCACTCAGCCAGTCTGTGAGTTGGTGGTTGCGGTGAGTTATGCTGCACTCAGCCAGTCTGTGAGTTGGTGGTTGGGGTGAGTGAGGCTGTACTCAGCCAGTCTGTGAGTTGGTGGTTGGGGTGAGTGAGGCTGCACTCAGCCAGTCTGTGAGTTGGTGGTTGGGGTGAGTGAGGCTGCACTCAGCCAGTCTGTGAGTTGGTGGTTGGAGTGAGTGAGGCTGCACTCAGCCAGTCTGTGAGTTGGTGGTTGCGGTGAGTTATGCTGCACTCAGCCAGTCTGTGAGTTGGTGGTTGGGGTGAGGTGGGGGCTGTACTCAGTGATCTGTGAGTTAGTGGTTGGGGTGAGTGAGGCTGCACTTAGCCAGTCTGTGAGTTGGTGGTTGGGGTGAGTGAGGCTGCACTTAGCCAGTCTGTGAGTTGGTGGTTGGAGTGAGTGAGGCTGCACTCAGCCAGTTTGTGAGTTGGTGGTCGGGGTGAGTGAGGCTGCACTCAACCATTCCGTGAGTTGGTGTTTGGGGTGAGTGAGGCTGCACTCAGCCAGTCTGTGAGTTGGTGTTTGCGGTGAGTGAGGCTCCACTCAGCCAGTCTGTGAGTTGGTGGTTGCGGTGAGTGAGGCTGCACTCAGCCAGTCTGTGAGTTGGTGGTTGGGGTGAGTGAGGCTGCACTCAGCCATTCTGTGAGTTGGTAGTTGGGGTGAGTGAGGCTGCACTCAGCCAGTCTGTGAGTTGGTGGTTGGAGTGAGTGAGGCTGCACTCAGCCAGTCTGTGAGTTGGTGGTTGGGGTGAGTGAGGCTGCACTCAACCATTCTGTGAGTTGGTGGTTGGGGTGAGTGAGGCTGCACTCAGCCAGTCTGTGAGTTGGTGGTTGCGGTGAGTTATGCTGCACTCAGCCAGTCTGTGAGTTGGTGGTTGGGGTGAGTGAGGCTGCACTCAGCCAGTCTGTGAGTTGGTGGTTGGAGTGAGTGAGGCTGCACTCAGCCAGCTTCAGAGTTGGTGGTTGGCGTGAGTTGGCGCTGCACTCCAGCCAGTCTGGTGGAAGCTGGTGGTTGGGGTGAGGAGGCTGCACTCAGCCAGAGTTAGTGGTTGGCTGAGGATGCCAGCACTCAGCCATCTCTGTGAGTTGGTGGTTCCGTGAGTTATGCTGCACTCAGCCAGTCTGTGAGTTGGTGGTCGGGGTGAGTGAGGCTGCACTCAGCCGGTCTGTGAGTTGGTGGTTGGGGTGAGTGAGGCTGCACTCAGCCGGTCTGTGAGTTGGTGGTTGGGGTGAGTGAGGCTGCACTTAGCCAGTCTGTGAGTTGGTGGTTGCAGTGAGTGAGGCTGCACTCAGCCAGTTTGTGAGTTGGTGGTCGGGGTGAGTGAGGCTGCACTCAGCCAGAGTTGGTGGTTGGGCTGAGTGATGCTGCACTCAGCCATTCTGTGAGTTGGTGGTTCCGGTGAGTTATGCTGCACTCAGCCAGTCTGTGAGTTGGTGGTTGGGGTGAGTGAGGCTGCACTCAGCCAGTCTGTGAGTTGGTGGTGGGGGTGAGTGAGGCTGCACTCAGCCGGTCTGTGAGTTGGTGGTTGGGGTGAGTGAGGCTGCACTCAGCCGGTCTGTGAGTTGGTGGTTGGGGTGAGTGAGGCTGCACTTAGCCAGTCTGTGAGTTGGTGGTTGGGGTGAGTGAGGCTGCACTCAGCCAGTTTGTGAGTTGGTGGTCGGGTGAGTGGGAGGCTGCACT
The DNA here is from genome assembly GCA_933207985.1 of Pelobates cultripes. NCBI lineage: Eukaryota > Metazoa > Chordata > Amphibia > Anura > Pelobatidae > Pelobates > Pelobates cultripes. Next base: position 156,324,467 of record OW240918.1, read on the forward strand.
CAAACCGCCCGTGAGTTGGTAGTTTCTGGGGTGAGTGAGCAAGGCTGCACCTGGCCAGTCTGCAGTTGGTGGTTGGGAAGGAGTGAGGCTGCACTCAGCCAGTCTGTGAGCTGGTGGTTGGGTGAGGGAGGCTGTACCAGCCAGTCTGTGAGTTGGTGGCTGGGGGTGAGTGAGGCTGCACTTAGCTCAGCCCTGTGAGTTGGTGTTGCAGTGAGTGAGGCTGCACCCAGCCAGTCTGTGATATGGTCGGGTGAGTGAGGCCGCACTCAACCATTCTGTGAAGGTGTTTGGGTGAGTGAGGCTGCACTCAGCCAGCTCACAGAGTTGGTGGTTGGGGTGAGTGAGGATGTACTCAGCCAGCCCAGAGTTGGTGGTTGGGTGAGGAGTGGGGCTGCACTCAGCCAGTCTGGCGAAAGCTGGTGGTTGGGGTGAGTGAGGCTGCACTCAACCATTCTGTGAGTTGGTGGTTGGGGTGAGTGAGGCTGCACTCAGCCAGTCTGTGAGTTGGTGGTTGGAGTGAGTTAGGCTGCACTCAACCATTTTGTGAGTTGGTGGTTGAGGTGAGTGAGGCTGCACTCAGCCAGTCTGTGAGTTGGTGGTTGGGGTGAGAGAGGCTGCACTCAGCCAGTCTGTGAGTTGGTGGTTGGGGTGAGTGAGCTGCACTCCAGCCAGTCTGTGAGTTGGTGGCTGGAGTGAGTGAGGCTGCACTCAGCCAGTCTGTGAGTTGGTGGTTGGGCGGTGAGTTACATGCTGCACTCCAGCCAGTCTGTGAGTTGGTGGTTAGTGAGTGAGGCTGCACTAGCCAGAGTTAGTGGCTGGGCTGAGTGATGCTGCACTCCAGCCATTCCCTGTGAGTTGCGTGGTTGGGGTGAGTGAGGCTGCACTCAACCATTCTGTGAGTTGGTGGTTGGGGTGAGTGAGGCTGCACTCAACCATTCTGTGAGTTGGTGTTTGGGGTGAGTGAGGCTGCACTCAGCCAGTCTGTGAGTTGGTGGTTGGGGTGAGTGAGGCTGCACTCAGCCAGTCTGTGAGTTGGTGGTTGGGGTGAGTGAGGCTGCACTCAGCCAGTCTGTGAGTTGGTGGTTGGGGTGAGTGAGGCTGCACTCAGCCAGTCTGTGAGTTGGTGGTTGGGGTGAGTGAGGCTGTACTCAGCCAGTCTGTGAGTTGGTGGTTGGGGTGAGTGAGGCTGCACTTAGCCAGTCTGTGAGTTGGTGGTCGGGGTGAGTGAGGCTGCACTCAACCATTCCGTGAGTTGGTGTTTGGGGTGAGTGAGGCTGCACTCAGCCAGTCTGTGAGTTGGTGGTTGGGGTGAGTGAGGCTGCACTCAGCCAGTCTGTGAGTTGGTGGTTGGGGTGAGTGAGGCTGCACTCAACCATTCTGTGAGTTGGTGGTCGGGGTGAGTGAGGCTGCTCTCAACCATTCTGTGAGTTGGTGTTTGGGGTGAGTGAGGCTGCACTCAGCCAGTCTGTGAGTTGGTGGTTGGGGTGAGTGAGGCTGCACTCAGCCAGTCTGCGAGTTGGTGGTTGGGGTGAGTGAGGCTGCACTCAACCATTCTGTGAGTTGGTGGTTGGGGTGAGTGAGGCTGCACTCAGCCAGTCTGTGAGTTGGTGGTTGGAGTGAGTGAGGCTGCACTCAACCAGTGTGTGAGTTGGTGGTTGAGGTGAGTGAGGCTGCACTCACTCACTGACAGACACAAACACACACACATACATGCCAGACAATTTCACGGGGTACATACAGGTACACAAAGTTACTGGTGCTCCCCGAGCTTAGTGAGGAATGGAGAGTGTGTGTGTGTTACCTGGCTCCTCATATAAAGTCCGATGCACCTTTCACAAGTGTCGTAAGGAAGTCATCTGACATCTCTACCTCACAGAAGAGAAGAGGGGGCAGGCAGTCAGAGCGTTCCTTTTAGGGGCTCGGTCTGCTGTAGTACCGCAGTGTGGTCTCCTCCATGAGGACCCTTTTTCAAAACCAGACCCCTTACAGGCGTACTGACTGTCACCCCCTGACGGTGACCCTTTACCCCAGTATCTGATTCCCCACCCCCAGTTCCATCTCCCAACCTGGCCATGTTATTTGTCTCCGCTCAGGTTGTTTTCTTGTCCCCCCCTGTTTTTGTTCCTTCCCTTGCCCTGGTTAATTGTCTCCCTTCAGTAACTTGTTCACCCCCTTTGTCTCATGTCTCCCCCGCTCACCCCAGTGAGTTTCACTGTATGTTTTCTTGGCACTAATTGAAAATTTTCTAATTTCACGACGAGTTGAGAAATGTTAACTGTGAGGTAATTTTCCTGTAACGCACTGTGCGTGGTTTGGGGGTGATTGCGCTTTACTTTGATGAAATAATTACCTTCGATCTGCTTTTACATTATATGGAACGTACCCAGAAAGCATTCTCAAACCGCTGGAACCTTTTTGCATCACTATATTCACTTTATCATGTGCACATCTTAAATATGAAGAAATAAACGCTACGTTTTAACAAAGACCTCTAATGCAGATTATTATCCCTGTTATTTGTTTTTATTATATAACTATCTGTCTTGCACCCGGCATTTACCTTTTTGAGTTTTTGGATTTTTGAACTGTTAGAGCCTGAGTACAGAGAACTGCATTTATCTAATATATATATATATACACACACACACACACACACACACACACATTAGCGGCGTACATACCACGGTCGCAGGAGTCGCAGCTGCGACCGGGCCCGTCACTCCAGGGGTCCCTGCCGCGCTGCACACCCCTGCAGGCCCCCGCGACCGGGTACCAGCTGCCACATTTTGCGACCCCAGCCCGTGCTGCAAACCACCGGGGCCGCATGTTAAGGGGTCCATCGGGTGGTCCATGCTGTCAAAGCCACCCGATGGATATGGATTGTCAGGGGGCCCGGTCAGCGCTGGGCGCTTTAACAGCGCGACCGGGCCCCCTGTGATGACATCACAAGCTGGGAGGAAGTGATTCCCTGGTCACTCCTCCCAGCTATCAGCCCGCGCGGGAGGAAGCAGGAAGGAAGAGGGAGTCAGAGTGGGAACTTTGACTCCCATCAGACTGAGCCCCCACTGGACCCCAGGGAAAGTAACAAAAGGTAGGAAACATTTTGTGTATGTGTGTGTGTGTCTCTGTATGTGTGTGTGTCTGCATGTGTGTGTCTGTCTCTATGTATGTGTGTGTCTGTCTCTGTATGTGTGTGTGTCTCTGTGTGTGTGTCTGTGTCTCTGTATGTGTGTGTTATTGTATGTGTGTGTGTGTGTCTCTGTATGTGTGTGTGTCTGTATGTGTCTGTCGGGGGGTGTCTGTCTGTGTGTACGTGTTTGTGACTATGTATGTTTATTTCGGGGGGGGGCCCACGGATCGGGGGAGAGAGGGGAGGGAAGGGGAGAGGGGCGGGGGGGCCCACAGAGCGGTTTCGCACCGGGGCCCCTTGGATTGTGTGTACGCCACTGACACACACACACATTATTTTTTTTATTATCGGGAGAGCTGGATCATTTCACTGGGGTCCAGTGAAGCTGCTGTGATCCTATAATCTTCATGCTTTTTCTTGCTCTGTTCCTTCACCGCAGGGCGCAAGGGAATCGAACAGTTAGATCACAGCTCCGTCTCCGTCCGATGAACAGGCTGACAAACACCCATTTGTCAGTTCAAAGTTCCTAGTAGACCTGGCTCCTGGGATTTGTCGAACCCTGTAATTCCTCAAGGCTCCTTTGGAATTTTACTTTCATTTTCGCAATCTGTGAATTTATTTTCTTGTTTTCAGTGATGCTGGCGGTCATAGAAGTCGTCTCTGTGTAAAATTCTGGTTTTCACTTCCAAAACTCTACATAATGCAACTCCTGTACAAATTAGGTGTACTTCAACTTTACCACAGCGTGGTACTTAACTGTTGTCAATGATGCAGCTTGCCGGGTGGTGTTTCCCTAGATGCACACAGTATACATCTGTAGAGGGTAAAAAATAATCCATATAGTGAAGTAGAATAAAACCTGGTTAACTCACAGTAAATATTAGAGTTTGGCACCTTGGGGTGTCTCCCCTGATCACGGCTGGGGGACTATCACCTTATTGACGTCCTTCCACCAATTATACGGTTCAGAAAAAAATTCCACTTATTATTTATTATTTATTCCACTTATTTATTATATACAAAATAACAAAAAACTAATAATGCAAGTCAAATAAATAAAATGTCCTACTCTTTTCCTCCACCACAGGGACATCAAAATATAATAACACCATACAGCAAACACCTTCAGGTGAAAATGTAGCTTCCCACCTACCTAACCTCCCTAATACACGGGATGTCCCGTCTAGGCCCCTGCGCTCTGCTGAAGACCTACGTCTATCTTCTGTCCATACTCCTACATCTGATGCTCACCTTCAAGACTTCTCCAGGGCTGCACCTTTCCTGTGGAATGCCCTTCCCCTCTCCGTTAGACTTTCACCCAGTTTCCACTCCTTCAAAAAATAATTGAAAACCCACTTTTTCAGGAAAGTGAACAATTAAACTGTTAACAGCTTTCCTTCCACCTTGGTAACCTACTCTGCTACCTCTCCTGCAACTGTGTCTTCCAAAAAGCCAACCTTTCAGTGTTCTAGTAACCTACTTTTCTAGTATGTGACATACATCCTGCCCTTACCTCTTGTGTCCCTTTACCCCACTCCCTGACAGGTATGGCCTGTAATTACAGAGGGATTCCGAATAGTGATTAGAACATGGGTGACAATTAATAATGACAGAGTGACAGATAAAATCCCAGAACTCTGTATCAGGACGGATAATTTTCTGCTGTTCCTGAATTGTGGCAGCTGGTATAAGATGTGCACTAATTCTAGTTAGTGTTTTATATAAAAACATGGTTTATTAACACGGACTATGCTGTCAATGTCGTATCATTTTAATGAGCAAAATGTTTGAAACAAAATAATTTTCATTTATTTATTTTTTTACTCTTAACAGTCATCGGCAGTGTTGTCATATGATAGACCAATGTGTATAAAAACGTTTGTTCTGTCACAGGGTGGACAATCTCCGTGTCCTGCGCAGTCAAGTAATGCAGCGTACAACACGCGTATCGCTATGCTCGTCTCCCGGTGTCAGTCTTTCTATTATCCAATCAGATTACTCCGTTGTTTAATGGTGATATTCTAATCCAATAGGAATTGCCTATATACCAACTATTGTTCTACAAATTAGGCATTTCTACCCAAAACAAAATATAGATTTCTCAATGCATTGATAATACTTGACAATATGTATGATCTACATGATGTGCTACTGCAGTGTATTGTGTTTATTTGGGCGTTTTAACCCATTATAATTATACTTTATTTAGAAAGTGCCCTCACATTCAGAAATGCTGTAACCAATTAAAAACTAGACTTTTTTGTGGCGTGGGCCTTTTTTTTTTTTTATCACAATACATTGTGGGAGACTGCTTCCTCCATATTCGACTATTGCATGCTGGGGGTTCGGTCCCCCCGAGATAGATTTAGTGTAGCTTCCCTGTGCGTGGGGCCTGCCTGTATTTCTGACTTGTGAACGGGATAATAAAACCGTAAAGATAGCAAGCCTGACCCATGATGTCATTTATCTATATTTCTACTTTATGTACTATACTCCTACTGAAATGACGGGGAAGAGCAGGATTGGCTGTGAAATTTGAGCCAGTTCCTGCAGAAATTGCAGATCTGCCTCATTCAGGACAAACTCCGCACCAGGGTTATTTCTGTTTGTTTCTTTTTCATTTCTGTATTTTCTACCTTTTACAATATCATATCTGTGTAATGCATAACAACTCATTTTGGAGTGTGCTTATTGGGGATAAGATGACACCAGCTCGCCATGTCCCTTGGTAACTGAATGGATTTAAGTTTCTGGCATTTCGATTTTTCGACGTTTGCATTGTAGTTTATCGCAATTAGAAATCTGCCTGTTTTGTGTCTGAGAATTCTCCTACGCAGGGTGAAGGGGCACAAGTGTGGGCAGGCGGTATACCTCAAGGAATGAACGGCAGACAAATTAGCAATGTCACATCTAAGAGAAAGCAGATTACCCCTAGGCCTGTGCCTTACAAGCCAAACGATCAAAGCTCCCCAGGCTCCCCCTTCCAAAGAACAGAAGACACTTTGTATCATGAACTTCCCAGATCACGGGAAAAGCCAATCACCCCAGCAATGACTCCAATGTCAGATCAATGGTCCATTGCCTAAAATATTGAGGCTGAAATTGCTGTTTGCGATTCTTTCTATTGAGATTTCAAAACCTGCAGCCATTGTGCAACGTGAATGTTTTCTGAATTGTTTAATACTCGTTATAGGAGGTCTGATTATTTAATACTCGTTGTATAAGGTCTGATTATTTAATACTTGGTTAATACTCGTTGTATGAGGTCTGATTATTTAATACTCGTTGTATGAGGTCTGATTCCCTTTTTTCTAGAAGTTTGGTCTTTAAGGGGTTAAAGGACCACTATAGTGGCAGGAAAACATACTCGTTTTCCTGGCACTATAGTGCCCTGAGGGTGCCCCCACCCTCGGGGTCCCCCTCCCGCTGGGCTCTAGGGGGTGGAAGGGGTTGAATTTACCTCTTTCTCCAGCACCGGGCGGTGAACTCTCCTCCTCCTCCTCGGCTGAATGCGCATGCGCGGCAGAAGCCGCGCGTGCATTCAGCCAGTCCATAGGAAAGCATTATTTATGCTTTCCTATGGATGCTGGCGTCTTCTCGCTGTGAAAATCACAGTCGGAGGCGCCTCTAGCGGCTGTCAATGAGACAGCCACTAGAGGCTGTTTTAACCCTAAAGTAAACATAGCAGTTTCTCTGAAACTGCTATGTTTATAGAAAAAAGGGTTAACCCTAGCTGGACCTGGCACCCAGACCACTTCATTAAGCTGAAGTGGTCTGGGTGCCTATAGTGGTCCTTTAATACTCGTTGCTGTTAGTGATTCTCAGTCCCTTTGTCTAGCTTCTCAGAACAATATGCAGCATTTCCTGGGTGCTCTCATTAAACAGATTAGACATATAGATCGATTAGAGAGAGATAGGATGGGATACAGCAGACATGTTATACGAGATGTATATTAAAGAACGCAGAGGAAGTGAATGCAGATTTAGAGAAGAACAATGGTTTCTGAATTTAGCTACAGATCAAACCATGCAGTTCCTATCCGCAGGGGGCAGATAATGATACATCCCCTCCTGCAGGAAGAGGGGGCGCTCTAAATAGGCAGGGCTGTTCACAGGTAGGATACAAGCAGAGAGCAAGGGTCCACTCAACTGCACTGCATGAAGGAGAGGGGCAGCACTAAAAATATCAAGGCTACTAAAGAAAGGACACCATTACCACTACAGTTGGTAAATGCTGCTTCAACTGTCACATAGCCATAAGGTGTTAAGTGCCCGGTGAGTGTGACAGGGCAGTTGGTGAACGGTGTGACAGGACAGTTGGTGAACGCTGTGACAGTAAGTGCCCGGTGGGTGTGACAGGGCAGTTGGTGAACACTGTGACAGTAAGTGCCCGGTGGGTGTGACAGGACAGTTGGTGAACGCTGTGACAGTAAGTGCCCGGTGGGTGTGACAGGGCAGTTGGTGAACGCTGTGACAGTAAGTGCCTGGTGGGTGTGACAGGGCAGTTGGTGAATGCTGTGACAGTAAGTGCCCAGTGGGTGTGATAGATATTAGATTTATGAGACATGAGAGGAAATGTTGGGGGGTTGGCAGATTGTTGTGGGTTTCTGGGTATTAGACCAATGAGGAGAGGTTAGCATAATAAACCGTCACATGGGTTAGAAAGCAGTGGTTGTGGTCTGTGTTACAGATCAGATCAGCAGATTGATTGTTAAACGAGCAGGGAATGAAGTAGGAGGAAGGAAGAGGTCGAATGGGGTGTTAAGGCAGGTGAAAAACAGGAAATGGTGAAGATTGAGAATAGAAATCTGACAGTGACCAAAAAACAAGCAAAATGCCTCAAAACTCAGAACAATGAAATGCTGAGGTATAACAAATAAACCGATTGTGGCACAGAGCTGGTCTTTCACAGGTTAACTCCACTAAAGATCCCAGTGAGGCTCAGGAACAAGTAATAAAATACCATAATAATAATCAAAGCAAGTAAGGTGTAACGGCACCCCCAGCATAAAAGGGTTAAAAGCCGTTTAGTAGATCTTCCCCTTCCAGAGATGCAGGCACAGCTACTGCAGAACAGCAAACTCCCGAACTGGATACAAAGTAGCACTCCAAACTCCTGAACTGGAACCTCACGAATAGCTGCTAGCAGACGAATAGGAAAAACACCCAAGCGGCTTACACTCCTGGCAATCAGTCTCTATCAGCATACAGTAAATCCCCCCAAGAACGAGACAGAGCTCCGTGTTGAGGGTCAAGCAGTGGTCTGTTTAATGAGGGCTACCTGCCCAGTATTTATGCAGGTCTCCCACCTGGTGGACACTCCCCTAGGGGACCAAATGGGAGACTGTGACAAAGACATTGTAGCAACCAATCACAGGGTACACACTTAGCCATTCCCCTTTTCTTCCCCAGAACCCTCTGCTCTGCCCGGGGAGATAATTGTGAAGTAATTCAATTATCTCCCAGGACAGAGCCCAAATGCCATTTTAGGTGACAATAACAAAAAAACATAAAAATACATAACAGTTATATTTTACCACATTTTACAGGCATTCAACAGGTCCCCAGATAGCTAGGATCTGAGCTCACCAAAGTACCGAATAGCGCTCAGATCCTATGCACACAGTGCAATTGCCGTGGAGCCAAAGTGTTCACAAAGTCAGTTTTCATACGAATGAACTCCACGGGATTCCTATCTGGGGTATGGTGTATTCTGGTACAACTACCGAATATAGGGCCGTTCATGCACGTCTACCAAACAAGAAGGGAGGTCGGCGGCTTCAGCGGTGTTCGCGCCCAAAATGTATCCGTTTTCAGTTCCATGAGTTGGGCGTCGAACACCGATGTGCGTTCGCGTGTTTAAAATGGCAGCGACCTCGTGTTCGGTATACGAATGGCGGCCACCCAGCATTCGTCAATTAAGCTGCGGTTAACCGCAGCTACTGGGAGGTTAATTGCCGACACACTCCAGCTCCCAGGTGGTCCAGTCATTCGTGCGTTAGTTCGGTAGATTGAATCTACCGACCGCCAGGCAGAAAGGCACGAATAAGCCTTTTCTGCTGGGGAAAAGAAGGCTTTTAACATGAGGCCATAGACCAAAGGTAACAGGCTAGCAACCAGGCTTCTCCAATGCAATGTGGCGAGATTGGTCTCGTCACATCTCTCTCCTTTTCCAAACAGACTAACAGGGTATCTGACCTCCTGGCGGTCAGTGCCCTTGTTAGTCCAGCAGCCCACCCACAAAACACAATCAGTAATACAGCCCACCCACAATAACTGGTTACTACACCTGGGTAGAGGAGAAGCTTGTCCATGTCCAGTTGTCTCACCATGGCTGTGTGGGTTACTGGTAAGCTGCGTGGTCAGAGACCAGCGGTACTCTGCCCTGGTGCCAGCGCTACCACGGGAGTAGCCTGGTTGTTGGAGGGGGAGACTGACTGTCTCCCCTTTAGATACACAGCTCCGCTGCTGAAGTGGGAGACCGACTGTCTCCCCTTTGGCTAAACAGCCCTGTCGCTGGGGGGCAGGACCGACCGTCCCTACCCCCTGTGCTGTAAGTGCAGAGACCATGGTCCCATCTGCACGGTTGTGGGGCTTACTGTCTCCCGCTTGTACGTTAAGCTGCCGCTGGGGAGAGGGGGTAACGAGAATATAATTTTGCCTCTTTATAAATAATTTTGCCTCTTCCATATATACTTCCAGCCGCGGGGGAGGGAGACCGACTGTCTCTGCTCCCAATACAGAGTCCTGCTGCTGGGGAAAGGAGACTGGGCTCTTTATTCCCTGTAGGACACTCTGCCGCTGGGGAATGGAGACTGGGCTCCCAATTCCCTGCTGTATCTCCCACTGGGGAATGGAGACTGGGCTCCCAATTCCCTGTAATTCACTCTGCTGCTGGGGGACAGGAGCAACTATCTGTCCCCTGTAACTCAGCCTGCCGCTGGGGAATGGAGCTTGGGCTCCCAATTCCCTGCAATTCACTCTGCTGCTGGGGGACAGGAGCAACTATCTCTGTCCCCTGTAACTCAGCCTGCCGCTGGGGAATGGAGCTTGGGCTCCCAATTCCCTGCAATTCACTCTGCTGCTTGGGGACAGGAGCAGCCATCTCTGTCCCCTGTAACTCAGCCTGCCGCTGGGGCATGGAGACTGGGCTCCCATTTCCCTGCAGGACCGGTGGAGAGACCTCGGTCCCATCTCCACCAGCCACCTGGGGTTCTTCCCAGTAACACTCTGCAATATCTGCCCAGCTGAATAGGTCTGGATCTGGGTCTCCGCTTCCCTGCTGAGCCTTCTCACTGGAGTGGAACAGATCTTGGTAGCCCTGCTCCAGCTCCATCTCTCGGGTCACTAGGTGGACCAGGTCTTGCTCAATCTCATGAGTGTCGTCCCAGTCATACCTGCTGTCCCTCCACTCCAAGAGATCATGGAACCGGGCTTGTGTAGGGCTCCCAAACTCAGGCTCTGAAAAAGTCTCCCATAACAGTAAATATAAAAGAAACAAATTAAAACCAATGTGGCTTAGTAGAGAAGTAAAACAAGAGATTAAAAATAAGAAAAGGGCATTTAAAGCATTTAAATCGGACAAATCAGATGCAAGATATAAGGAAGCACATAATGCATGCAAAAAGGCAATTAGACTTGCTAAACTTCAAAATGAAAAAATGATAGCTAAATAGAGCAAAACCAACCCCAAAGCATTTTTTAAGTACATAAATTCTAAAAAAAACAAAAATGAAAGTGTAGGTACACTAAAAACTGAAACGGGGGTGTTAGTTAATGAAGACCAGGAAAAGGCAGGAATTTTAAATAACTATTTCTCCTCCGTATATATTAAGGAAGAACCCATGGCAATAGATGTGCAAATGATTGCTACTAAAAACTTGCAGAATAGTGATGTCCCGAACGGTTCGCCGAACGGTTCGCCGCGGACTCATCATTGAGTAAACTTTGACCCTGTACCTCACAGTCAGCAGACACATTCCAGCCAATCAGCAGCAGACCCTCCCTCCCAAACCCTCACACCTCCTGGACAGCATCCATTTTGAAGCTGCATTCTTAGTGAGCTGTCCAGGAGGTGGGAGGATGGGAAGGAGAGATAAGCAATATTAGTCGAGAGCGGAAAAGCTTGGCGTTATTTCCTATTCAAAATAATTGTAATTAGTTAACTCAAGACAAGGTGCTGCAGAAACTTAAGAAAGTTAATATAAACAAAGCTCCAGGGCTGTGGTATCCATCCACAGTACTTAAGGAACTAAGTGTAGAAATAAGTGAACCTCTGTTTTTAATCTTTCAAGATTCTTTTCTTTCAGGAAGTGTTCAGGAGGATTGGAGGAAGGCAGATGTGGTTCCTATATTCAAAAAGGGTTCAAAATCCTTGCCTGGAAATTATAGACCTGTGAGCTTAACTTCTGTGGCTGGTAAAATATTTGAAAGGTTATTAAGGGATAATATTCAAGAATTCCTTGAGAAGAATATGGTTATCAGCAAAAATCAGCAAGGTTTTATGAAGCACAGGTCATATCAAACTAACTTGATTGCGTTCTACGAAGAAGTAAGTAGAAGTATAGATCAGGGTGTTGCCGTGGATGTGATCTATTTGGATTTTGCCAAGGCATTTGATACAGTTCCACACAAAAGATTAGTGTTCAAACTCAAGGAAATCGGTCTAGATGAAAATGCTTGTTCTTGGGTAGAACATTGGCTTAAAAACAGAGTACAAAGAGTTGTCATTAATGGTAAATTTTTAAGCTGGACAGAGGTGGCAAGTGGTGTCCCTCAGGGGTCTGTTCTGGGACCCCTTCTATTTAACATGTTTATAAAATGATCTTGAAGACAGCATTGAAAGTCATGTTTCAGTGTTTGCAGATGACACAAAACTTTGTAAAATAATACAATGTGAGCAAGATATTACTTTGCTGCAGAGGGATTTAGATAGACTGGGGGACTGGGCACTCAAATGGCAGATGAAATTTAATGTTGAAAAATGCAAAGTTATGAACTTCGGCGTAAAGAATACACAAGCAACGTAAACCCTTAATGGAAGCGAATTAGGGATAACAACACATGAAAAGGACTTGGGAATTGCTATAGACAACAAACTATGCAACAATGTGCAATGTCAATCAGCAGTGGCCAAGGCCAGTAAGGTATTGTCATGCATGAAAAAGGGCATTAATTCTCGGGACGAGAATATAATTTTGCCTCTTTATAAATCACTGGTAAGAACCCATATTGAATATGCTGTGCAATTTTAGGCACCTGTTCTAAAGAAGGATATTATAGCACTAGAAAAAGTGCAGAGGCGGGCTACAAAATTAATAAAAGGAATGGAACATATCAGCTATGAAGAAAGGTTAACGAATTTAAACCTATTTAGTTTAGAAAAATGTCGCCCGAGAGGGGATATGATAACATTATATAAATATATTCGGGGCCAATACAAACCATTGTGTGGAAATCTATTCACAAACCGGACTTTACATAGGACACGAGGCCATGCATTTAGACTGGAAGAAAGAAGATTTCGTCTAAGGCAAAGGAAAGGTTTTTTTTACTGTAAGAACCATCAGGATGTGGAATTCTCTGCCTGAAGAAGTGGTTTTATCAGAGTCCATACAGATGTTCAAACGGCTACTAGATGCATACTTACAAGAACAGAATATTCAAGGATATAATCTTTCAATGTAGGGTAATAACTGCTTGATCCAAGGATAAATCTGACTGCCATTCTGGGGTCAAGAAGGAATTTTTTTTCCTAGCTTGTTGCAAAATTGTGCTTCAAACTGGTTTTTTTTGCCTTCTTTTGGATCAACAGCAAAAAACAAATGTGAGGTAGGCTGAACTTGATGGACGCAAGTCTCTTTTCAGCTATGTAACTATGTAACAAGCCAGGACCATCAAACTCATCTCCCTCTGGCTTGTCATGCTCGGCTGTCCAGGGCAGGTACTGTGCCCCATACCACCAGAGCGCCTGGTAGGCATCTTCCAGCCACATCTCCTGCCATACCCTGAGCTCCAATTCCTTCACCCATTCCTCCAGGGGCTGCTCTCCCAGGAAGGGCATCCGCAGGGCTAGTCGCTTCTGTAATCGCTGGTCTTCCTTGGGGAGTCTCTCGCCCCGCTGGTACTCCACAATACCCAGTGCCTGGTACCAGATGCCTTTGCGAACTGCATCTCCGTCATCCATGACACCCTCATCGTACTCCACTGCTGGTTCCATCCTAGTGCTGTCAGGGTCGCTGTACTCAGACATGCGTTGCCCTTAATTTGTAAAATCCAAAGAAATGGTGTCTCCTGTAGCTGTCCTTCTGGCTGTAGGAACGATCCCACCGCTGTCACCAATTGAAACGGCACCCCCAGCATAAAAGGGATAAAAGCCGTTTAGTAGATCTTCCCCTTCCAGAGATACAGGCACAGCTACTGCAGAACACCAAACTCCCGAACTGCATATAAGGGAATGCTCCAAACTCCCGAACAGCATACAAAATAGCACTCCAAACTCCTGAACTGGAACCTCACGAATAGCTGCTAGCAGACGAATAGGAAAAGCACCCAAACAGCTTACACTCCTGGCAATCAGTCTCTATCAGCATACAGTAAATTCCTCCAAGAACGAGACAGAGCTCCGTGTTGAGGGTCAAGCAGTGGTCTGGTTTAATGAGGGCTACCTGCCCAGTATTTATGCAGGTCTCCCACCTGGTGGACACTCCCCTAGGGGACCAAATGGGAGACTGTGACAAAGACATTGTAGCAACCAATCACAGGGTACACACTTAGCCATTCCCCTTTTCTTCCCCAGAACCCTCTGCTCTGCCCGGGGAGATAATTGTGAAGTAATTCAATTATCTCCCAGGACAGAGCCCAAGCGCCATTTTAGGTGACAATAACACAAAGACATAAAAATACATAACAGTTATATTTTACCACATTTTACAGGCATTCAACAGGTCCCCAGATAGCTAGGATCTGAGCGCACCAAAGTACCGAATAGCGCTCAGATCCTATGCACACAGTCCAATCGCCATGGAGCCAAAGTGTTCACAAAGTCAGTTTTCATACGAATGAGCTCCACGGGATTCCTGTAACGGACCGTTTTGCACAAAAGGGGTAAAAACCATTTAGGCGATCGGCCCCCTTTCCAGAGATGCAGGCACAGCTACTGCAGAACACCAAACACACGAACTGCCAATAAGTGAATGCTCCTGTAACGGACCGTTTTGCACACAAGGGGTAAAAACCGTTTAGGCGATCGGCCCCCTTTCCAGAGATCCAGGCACAGCTACTGCAGAACACCAAAACTCACGAACTGGATACAAAATAGCACTCCAACTCCCGAACTGGAACCTCCCAAATAGCTGCTAGCAGACGAACAGGAAAAGCAGACGAACAGCTTACACTCCTGGCAATCAGTCTCTAACAGCATACAGTGAATCCCCCCAAGAACGAGACAGAGCTCCGTGTTGAGGGTCAAGCAGTTTAATGAGGGCTACCTGCCCAGCTTTTATGCAGGTCTCCCACCTGGTGGACACTCCCCTAGGGGACCAAATGGGAGACTGTGACAAGGGACAGACAAGTATACAAAAGGGACACACAGTCCCAGTATATTCCCACAATGCATCCTGGCTTCCTCCCCTCTGCCCTGGGAGATAATTGGGAAGTAACTCAATTATCTCCCAAGACAAAGGCAAAACTCCATTACACACGTGGGAACACAAAACCAGCATAACACTTTAAAATGCACAAAGTAACATTTACTATATAAACCACAGACATGTAACATATCCCCAGATAGCTCAGGTCTGAGTGCACCTTATTAGGTGAATGGCACTCAGACTACACGAATACAGTTCAATCGCCATGGAGCCAAAGTCTTTACAGTCAGTTTCATACGAATGGGCTCCATGGGATTCCTATCTGGGGTATAAGATATTCACACAAAAATACCGAACACCGGGTCATTCGTGTGCTTTCACCGAACAAGAAGGGAGGTCGGCGGCTTCAGCGGTGTTCGCGCAAAACTGTGTCCGATTTTAGTTCCATAAAATAGAGGCGAACACCGCTGTTCATTCGTATGGTTTAAAATGGCCGCGACCTCGTGTTCGGGATACGAACGGCGGCCACCCAGCGTTCATCAATTAAGCTGCGGTTAACCGCAGCTTCAGGGAGGTTAATTGCCGGCACACTCCAGCTCCCAGGTGGTCCAGTCATTCGTACGGTTGTTCGGTAGATTGAAACTACCGAACAACCGGCAGAAAAGCACGAATACAGCTTTTCTGCATGCAAAAATAAAGTCTTTTAAAAGGGGGCCATAGTCCAAAGGCAGCAGGCGAGCAACCAGGCTTCTCCAATGCAATGTGGCTAGATTGGTCTCGTCACATCTCTCCCCTTTTCCAAACAGACTAACAGGGTATCTGACCTCCTGCCGGTCAGTGCCCTTGTTAGTCCAGCAGCCCACCCACAACAAATAATAAACAGCACAGCCCACCCACAATAAATGGTTACTACACCTGGGTAAAGGGAAGCTTGTCCATGTCCAGGTGCCTCACCACGGCTGTGCTGGGTACGGGTACGCTGACTTGGTGGGTTGCTGCGTGGGCAGAGACCAGCGGCACTCTGCCCTGTTGCCAGCGCTACTGGGAGGGTAGCCTGGTGGAAGCCTGGTTGTTGGAGGGGGAGACCGACTGTCTCCCCTTTAAATACACCGCTCTGCTGCTGCTGCTGGAGACTGACTGTCTCCCCTTTAGATGCACAGTCCTGCTGCTGGAGACCGACCGTCTCCCCTTTGGTTACCCATCTCTGCTGCTGGAGGGGGAGACCGACTGTCTCCCCTTTGGCTAAACAGCCCTGTCGCTGGGGGGCAGGACCGACCGTCCCTACCCCCTGTGCTGGCAGTGTAGAGACTACGGTCCCATCTGCACGGTTGTGGGGCTTACTGTCTCCCCTTTGTACATTAAGCTGCCGCTGGGGAGAGGGGGTAACAAGCTCCTCTCCCATACATACTTCCAGCTGTGGGGGAGGGAGACCGACTGTCTCTGCTCCCAATACAGAGTCCTGCTGCTGGGGAAAGGAGACTGGGCTCTCTATTCCCGGTAGGACACTCTGCCGCTGGGGAATGGAGACGGGGCTCCCAATTCCCAAAGCATCATACTGCCGCTGGGGAATGGAGACTGGGCTCCCAATTCCCAAAGCATCATACTGCCGCTGGGGAATGGAGACTGGGCTCCCAATTCCCAAAGCATCATTCTGCCGCTGGGGAATGGAGACTGGGCTCCCAATTCCCAAAAAATCACGCTGCCGCCGGGGAGGGAGGACACTGCTCTCCTCTCCCTGGACTTCCCACTGCCTTCCCGGCATATCACTTGGCTGCTGGGGGGCAGGAACAACTACCTCTGCCCCCTGTATCTCAGCCTGCTGCTGGGGAGGGAGGACGCTGTTCTCCTCTCCCTGCACTTTACACTGCCTTCCCGGCATATCACTCTGCTGCTGGGGGGCAGGAACAACTACCTCTGCCCCCTGTAACTCAGCCTGCCGCTGGGGAATGGAGCTCAGGCTCCCAATTCCCTGCAATATCTCCTGCTGGGGAATGGAGCTCGGGCTCCCAATTCCCTGCAATTCATTCTGCTGCTGGGGGACAGGAGCGACTATCTCTGTCCCCTGTAACTCAGCCTGCCGCTGGGGAATGGAGCTCAGGCTCCCAATTCCCTGCAATATCTCCCGCTGGGGAATGGAGACTGGGCTCCCAATTTCCTGCAGGACCGGTGGAGAGACCTCGGTCCCATCTCTACCGGCCACCTGGGGTTCTTCCCAGAAAATATCCACAATGTCTTCCCAGCTGAATGGGTCTGGCTCTGGGTCTGTCATGCTGCTCTCCTGCTGAGCCTTCTCGCTGTATTGAAACAGTTGCTGGTAGCCCTGTTCTAGCTCCATCTCCCGGGTTACCAGGTGGACCAGGTCTTGCTCAATTTTGTGAGCGTCGACCCAGTCATACCTGCTCTCCCTCCACTCCCAGAGATCACTGAACCGGGCTTGTGTAGGGCTCCCAAATTCGAGCTCTGAAAACGACTCCCATAACAAGCCAGGACCATCAAACTCCTCTCCCTCTGGCTTGTCATGCTCGGCTGTCCAGGGTAGGTACTGTGCCCTATACCACCAGAGCGCCTGGTAGGCATCTTCTAGCCACAACTCCTGCCATACTAGGTGTTCCAATTTCCTCACCCATTCCTCCAGGGGCTGCTCTCCCAGGAAGGGCATCCGCAGGGCTACTCGCTTCTGCAACCGCTGGTCTTCCTTGGGGAGTCTCTTGCCCCGCTGGTACTCCACAATACCCAGTGCCTGGTACCAGATGCCTTTACGGACTGCATCTCGGTCATCCATGGCACCCTCGTCATACTCCACTGTTGGTTCCATGCTGGTGCTGTCAGGGTCGCTGTACTGGGACATGCGTTGCCCTCAAATTGTAAAATCCAAAGAAATGGTGTCTCCTGTAGCTGTCCTTCTGGTTGTAGGAACGATCCTGCCGCTTGCCACCAATTGTAACGGACCGTTTTGCACACAAGGGGGTAAAAACCGTTTAGGCGATCGGCCCCCTTTCCAGAGATCCAGGCACAGCTACTGCAGAACACCAAAACTCACGAACTGGATACAAAATAGCACTCCAACTCCCGAACTGGAACCTCCCAAATAGCTGCTAGCAGACGAACAGGAAAAGCAGACTAACAGCTTACACTCCTGGCAATCAGTCTCTAACAGCATACAGTGAATCCCCCCAAGAACGAGACAAGGCTCCGTGTTGAGGGTCAAGCAGTGGTCTGTTTAATGAGGGCTACCTGCCCAGTTTTTATGCAGGTCTCCCACCTGGTGGACACTCCCCTAGGGGACCAAATGGGAGACTGTGACAAGGGACAGACAAGTATACAAAAGGACACACAGTCACAGTATATTCCCACAATGCATCCTGGCTTCCTCCCCTCTGCCCTGGGAGATAATTGGGAAGTAACTCAATTATCTCCCAAGACAAAGGCAAAACTCCATTACACACGTGGGAACACAAAACCAGCATAACACTTTAAAATGCACAAAGTAACATTTACTATAAAACCACAGACATGTAACATATCCCCAGATAGCTCAGGTCTGAGTGCACATTATTAGGTGAATGGCACTCAGACTACACGAATACAGTTCAATCGCCATGGAGCCAAAGTCTTTACAGTCAGTTTCATACGAATGGGCTCCATGGGATTCCTATCTGGGGTATAAGATATTCACACAAAAATACCGAACACCGGGTCATTCGTGTGCTTTCACCGAACAAGAAGGGAGGTCGGCGGCTTCAGCGGTGTTCGCGCAAAACTGTGTCCGATTTTAGTTCCATAAAAATAGAGGCGAACACCGCTGTTCATTCGTATGGTTTAAAATGGCCGCGACCTCGTGTTCGGGATACGAACGGCGGCCACCCAGCGTTCATCAATTAAGCTGCGGTTAACCGCAGCTTCAGGGAGGTTAATTGCCGGCACACTCCAGCTCCCAGGTGGTCCAGTCATTCGTACGGTTGTTCGGTAGATTGAAACTACCGAACAACCGGCAGAAAATCACGAATACAGCTTTTCTGCATGCAAAAATAAAGTCTTTTAAAAGGGGGCCATAGTCCAAAGGCAGCAGGCGAGCAACCAGGCTTCTCCAATGCAATGTGGCGAGATTGGTCTCGTCACAGCTCCAAACTCCCGAACGGCATCCAATATAGCACTCCAAACAGACGAACAGGAACCATACGAATTGCTGCTAGCAGACGAATAGGAAAAGCATCCAAGCGGCTTACACTCCTAGCAATCAGTCTCTATCAGCATTCAGTAAATCCCCCCAAAGATGAGACAAGGCTCCGTGTTGAGGGTCAAGCAGTTGTCTGTTTAATGAGGGCTACCTGCCCAGTATTTATGCAGGTCTCCCACCTGATGGACACTCCCCTAGGGGACCAAATGGGAGACTGTGACAAGGGACAGACAAGCAAATAGGACACACAGTCACATTATATTCCCACAATGCATCCTGGCTTCCTCCCCTCTGCCCTGGGAGATAATTGAGAAGTAATTCAGTTATCTCCCAAGACAAAGGCAAATCGCCATTATGCACGTGGGTATACTAAAACAAGCATTACTGTTAAAATACACCATGTAAGACACATTACATTAAAAGTATACATTTAACATATCCCCAGATAGCTCAGGTCTGAACGCACATTATTAAGCGAATGGCGCTCAGACCACACGAATACAGTTTAATCGCCATGGAGCCAAGGTCTTTACACAGTCAGTCTCATATGAATGGGCTCCATGGGATTCCTATCTGGGGTATAACACATTCAAACAAAACTACCGAACAGTGTTCGCGCAAAACTGTGTCCGATTTTAGTTCCATGAAAATAGAGACGAACACCGCTGTGCATTCATATGTTTAAAATGGCCGCGACCTCGTGTTCGGGATACGAATGGCGGCCACCCAGCATTCGTCAATTAAGCTGCGGCTAACCGCAGCTTCAGGGAGGTTAATTGCCGGCACACTCCAGCTCCCAGGTGGTCTATTCATTCGTGCGGTTGTTCAGTAGATTGAATCTACCGAACAACCGGCAGAAAACCACGAATAAAGCTTTTCTGCAGGCGAAACAAAGTCTTTTAACATGGGGCCATAGTCCAAAGGCAGCAGGCGAGCAACCAGGCTTCTCCAATGCAATGTGGCGAGATTGGTCTCGTCACAAATACTATCTGGGGTATGGTGTATTCGGGTACAACTACCGAATATAGGGCCGTTCGTGCATGTCTACCGAACAAGAAGGGAGGTCGGCGGCTTCAGCGGTGTTCGCGCCCAAAATGTATCCGTTTTCAGTTCCATGAGTTGGGCATCGAACACTGCTGTGCGTTCGCGTGTTTAAAATGGCTGTGACCTCGTGTTCGGTATACGAATGGCGGCCACCCAGCATTCGTCAATTAAGCAGGTTAACCGCAGCTTCTGGGAGGTTAATTGCCGACACACTCCAGCTCCGAGGTGGTCCAGTGATTCGTGTGTTAGTTCGGTAGATTGAATCTACTGACCGCCGGGCAGAAAGGCACGAATAAGCATTTTCTGCAGGGGAAAAGAAGGCTTTTAACATGGGGCCATAGTCCAAAGGTAACAGGCGAGCAACCAGGCTTCTCCAATGCAATGTGGCGAGATTGGTCTCGTCACATAAGGTAATCCACAAATATTCCCATACAGATCCCAATGACTGGACGACACACAGCATCAGGAGCAGAACTAAACTTTTAATCACTCAACCTTCTTTTAAAGCATTCTCCCATGCAAGGGAGGGATTCACAATAATTAGTACAGTAGCTAATAATGTAACAGTTACCTCCCATACATCTCCTCCCCTCAGTGTGACACATAATCCCATTAAACATACTGTAGGTTTCCCCGAATTCTGGATGTGACGAGACCAGTCTCGCCACATTGCATTGGAGAAGCCTGGTTGCTCGCCTGTTGCCTTTTAAAAGTTAAAAGGCTTGATTTTCCCCTGCAAAGACATGAAAGCCGGGTCATTTGGTGCTTGCCCTGTTTGAGCGGTGATACCCCAGATAGCTATGCCATGGAGCCCATTCGTATAATGAAAGACTATGGGAAAGACTTTGGCTCCATGGCAATTGAACTGTATGTGTGTGCTCTGAGCGCCATTCAGTAATAATGTGCGCTCAGATCTGAGCTATCTGGGATATGTTGAATGTACCTGTTTTGTGCAATGGCTGCACAGTTATATGTTTTTATGTGTTTTATTGTCTTTTGCTGCCATTTGTTCAATGGAGTTTTGCCTCTGTCCTTGGAGATAATTGGATTACTTCCCAATTATCTCCAGGATAGAAGACTCTGTGGAACTGGTTTTGGGCAGAAAAGCCATGCTTCCTTTGGTCACAAAGGACTATCTATCTTTTGAACCACTGGACCAATTTGTATGATTTTGACGTATGTTTGTATTTGGAGTATGCTGATTCTGAAAATGTAAGTTGTATGTGAATGTGATGCATACTTTTCAAGTTATGAATAATGTGGAAAAATTGTATTTCTCTGCTTGTTATAATTACATTACCCATTGTGTAAGGTAATTGTATCACAGACAGAGGGGAGGATTTTGTGTGGGAGTGTCTGAGTGTATTGTATGTGTTTATTGGTTGTGTTCCAAAACCCTGTGGGTGGTACTAATGTGTATATAAGAACACTAAACCCACAGCTCTGACTGTTCACTGCTTGACCCTCAACATGGAGCTTTGTCTCGTTCTTGGGGGGATTTATTGTATTCTGTTCCAGTTCGACTGCTAGGAGTGTAAACCTATTCGGATGGTTTTTCCTATTCGGCTGTTTACGGCATTCATATGGTTTCCTGTTCGGCGGATTGGTGTTCTACAGTAGCTGTGCCTGTGTATCTGGAAGGGAAGATCTACTAAACGGCGGTTTAACCCTTTTATGCTGAGGGTGCTGTTACACTGGATGTACCCCAAAATAAGCAGGTAGAATAATACTTTGGGTACCCCCTGGTAGCCCTGATCTGGGTCACTAACATATTCAAAATTCACCCAGATAGGACCAGGGGTTCGGGAGTTAGGTGGAAGGTGCAATTTGACCGACCGCACACGAGGTGGTATCCGAAAAAGGCTCCATGTGTTTTGGCCTTGCGGTCGGTCTCTGTTCGGTAGTTAAAACATACAGTAATCCTTGCCATCCACAGCTAATCTTATATTCACATGTATTCCCTTGTTTGGTACATTTATTTTATCGAACGAGGGGCTGATTGGTCCCTCCGTTCGGGAGTTATGGGGCTCTGGAGGTCTCAGCTGTGTTCGGGTGTTTGAATGTCCGATTTGAGTTGCAGACACTCGACGACCAAACACTGCTGAGATTTTCTTGCGTAAGATGGCCGCCGCACGTGGTTCGTATGCCGAACAGTGACCACACAGGCACATACAATGAATCAATTAAGCTGCGGTTTACAGAGTGTGAACACTTAACGAGGTTCACACTTCTCACTGTGGTGGTCTGATGGTTCGGTAGTTTAATTCGTATGAAAACTACCGAACAATCATACGAAAGCTACATTTACAGCTATACAGGGAAACAATTACACAAATACATTTTTAATACGAATTCTTGAGGACAGCCTTAATGCAATCCGCTACAGCGATGACTGTCTTTATTAAAAGCTGTATATTGTCTCTAACTGGTCTTTATATTGTGTTTATAATTACAATGCTGTTTACAGAATTGAGGGGGCTAATACAAACTTAACATGTAGTCAGCTATTCGTTAATGGAAACATTGGCCACTCTTTTCAAGGAGTTAAACATTCCCTTGAGTCCTGCACCAGTCAAAGAACAGATAGAAAAGGAAAAGCTTAGACAGTCAATCAGGCAATATCAGACAGGCTATGCCAACAGCTGTGAACGAACCTCAGCGAGATATAAACCAACAGGAGCAGCAGGGATGATAGAGACCTTAGAGCTTAGAACAGTCCGGCTTAAAGGAACACTATAGGCACCCAGACCGCTGCACTCCCCCTCTCTGTGTAACGTACTCCGCCTGTACATAGAGCACCCCATCTCTGTATAATGTACTCCCCCTGTACATAGAGCACCCCCTCTCTGTATAATGTACTCCCCCTATACATAGAGCACCCCCTCTCTGTATAATGTACTCCCCCTGTACATAGAGCACCCCATCTCTGTATAATGTACTCCCCCTGTACATAGAGCACCCCATCTCTGTATAATGTACTCCCCCTGTACATAGAGCACCCCCTCTCTGTATAATGTACTCCCCCTGTACATAGAGCACCCTCTCTCTGTGTAACATACTCCCCCCTGTACACAGAGCACCCCATCTCTGTGTAACATACTCCCCCCTGTACATAGAGCACCCCCTCTCTGTGTAACATACTCCCCCCTGTACATAGAGTACCCCCTCTCTGTATAATGTACTCCCCCTGTACATAGAGCACCCCTCTGTAGTATTCTCTACCCCCTTCACCCCCGTATAAAGTATTTTCTTTTCTCCTCTCTGTATAAATCAGTAAAGTGAGTGTGTAATAAGGAGGCAGATTTAGCTATTGCCATGTAATAATTATATTTATTGATGGGCTCAGTTAATGTTTCTCATTGTGGAGTTCGTAGCCTTTGGGTAGTGCGTTGGTGTGAGGATTGTGAAACAGACTGTGATTTCCATCACCCCACGGGAACGGCTGAGAGAGAGAGAGAGAGAGAGTTTTAACTGATGTGTAATATCTCTATATATCACTGCGTTATAAGATGTGTAATATCATTCTGTGTCACACTGCGTTATACGATGTGTAATATCATTCTGTGTCACACTGTGTTATATGATGTGTAATATCTTTCAGTCACTTCCTCGTCCATTACACCCATGTATATTCTTCTGTGTCACACTGTGCTGCCAATGTGTAACATCTTTCGTGTCACCGTCAAGCTATATGAGATGTGTAATATTTGCTGTGTCACAACGCTATCCCATGTGTAATATTTTTCTGTGTCACACTGCGTATCCCATAATATCTTTTCTGTCACCGTCCGCTATACAATGTGTAATATCTTTCTGTGTCACTGTCCATTATACGATGTGTAATATCTTTCTGTGTCATTGTCCGTTATACGATGTGTAATATCATTTTGTGTCACACTGCGTTATACGATGTGTAATATCTTTCTGTGTCACACTGCGTTATACAATGTGTAATATCTTTCTCTGTCAGTGTCCGTTACACAATGTGTAATATCTTTCTGTGTCACTGTCCGTAATACGATGTGTAATATGTTTCTGTGTCACACTGTGTTATATGATGTGTAATATCTTTCTGTGTCACACTGCGTTATACGATGTGTAATATCTTTCTGTGTCAGTGTCCGTTATACGATGTGTAATATCTTTCTGTGTCAGTGCGTTATACGAATATCTTTCTGTCACTGTCTGTTATATAGTGTGTAATATCTTTCTGTGTCACTGTCCGTTACACGATGTGTAACATCTTTCTGTTATACAATGTGTAATATCTTTCTGTGTCACTGTCCGTTATACGATTTGTAATATCTTTCTGTGTCACTGTCCATTACACGATGTGTAATATATTTCTGTCTCACACTGCGTTAGATGATGTGTAATATCTTTCTGTGTCACACTGCGTTGTACGATGTGTAATATGTTTCTGTGTCACTGTCTGTTATACGATGTGTGTAATATGTTTCTGTCACTGTCCGTTATACGATGTGTAATATGTTTCTGTGTCACACTGCGTTATACGATGTGTGATATCATTCTGTGTCAGTGCATTGTACGAATATCTTTCTGTGTCACTGTCCATTATACGATGTGTAATATCTTTCTGTGTCAGTGCGTTATACGATGTATAATATCTTTCTATGTCACTGTCCGTCATACGATGCGTAATATCATTCTGTGTCACTGTCCATTATACGATGTGTAATATCTTTCTCTATCACACTGCGTTATACACTGTGTAACATCTTTCTGTGTCACACTGCGTTAAACGATGTGTAATATGTTTCTGTGTCACTGTCCGTTACACGATGTGTAATATCTTTCTGTGTCACTGTCTGTCATACGATGTGTAATATCTTTCTGTGTCACACTGCGTTATACGATGTGTAATATCTTTCTGTGTCACTGTCCGTTATACGATGTGTAATATCTTTCTGTGTCACTGTCCGTTATACGATGTGTAATATCTTTCTGTGTCACTGTCCGTTATACGATGTGTAATATGTTTCTGTGTCACTGTCCGTTACACGATGTGTAATATCTTTCTGTGTCACTGTATACGATGTGTAATATCTTTCTGTGTCACTGTTCGTTATACGATGTGTAATATCTTTCTGTGTCACACTGTGTTATACGATGTGTAATATCTTTCTGTGTCAGTGTCCGTTATACAATGTGTAACATCTTTCTGTGTCACACTGCATTATACGATGTGTAATATCTTTCTGTGTCAGTGCGTTATACGAATATCTTTCTGTGTCACTGTCCATTATACGATGTGTAATATCTTTCTGTGTCAGTGCGTTATACGATGTATAATATCTTTCTGTGTCACTGTCCGTCATACGATGTGTAATATCATTCTGTGTCACTGTCCATTATACGATGTGTAATATCTTTCTGTATCACACTGCGTTATAAACTGTGTAACATCTTTCTGTGTCACTGTCCGTTATACGATGTGTAGTATGTTTCTGTGTCACTGTCCGTTACACGATGTGTAATATCTTTCTGTGTCACTGTCTGTCATACGATGTGTAATATCTTTCTGTGTCACTGTTCGTTATACGATGTGTAATATCTTTCTGTCTCACACTGTGTTATACGATGTGTAATATCTTTCTGTGTCAGTGTCCGTTATACAATGTGTAACATCTTTCTGTGTCACACTGCATTATACGATGTGTAATATCTTTCTGTGTCAGTGCGTTATACGAATATCTTTCTGTGTCACTGTCCATTATACGATGTGTAATATCTTTCTGTGTCAGTGCGTTATACGATGTATAATATCTTTCTGTGTCACTGTCCATTATACGATGTGTAATATCTTTCTGTATCACACTGCGTTATACACTGTGTAACATCTTTCTGTGTCACACTGCGTTATACGATGTGTAATATGTTTCTGTGTCACTGTCCGTTATACGATGTGTAATATGTTTCTGTGTCACTGTCCGTTACACGATGTGTAATATCTTTCTGTGTCACTGTCTGTCATACGATGTGTAATATCTTTCTGTGTCACACTGCGTTATACGATGTGTAATATCTTTCTGTGTCACTGTCCATTATACGATGTGTAATATCTTTCTGTGTCAGTGTCTGTTATACAATGTGAAATATCTTTCTGTGTCACTGTCTATTATATGATGTGTAATATATTTTTGTGTCACTGTCTGTTATACAATGTGAAATATCTTTCTGTGTCACTGTCTATTAAACAATGTATATCTTTCTGTCTCACACTGTTATACGATGTGTCATATCTTTCTGTGTCACACTGTTATACGATGTGTCATATCTTTCTGTGTCACACTGTTATACGATGTGTAATATCTTTCTGTGTCACACTGCGTTATACGATGTGTAATATCTTTCTGTGTCACTGTCCGTTATACGATGTGTAATATCTTTCTGTGTCACTGTCCGTTATACGATGTGTAATATCTTTCTGTGTCACTGTCCGTTATACGATGTGTAATATGTTTCTGTGTCACTGTCCGTTACACGATGTGTAATATCTTTCTGTGTCACTGTCCGTCATACGATGTGTAATATCTTTCTGTGTCACTGTCCGTTATACGATGTGTAATATGTTTCTGTGTCACTGTCCGTTACACGATGTGTAATATCTTTCTGTGTCACTGTCTGTCATACGATGTGTAATATCTTTCTGTGTCACACTGCGTTATACGATGTGTAATATCTTTCTGTGTCACTGTCCATTATACGATGTGTAATATCTTTCTGTGTCAGTGTCTGTTATACAATGTGAAATATCTTTCTGTGTCACTGTCTATTATACGATGTGTAATATCTTTCTGTGTCACTGTCTGTTTTACAATGTGAAATATCTTTCTGTGTCAATGTCTATTAAACAATGTATATCTTTCTGTCTCACACTGTTATACGATGTGTAATATCTTTCTGTGTCACACTGCGTTATACGATGTGTAATATGTTTCTGTGTCACTGTCCGTTATACGATGTGTAATATGTTTCTGTGTCACACTGCGTTATACGATGTGTAATATGTTTCTGTGTCACTGTCCATTATACGATGTGTAATATCTTTCTGTGTCACACTGCATTATACGATGTGTAATATCTTTCGGTGTCACTGTCCGTTATACTATGTGTAATATGTTTCTGTGTCAGTGTCCGTTATACGATGTGTAATATCTTTCTGTGTCACTGTCCGTTATACGATGTGTAATATCTTTCATGTTATACAATACAAGATTGGCGGTGCAGAGGTGTTCACTAATCGCAGTTTTGCTCGCTATTGATAGATTCATAGTGAGATTGTAATGTGTACTTACCTTGGAGCGTATTCGCAGGTGGTCATAGGCTACAAACTCGGGGGACTTGTGGGGGTGATTTTGTTGTTTGAGCCAGGCGTTAAGCATACAAATCCCCACACCAGGTAACGCCACTACAAACGCCAAGATCTTCCAGGTGCGCGCTGCACAAGGAGGGAGAACAGGGTCCGTCAACAACTTCTAACGTGAAGGGCTAAACGGAACAGGGGATCCTAAGGGGGATACGGTGGGAGGAGAACGGGTTTGGATTTGTGCTGTTTTACAGAGGATGGTCTTGTTATAGAGAGGTCAGAGTGTTATACAGAGGATGGTCTTGTTATAGAGAGGTCAGAGTGTTATACAGAGGATGGTCTTGTTATAGAGAGGTCAGAGTGTTATACAGAGGATGGTCTTGTTATAGAGAGGTCAGAGTGTTATACAGAGAATGGTCTTGTTATAGAGAGGTCAGAGTGTGTTATACAGAGGATGGTCTTGTTATAGAGAGGTCAGAGTGTTATACAGAGGATGGTCTTGTTATATAGAGGTCAGAGTGTTATACAGAGGATGGTCTTGTTATAGAGAGGTCAGAGTGTTGTTATACAGAGGATGGTCTTGTTATAGAGAGGTCAGAGTGTTGTTATACAGAGGATAGTCTTGTTATAGAGAGGTCAGAGTGTTATACAGAGGATAGTCTTGTTATAGAGAGGTCAGAGTGTTGTTATACAGAGGATGGTCTTGTTATAGAGAGGTCAGAGTGTTATGCAGAGGATGGTCTTCTTATAGAGAGGTCAGAGTGTTATACAGAGGATGGTCTTGTTATAGAGAGGTCAGAGTGTTGTTATACAGAGGATGGTCTTGTTATAGGGATTAAGCAGGAGATTGTAATCATAATGAAGTATCCTCAGTGATACCTACCCCCGCCTCCATGTCCCTGTGCAGGAGAACCACTCTGGATGTGTCTTGTGAACTGGCTAGTCATTAGTGCCCCTGTGTTGGTTAGGAGGCCCCGGACACCGGTGCTATTCATTATTGATTTGTTGAAGAATCTTATGTTGATACTTTGACAAGGTGACTTCTTTTGGGCCAGTAAATCACATGATCAGAGCCAGCCAGTAGCATGTGTTGGCTCTAGGTCAGACCCAGGGTCAGGTGGTCCTTTCTGGGACAGGTCCAGACTAGAGGCTATTAATATCTCGGAACCTGTCTCAACCATCTTCTGCTCCTTGTCAGCGTACAAATAAAGAACTCTCTACATTTAGCATTGTATCTCCTTTTTAAATGTCACTTCACTTCAACACGAAGAGTTATCAAAAAAAAAAAAACAAAACCATTGAATTCTAACCATCAATATTAACCCTAAACTATAACCAAAACCATCCAATTCTAACCATCAATATTAACCCTAAACTATAACCAAAACCATCAAATTCTAACCATCAATATTAACCCTAAACTATAACCAAAACCATTAAATTCTAACCATCAATATTAACCCTAAACTATAACCAAAACCATTAAACTCTAACCATCAATATTAACCCTAAACTATAACCAAAACCATCCAACTCTAACCATCAATATTAACCCTAAACTATAACCAAAACCATCCAACTCTAACCATCAATATTAACCCTAAACTATAACCAAAACCATCAAATTCTAACCATCAATATTAACCCTAAACTATAACCAAAACCATCAAATTCTAACCATCAATATTAACCCTAAACTATAACCAAAACCATCCAATTCTAACCATCAATATTAACCCTAAACTATAGCCAAAACCATCAATATTAACCCTAAACTATAACCAAAACCATCTCTAACCATCAATATTAACCCTAAACTATAACCAAAACCAAAACTAACCATCAATATTAACCCTAAACTATAACCAAAACCATCCAATTCTAACCATCAATATTAACCCTAAACTATAACCAAAACCATCCAACTCTAACCATCAATATTAACCCTAAACTATAACCAAAACCATCCAATTCTAACCATCAATATTAACCCTAAACTATAACCAAAACCATCCAACTCTAACCATCAATATTAACCCTAAACTATAACCAAAACCATCCAAACTCTAACCATCAATATTAACCCTAAACTATAACCAAAACCATCAAATTCTAACCATCAATATTAACCCTAAACTATAACCAAAACCATCAACTCTAACCATCAATATTAACCCTAAACTATAACCAAAACCATCAACTCTAACCATCAATATTAACCCTAAACTATAACCAAAACCATCCAAACTCTAACCATCAATATTAACCCTAAACTATAACCAAAACCATCCAATTCTAACCATCAATATTAACCCTAAACTATAACCAAAACCATCCAACTCTAACCATCAATATTAACCCTAAACTATAACCAAAACCATCCAACTCTAACCATCAATATTAACCCTAAACTATAACCAAAACCATCCAACTCTAACCATCAATATTAACCCTAAACTATAACCAAAACCATTAAACTCTAACCATCAATATTAACCTTAAACTATAACCAAAACCATCAAACTCTAACCATCAATATTAACCCTAAACTATAACCAAAACTATCAAATTCTAACCATCAATATTAACCCTAAACTATAACCAAAACCATCAAATTCTAACCATCAATATTAACCCTAAACTATAACCAAAACCATCAAATTCTAACCATCAATATTAACCCTAAACTATAACCAAAACCATCAATATTAACCCTAAACTATAGCCAAAACCATTAAACTCTAACCATCAATATTAACCCTAAACTATAACCAAAACCATCAAACTCTAACCATCAATTTTAAAATTAACGGCAGTGATATAGTTAGGATTAGAGATTGTGTTATATGTTGTATCAATGGTAGTGATTGTAGCTAGGGTTAGAAATTGTATTAGGAAAGTTGTTGATTCTATGCTAGTGCTAGTGATTATTATCCCAGGGGAGTATAGTGATATAGCAATCCCCAGAGTAGATACAGCCGTTTCCCCCAAACATGAGATGAGACTCTATGATGAGGGTAAGCAGGAACATGTTTAATTACAGCCACAATTGGCCTTATATGCAGGTCCCCATGCAAGGGGCACTCCCTACTGGACTTGAGAGTAGACTACAGTAAAAACATACACACGATTACATTGGCTCTCAGGTCCAGGACACTCCCACACAAAATAAGATAATCCTTCCCCTGTGCCTGGGAGATAACTGGATCAGGAACTGTACTAAGCTCAATTATCTCCAGGCACAGAAAACACACATTTTAACAACCTCCTGAAAGTACCCCTAAAACCCACGGAAACCCCACAAAAGTCATGGGGATTGTCATAAAAGGCCAAGTGTGGTCCCATTAAAATTATTTCACTTCACCCTCAACACGCAGCCTCGTCTCATGATTGTAGGGAATAGCTATACAGGCTATAACCACTAGCTCTTGTAAGAGCTATACCTGCTATACTCTCTTGGAGGAGAGGCCTCCAAAAACACTGGGAGCTGGATCCAGGAGTTTGATCCAGGGTGGGAAGGGACAGCAAGACCCCAGCCAGGCTGCGGCGGCTAGGGTGGCTACGGTGCTTTTGGTGTCTGCTGCAGTGCTTATGGTCCTCAACTAGGAAGCATCGATTGGCGGAGGCACCCAGTCAGGGTGCCAGGCGGTCCGTCACAAGACCAATAAGCGGTTTTTACTCTCCAAAATCCAGTAACACGGTACAAAAATCGCTGTAGGGAACACAGAATTACAGAAACCACAGAAAGCACCAATGAAAATAGAGTTCTTACATCTAAATCGTTGATACATGTAAACCAAATCATGCTCACACAAGCACTCGACAATTTATACGAAAAAAAATCAAGAATGATTTTAAAACAAATATATCTTAAACAACAAGTGACACATCTCAGAAAGCTTATACATTTAAGCAGATGAAATTAAAACACCAATACAGGAAATGTGAAACACTCCAACTGCAGAATACAACGTTAAAAGATATTCTGGCGAAAATTTTAATCAAATTAGCTATTGTGGAGATTCGCTCAAGAAGAAGCTGTAACGGCACTCTCAGCTTAAAAAGGTTAAACCGCCGTTTAGTAGATCTTCCCTTCCAGAGACACAAGCACAGCTACTGCAGAACACCAATCCGCCGAACAGGAAACCATATAAATGCTGTAAACAGCCAAATAGGAAAAACCATACGAATAGGTTTACACTCCTTGCAGTCGAACTGGAACACCATACAATAAATCCCCCCAAGAATAAGACAAAGCTCTGTGTTGAGGGTCAAGCAGTGAACAGATAGAGCTGTGGGTTTATTGTTCTTATATACACATTCTTACACATTAGTACCACCCACAGGGTTTTGGAAAACAACCAATAAACACGTACAGTACACTCAGACACTCCCACACAAAATCCTCCCCTCTGCCTGTGATACAATTACCTTACACAATGGGTGATGTAATTATCACAAGCAGAGAAATACATTTTTTCCACATTATTCATAACTTGAAAAGTATGCATCACATTCATATAATCAGCATACTCCAAATACAAACATAAGTCAAAATCATCCAAATTGGTCCAGTGGTTCAAAAGATAGATCGTAGTCCTTTGTGACCAAAGGAAGCATGGCTTTTCTGCCCCAAACCAGTTCCACAGAGACTTCTATCCTGGAGATAATTGGGAAGTAATCCAATTATCTCCAAAGACAGAGGGAAAACTCCATTGAGCACATGGCAGCAAAAGACAATAAAACACATAAAAACATATAACTGTGCAGCTATTGCACAAAACAGGTACATTCAACATATCCCCAGATAGCTCAGATCTGAGCGCACATTATTACTGAATGGCGCTCAGAGCACACACCTACAGTTCAATTGCCATGGAGCCAAAGTCTTTCCCATAGTCTTTCATTATACGAATGGGCTCCATGGCATAGCTATCTGGGGTATCACCGCTCAAACAGGGCCAGCACCGAATGACCCGGCTTTCGTGTCTTCGCAGGGGAAAATCCAGCGTTTCAACCTGGGGCCATAGTCTACAGGCAACAGGCGAGCAACCAGGCTTCTCCAATGCAATGTGGCGAGATTGCTCTCGTCACAGAAGCAATCTCAGAATTAGGGGCATCCCTGAAGAGATAACTAACGAACATCTTGAAGATTACTGTAGAAAATGTACATCCAAATATATCAGCGGAGACAAGTTAGGCCGTCTCCCATTTGAATGTTTGCACAGATTGCCCAAACCAAACCTGCCAGCACTATTAGGAAATCCTAGGGATATAACTATTTTTATTAGAAAGATCTATTAATGAGAGCATTCAGAAAAAAATCACCGCCGATATTATACAAAGACCTGTTGCTATTTTCAGACCTCTCATTAACCACTAGGACTAACAGGAGAACATTTTACAAAGTCACCCGAATTTTAAGAATCAAGAAGATCATGGACAGGTGGTCCTTTCCTACTAAGCTGAACTTCATAGTAGACAATCTTGCAAAGAAACTGTTGCAATTGGGAATTATGGAAGAATGATGATAAGAAATCTCTATGATTCTTCTACGCAACTACTAGGGGTTAATGTTTATTTGGGGGGGTGTACTAGTTCATAATCTCTTTATAATTTCACTCTCTGATTTGCAAGTATGGAAAATACTCTGAAAAAGGCTTAGGGATTTAATACTTTTGGTAACCAATTAAGGATAGGAGATATACCTATAGGAACATGAGGAGGGAAAACAAAAACGTAATAAAGAAATGACAAACTTTAGTTTAATCATAGTAGGAATACAGGAAATGAATTGGTATCACTAAAATTATTAATAACAATATCACACTGGACGAAATCTATCTGGTAATGGAATAGAAAATAGCTTAGTTTTGTGATTAATTGGTTTGGGGTCGCTTATAGGATAATTTATGCACAGAAAAATTAAGATGGGTGTTTAGTATTGTAGTCACTATTTGGAAACACGAGGAACGTCTTTAGGAACCTATAGATATTTATACAGAAAGGGATTTCATAGGGTGAAATCATTGGATATGGGAAACAATAAGTATATACACCCGAAAATGGGTTCTACGTAAATAGAGGAACATAGTAATGAAACACAAAGATCACTATTCCCCAGGAATATATATGATTTAGACACATACATATAGCTAAAAGATTGGTGTAGTTGAATGATGATCACATTTCACGGCACAAGAAAGTTACTTGAAAGATTTATATACAAAATCTAACAAGATGATGTAGGGTTTCCAGCTTAAATATGCACAAAGAGATTTATGTATTTAAATATATGTTCATAGAGGTAAAGTAATTAAGAATTAGCACCTCAAATTGCACTTTATATAGAATAATAAGAGTACAAATCTTTTAGCCAATTGAAACAACCTGATTACATATATTAAATTACCATATACAGTGGGACCTCGGTTTACAAATTAAAATCCATTGAAAATAATGCCTCGGTTTACACATTTGTTTCGCAATACAAAGCAAGTTTCCCCAGGATGCATTGCACCTGGGAGGTTTATAGCACCGCCCCCTGCATGCTGGAGCCTGTGGGTGGCACGTGGCATCGAGTGTGGAGGTGTTGGAGCGGCTTTTGCTTCGAGTTTTGGAGCCATTCTAGAAATTGTTTGCAGTTGTTTTGGGACTTTTTGGTGCATTTCTCAAGCGGTGGAAAGGTAGGGAGCTGAGCTTCGTCGTTTGCATTCTGTTTATTGTGTGTACTGTGTTGTGGGTTGGTTTCCATGCCAGCTCCTTTTGACTTTTTTCTGACCTCGGGAACGGTTTACTTGGTTTTCAGTGAATTCCTATGGGAAACCGCGATTCGGTTTACAAATTTTTCGCAATAAGAAACGTCCCAGAGAACGCATTCAATTCGTAAACCGAGGTCCCACTGAGAGAAAGAGAAACAAAAACCTTTGTTTATATATACTGGAAGCCTTCATACCTCTAATTATTACAAAGCCTCATTTATAATCAAATATTTGGGAAATATTTTTCACGGACATTGACGTGAGAAGGAAGAGCAAAATCTAATTTCACAAACTCTTTAATATATTTATGGGTTATAATAATACTGCAATATACCAAGCTGTTATATTAATCGTGTGACGGTCTAATCCTGTGACCCGTCAATCATTCCCTTAATCCCAGAAAATAAAATCGCCAAGCAATCCACAGAGTAATAAATCGCTGGTATCGCTGAATAATCCACACATGAGCCACAGCTTAATGCTGGAACAAGACTGGTTTAATGGGACCAAGGATGCTCAATTTATGCAACACATAACTCCTCCTCTTGGCCAGGCTAGATAATTGAGTTTAAGCAACATACTAAACTCAATTATCTACTGGTCAGAAAAGTAAAAATTTTACATTTTTTGGAAATATACTTTATACATGACAAAACTATATAACTGGGTAGCTGAGGATGATGTGAGCAACATATCCAAATTTCATGAAAATCCGTTGTGTAGTTTTTGAGTAACACCGTGTGGAAATTTGACCGGCTCGCCACGAGGTTGTATCCGACTCAGAGTTCTACAGAATCAGTAGCAAGAGCTGGTCTCCGTTTGGATGGATTTGCATGAAAACCGCCATAGATATAGTAAAGGTGATTCATGGAGAATGCTCCTATCGTTCGTCTGTTTGAAACTCCCGAACGCCGTTCTTCTGCTGTATGTGGAAGTAGTTTGTATGGGACCTTCATGGGGACTGGGTGTTCGTGCGAGTGCCATGCCGAAAACAGTTCCAGGCACTCGACGACCAAGTCCCACTGGCTGCGTTCGGGAGTTTAAGATGGCCGCCATCCATTGTTCTCACCATGTGCGTTGGTATGCCGAAATGGTGGCCACCTAGGAGCATTCAATTAACTTGTGGTTTTTGTGTAGTTACACAGAGTTCCATGTTCTAATTGGTACCCAGGGTGGTCTTCGTTCGGTAAAACAAATATTTTACCGAACAACAAAAATTAAACGAAATGAAACCAGTGAACAAAATAGCAGGGAGTGGAAACAACCGAACGAGTTGGGGAAAAACCTTGACAAATTGTAACGGAGCTCCCTGTACCCTGGCTGGGTTCCTCCGCCAAGGACCACTTCCTAGCTGGAACAGGGGACAAACAGCAGCACTTCTGCCCACAGTCGTCATGGCTTGACTGGGGCCTTAGAACCACTTGAACAACCGATAAATAAGCTTAACAATTATGAATTCTCTTGGCTGGAAAGGAATAATTAATAATAACCATGTAAGTGTACAACATTTCTCATTTTTAATGTATGTTATTTCTTTTTTTTTTTTTACTTTATAAAGAAAAAATATATCAAACTATATTAAAAAAAAAAAGAATATGAATCATCACCACTCGTTTGGGGTTGTATGTAGTATTAGCCTGAGATGTAACAGTTGCGTAACATCCTTTACAACCTGTTCCATCTGTCGCCAGTATTGCGTTAACCTGGGGCATTCCCAAAAGATGTGTAGGAGTGTACACAATCTGCCTTCGCATCTCCAGCAGGTAGGTGAGGAGCTTCCATACATTTTCACCAGTTTTTGGGGGACCAGATGCCACCTCATGAGTATTTTACAATAAGACTCCAAGTGATATAAACTATGAGAAGCGGTTTTAGTTGTATGTAAAGTTTGTAGCCACTCGGATAGTGTTATGTCTATGTTCAAGTCATTTTCCCCATTGTAGCATATAGGGGAATCTTTGTCATGTAGTGCGTTGCAGCATAATGAGGGTGATTTGGCTGCAGCACGAGTCCTGATGGAACACAAACTAAACGGTGTGAGCTGCACCCGATGGTTCCAGATTCCGTTTGGAGGATAGTGAGATGTGTTTCACCCGAATGGATGGGAAAATCTCACTGGGTGGGAGGGAGAGTTCCTCGTGCAGTAACGGGAAGGGTTTAATGCCCTGATTTCCTTTAACATTTCTGCTCATGTGTTATGGGGTTTGTTTGATTCATTTAGACACATTAGGATAATATTGCAAACATAATATTTTTGTGATTTTCTTTATTTTTATTTTTTTACACTTCTTACAAATTCATGTGGAAAAAAATATTTTTCTTTTTATTAAAAACTAAGTAGTAATAAAAATGTGTCGTGTTTTATAAATATAGCCATTATTACCCTGTGCTTTATTGTGTATTCAGTTTGCTGCGATTATTTCAGTTTTATTCTGCTGCTCAGTCTTGTTCCCCCCTTATATCAGGTGGATGATATTAACATACACTGACGGGGAGACGAAACGTGTAGACCACGAGTGGATGGCGTTTATAATTCCATTTTATCTGAGCACGTTTCTACAAATGTTTAGCAGTTCACTTCAGCAGCCAGCGAGGACATGTACTATTCACAAGGGACTCTTTTCATCAGATCTTCTCCCTTCGATTTATTTGGCAGCCAGCTGGGGGATTATTTTTATACACAGTGGGGCCCCTGCGTTTCAGGTACCAGACTATGCATATCCATTAAGATTTATTACATTGTCTGATACAGGGTTTTGAATAGATTTCCAGATAAAGGTTTGTACTGGCCTCGAATATATGTGTATAATGTTATCATATCCCCTCTCAGGCGCCGTTTTTCTAAACTAAACAGATTTAATTTTTTTAACCTTTCTTCGTAACTAAAATGCTCCATTCCTTTGATCAATTTTGTAGCTCGTCTCTGCACTTTTTCTAGTGCCATGATATCCTTCTTTAGAACAGGTGCCCAAAATTGCACAGCATATTCAAGGTGTGGTCTTACCAGCGATTTATAAAGAGGCAAAATTATATTTTAATCCTGAGAATTAATGCCCCTATTTATACATGACAAAACCTTACTGGCCTTAGCAACAGCAGATTGACATTGCATATTGCTGCCTAATTTGTTGTCTATAATAATTCCCAAATCCTTCTCGTGTGTGGTTATCCCTAATTCACTACCATTTAGGGTGTAAATTGCTTGTGCATTCTTAACCCCGAGGTGCATAACTTTGCATTTCTCTATGTTAAATTTCATCTGCCATTTTAGTGCCCAGTCCCCCAATCTATCCAAATCCCTCTGCAGCAAAGCAATATCCTGCTCACATTTTATTACTTTACAAAGTTTTGTGTCATCTGCAAACACTGATACATGGCTTTCAATTCCCATTTCAATATCATTTATAAATATGTTAAATAGAAACGGTCCCAAAACAGAACCCTGAGGTGCCGCTTTTGAAATTAATGTCAACTCTCTGTACTCTATCTTTAAAGGGACAGTATTGTCACCAGAACCACAACAGAAATATGTATTGGTTCTGTCCCTGCAGGCTCAGCAATGATAACGCTATTTACATTGCTGCACTAAAGATGCTGAATGCTTCCCATAGCGATGCTTTGATTCAATGCATCTCTATCTTGGCACAGCATTTATACGTGCATGCGCAATAGCCTCCCACTGTTTTCCTATGGGAAAGTATTGGATAGGCTGCGACCATCACGTTTGATGATCTCAGTCACAGAGGCGGGGCCAGGCAGGGCAGGACCAGAGCAGCATGGGAGAAAAGGGGAGTTTAAAACCTTCTCAACGTCGACCAATTTCTTTTAGTTTGAACACTAACCTATTGTGTGGAATCGTATCAAACACTTTGAGAAAATCCAAATAGCTGCCATCCACTCCAAGCGTGTCTGCGATCTGATACTAATCTGGTGATGATCTCACTTAGCTAGCTGTCTTACTAGATTTGAATGGTTTACAAGCTTTTCATAGATGTATTGTATATAACAATGCTTCATATCATTTTATTTCATTGTTTACTACTTGCTCTGGCACATCCAGATTTATAGTTTCCTATTTTTAGTCACTCTTACAATTTCTGTCTTTTTCCCTTTATGTTAAAACGTGACATCATGGACATGATATAAAAATGTGCGCAGTGAAGAATGTAACGTTTTAAACCGGGTAAATCATATCCACGCACAGCAGATTCAATAAAGCATGAAATGTGTTGCAGGAGCAGTGGTTTCCATGGCGACAGCCCCCTTATTCTCTTTGCTGTGCATTCAATGACTGTACATAGGAGGTTTATAAAGATTTTTTGAGATTTTACGTTTTTTAAATAATATGGTTTAATCTAATATCCCAGGAAGACGGAGCAGCACAGTGATTTATTAGACACTTGGTTTTATTCCAATGGTCTTTATTGAGGATTCTTTACAACACAGCCTATCCTTCCCATATATACATTCCCTTTCCGATTGCAGGGAGACGATTGGATGTCCACACTCAGCACGTCCCGGAACAGCCTGTATGGGGAGACAGAGCAGATTCAAAGTCTATATTCCCATCCGTCATTATTATAGGCTTCACACGGAATCTACATAGAGATGGCCAGACACACGGCAGGAGAATTTACTGAAATATCCTTATAATAGATACAGCCTGGCCGTCCAGGGTGTGCCTCATCGGACCTGTCTGATTAATTAATGTGCCAGTCTCCATTTATTGATATCACACGGAACCTGTGACCAGATTCATTCATTACAGCCAAACCTCGCTTTACCTAGCACACTGCACGCACACAGCGCCCCCTACTGCTGCATTCCTGGCTTCACGCTGCACGCACACAGCCACATCGCCCCCTACTGCTGCATTCCTGGCTTCACGCTGCCCACACACAGCCACATCGCCCCCTACTGCTGCATGCACACAGCCACATCGCCCCCTACTGTGGAATTCTTGGCTTCACACTGCCCGCACACAGCCACATCGCCCCCTACTGCTGCATTCCTGGCTTCACGCTGCACGCACACTGCCACATCGCCCCCTACTGCTGCATTCCTGGCTTCACGCTGCTCACACACAACCACATCGCCCCCTACTGCTGCATTCCTGGCTTTACCCTGCCCGCACACAGCCACATCGCCCCCTACTGCTGCATGCACACAGCCACATCGCCCCCTACTGCTGCATTCCTGGCTTCACGCTGCCCACACACAGCCACATCGCCCCCTACTGCTGCACTATTACCAGCCACATCGCCTACTGCTGTGGCCCCTGGCTTCACGCTGCCCACACACACAACTACATTTCCGCCTCTTACTGCTGCATTCCTGGCGCCACGCTGCCTACACACAGCCACACGCCTCTACGCTGCACGACACAGCCACATCGCCCCCTACTGCTGCATTCCTGGCTTCACGCTGCCCACACACAGCCACATCGCCCCCTACTGCTGCACGCACACAGCCACATCGCCCCCTACTACTGCATTCCTGGCTACACGCTGCCCACAGACAGCCACATCGCCCCCCTTTAACCTTAAAAATGAAAGGATCTTTTAAAAACTTGCCATTCCAAAACTGGACTACATTTCTGTTAAGAAGGTATTTACAAGATACTAATTTCATCTGTTATTTTACGTCTATTTCACTGGAGCAAAACGGTTGAAATATCTACTAAAATAATGCACAAAGTCAAATACAGATGTCGAGGTTACCTGTAAGGCATTTTACTGCTGAAGGACGCCCTGCATTTTAAAGAGGGGCTGCAGGGAGAGACAAGAGAAAAAATAAATTGCAAATCAGAGCTGGATTCTGAATGGTTGTTCAGTGCTTTTTAAAAGCCAATTAGAATACAGTGTGAATTCAAATTGTGTTCCGTGACCATAATCTAATGGCTGTCTCCCAATTTGCAGTAAAACACTCCTATCCTGGGACAATAAACTGGCCCCCCACCATGGCTTTCACATTTATTTGTGTCAAACTGGTACTTTTTTTACACAGTTAGCCTACATTGATTCAATAATTGCCCCTGCACAGTGTCTCTCCTGTGTATTTCCCTGGCTCTCCCTGCACACCATGCATTATACCAAGTACATAATAAATGAACGAAATACCCACAATGCCCTGCAACCTCACCTCGGTACCCGTTGCCATAGTAATCGGTTACGCCATAGGCAGATTCCTCGGGGGCTGTAAAGACAGAGAACAGATTTCTTTCAGACAGGGTGCAGGGCTCCAAGAGGCCAGTATGGGGGCTTCATGATAATTTGTGCTATTACTGCCTCTCCACAGGGGCCGGATTAACATAGGGGCTAATGGAGGTGAAGCTCTAGGCCCATGGAATAAGCCCATTGATTAAATCTAGAATCTTGCTTTGTGAGCTCAGGAGGGATGTGTGGGCTCGTAGACTGTAAGTTAAGGTAAAGCTGACTCTGCACACTATGTGAATGCTCTTGCTGCTTCAGTCTCTCTAACATTGTGACATGTCCCCTCTCTTCTACACTCACTACATCCACCTTTTCTCTGTCCCAGAATGCATAGCGGGAGCTTCTGCCTGCTAGTAAGAGGAGGAGAGGAGTGGACCAGTGAGAACCGGGGCCCCCAGGAACTTTCCCTAGAAAGCGTGAGTGCATCACTGGACGTGTTTGAGCAATGCT
>OW240918.1:156365261-156384246 GCA_933207985.1 Pelobates cultripes
CTCACCCCATATTGTCCTTTTCGAGCTCTTTGCTGATGAGTTTCATTTTGGCCGCCGGGAGACACCGAACTCATTGACGGAGATTTAAACCAGGGGTGTACCAACATGGCGGCACTTCCGGTCCAGTTTCTCACAGACTCCCCGATGAATCACTGTAACCCAGGGAGCAGCAAGATGGCCGCCACAGTGCGGGCAACAGCAGCCGCCGCCATCTTACTTCCTGGCAAACAATTCCTGACACTAAAATAATAACACAATAAACAAACTATTAATATTAAATAATAACAATCCTGGTATGTATTAATATTAATCTGTCAATCCTTACATAGAAACATGGAAACATGGAAACATATAAACATAGAATGTGACGGCAGATAAGAACCATTCGGCCCATCTAGTCTGCCCAATTTTCTAAATACTTTCATTAGTCCCTGGCCTTATCTTATAGTTAGGATAGCCTTATGCCTATCCCATGCATGCTTAAATTCCTTTACTGTGTTAACCTCTACCACTTCAGCTGAAGGCTATTCCATGCATCCACTACCCTCTCAGTAAAGTAATACTTCCTGATATTATTTTTAAACCTTTGTCCCTCTAATTTAAGACTATGTCCTCTTGTTGTGGTAGTTTTTCTTCTTTTAAATATAGTCTCCTCCTTTACTGTGTTGATTCCCTTTATATATTTAAATGTTTCTATCATATCCCCCCTGT
Source organism: Pelobates cultripes (assembly GCA_933207985.1). Taxonomy (NCBI): domain Eukaryota; kingdom Metazoa; phylum Chordata; class Amphibia; order Anura; family Pelobatidae; genus Pelobates; species Pelobates cultripes. The sequence goes on from OW240918.1 coordinate 156,365,973, forward strand.
CTCGTCTTTCCTCCAAGCTATACATGTTAAGGTCCCCCCTGTCCCGTCTTTCCTCCAAGCTATACATGTTAAGGTCCCCCCTGTCTCGTCTTTCCTCCAAGCTATACATGTTAAGGTCCCCCCTGTCTCGTCTTTCCTCCAAGCTGTACTCTTGATATGCTCTTGTAAAAATACAAAATAAACAAAATCTGGGTGTCAGACGTCTATAATAATATGGTGCAGTAAATAATTCCGATAAACACACTCTTAATACTAGAAAATAGATGTGGACTACCGTATGAATAGTTCTACAGAGTGTAGAGTACAAAAGTGATGTTAGGCTAACCAGAGCAGATGTAATCGCAATGTCACTTGGTAACAGCTGTGGTGTCCTATTGTAGGCTGCCGTGCTGGTCTAATCATGAACACACATTGAGTGGTGATAGTAAATATAGCTATGTCTCCACTCGTGTTGACTGTAGCGGAGTAGCAGGGGTTAATCCAAGGCCTCTCCGCTGGGAACAAAGATTCAGCATCCAAAATCACAGGAACTCAGCATAATCCACCTCCCTAAGGACTAGACGACACAGTCTGGGAGTCAACTGCCAGCTTTAATCACAGGTCTCTTTTTATGCATTTCTCCCATGCAAGGGAGGTAACTTTCATAATTCTTACAGTAGCCAATTGTAACCTGGTCACCTCCCCTCCTTCTCCTCCCTTTAGATTAACAGTTAAACCAATTAGTGCAGACACAGTTTTCCCCACTTTCTGGATGTCCCCTAAATACTGGGGTTACAGGGACAAATAGGGTCCCCTGGTAGGTCTGATCTGGGTGAGCAACATACTCGAAATTCACCCAGATCGGACCAGGGGTTCAGGAGTTACAGACAGTTACAGTTTTGACCGACCGCAGGGACTCAGTATCCGAAAACAGTTCCATGAATTCTGGCCCTGCGGTCGGTCTATTTCAGTGAATTAAAATTACCGATTGACATAGCCATCCATGCGATTGCCAGCCTTTGCACGAATCCCCTTGTTTATGGGAATCTATCTACCGAACGCCGGGGCGTTCGTGTGTTTAATTCGTGCTGTCGGAGCATGCTGGAGGTCTCAGCGGTACTTGGTTAGCCGAATGCCCGGTTTGAGTTCCAGGCGTTCGACAACCAAGTACCGCTGTTTGTGCGTAAGATGGCCGCCGCCACGTGTTCGTATGTCGAATGGCGACCACACATACAGGTACTTAATCCCCTTCGCAACAATGTATCCTTCGGTTAATTGGAAACACACGACCACCCCGGGGTGGTCCTCCGTTCGGCAGTTTCATGCATTCGAACAAACACAGTACAATATTATTAAAGTCCATTCATATAGTTATTCCCTTGGTGAATTGTATCTATTCACTCAGGATAGATGGTCCAAGTGGCAGGGTTTGCCACATTGACCATGTATTCTATACGAGAACTATACACTATTGGTATGCAGAGATAAGTGTACAATGTTGCCAACTGATCTGCAACAGTGCCGGGTGAAACAAGTATCACTGACTAAACTGCTCCAATATTAAGTCCGATATGAGGTTGCAAACATTGTGACAGAACCAATGGTAAAATAGTTGCACAATTTTTAACAGTCTTGTCACTGCGTTTAGAGTAGTGTCATAAATTTGACCATTACAACCTATGAGTGTAATGGAACGAGGGAGAGTCGGTGGATACAGGATTGGGGGAATATGCCAGGTATCGACTATCTCACCCTATTGTGCCTTCGAGGGCACCCCTTGACCCAGCAAACAAGGCAAGTCTAGAATAGGCAGCCAAACAAGATAACAAGACAAGACTTTAAGAACCCAGAACCAGAGCAAGACAGAAAGCAGAACCCAGAACATGTACACAAGACATGAGGGAAACATGAACAGGGCAGGACAGGACTGTACATGAACTGGGAAGACAAAATAAAACAAGACAAGAAATGCAAGGCATTTCTAAAAAGTCCCAAAAGTACCCCAAAACACATGATATCCCCACAAATGTTACATCTCCTGGTAGCCCTGATCTTGGTGACCAACATATCCAAAAATCATTGAGATAATTTCAGGGGTTCAGGAATTTCATGAAAGTCATAATTTTGACCGACCGTGCACATGGTCCTATGCCCAAAACAGTTACATAAAATCAGTGCTAACGGTCGGTCAAGTTCGGTAGTCTTTTACAGGTTTCCCTGCAGGGCCCATAGTCTGTGGGCAGGAGGCTGGCAAGCAGCTCCTCCAGGAGATTGTGGCAAACTCACTTGGAGAGGGGAGTTTGTCACATATCTTCCCCCTTCTGGGGAGACTATCCAGACTCCAGACCTCCAATCGGTCTGGGTCTTTGATAGTCTGGTGGCCTTTCCCAAAAGGCGTAGTTGTCCAGACAGCCTCTAGCCACAAGTGGCCATTTGTACATCCAGTGTCCTACGGGGAAAAAACCTGGATGCACTTCCCCCTGGTTGGACCAAGTACTCGCTGGGGATGGAGGGTGCAGTTTCCCTCATCTGTGCCTGGTGGGCAGAGGCCAGCAGCGCTCTGTCCCACAGGCAGCGGTTCAGCTGGGTTGGTTGGTGGGTCGTCAGGCCCCAGAACAAAGGGGTAGGTAAGGCAGAGGCCAGCTGCACTCTGCCCAGATGCCAGCTCTTCTCCCATGGTTGGGAATGGGCAGTTGGGGATCTGGGTAGTCTGCCCAGCATCCCTGTCAGGTTAGTGCAGAGACCTCGGTCCCATCTGCACCATCCATGCTAGGGAGCTGGTCTCTGGACGAAAAAAACAAGAAAAACGAAACAAGAATTGTAAAAAGAGTACTGGATGCCAGAAGCCACGACCAGACATCTCCACAGAACAGAACAGGGTGTGACACCCGCTCAGATCTCAAGCTGGATTTAGCTCAGCTTGTGCCATTACAGAGAGAACATATCTGAAGCGTATCAGACTGGTCCCACCCGTACGGACAAGCCAGATCCAAAATGCTAGCAAGTTCCTTCTGCACTAGAGATATGGCAAGCCCAGATGATCGTTTTAACTTTGTAAGGTATCATCAGTGAGGTATAGCCAATATCCCTCTAGACACGGTAAGCAAGGGGTCCACTTCTGGATTACCCTTTACACTTAAGGAGAGAAAGAGTAGCAAGTAGCAAGAGAGGTGAGAACGGACAACAGCTCAATTAGCCTGCCCTGCTGTGGGTCCCGGCTCAGATCTCAAGCTGATGCCTAACAAGGTTGAAACGATCGTCTGGGGTTACTGTGTCACTCGTGCAGAGGGAACTTGCTGACATTTCGGATCTGGACTCCCCATACGGGTGGGACCAGTCTCATATGCTTTAGATGTTCTCTCTGTAATGGCACAAGATGAGCTCAAATCAGCTTGAGATCTGAGCCGGGACACACAGAAGGGCAAGCTATTTCAGCTGCTGTCCGTTCTCAGTACACTCTTGCGCCTTGTTTTTTGTTCTTTTTAGTCCATCAGTTTTATTATGACATAGGATCCTGCCCTGTACTGCAATCCATTTCCATCTAGTCCCACCTGCATTCTCCATCTCTTTCTTTCCTGTATTTTTACACCGGGGTTAACCCCCAACTAGGAGGTTCTGCAACTTCTCCACTTCCTTCTTTTTCTTTTCTTTCATTTATTAGCCCCACACATAGTCAAAACCCCACTCAAACTCACCCATACCTCCTGTGTCACTTTACTCCACACCCTCTACCATTACCTTGTGTGTCACTATACCCCACTCCCTCTACCATTACCTTGTGTGTCACTATACCCCACTCCCTCTACCATCACCTTCTGTGTCACTATACCCCACTCCCTCTGCCATTACCTTCTGTGTCACTATACCCCACTCCCTCTACCCTTACCTTCTGTGTCACTTTACTCCACTCCCTCTACCCTTACCTTCTGTGTCACTATACCCCACTCCCTCTACCGTTACCTCCTGTGTCACTATACCCCACTCCCTCTACCGTTACCTCCTGTGTCACTATACCGCCCTCCCTCTACCCTTACCTTCTGTGTCACTATACCCCACTCCCTCTACCGTTACCTCCTGTGTCACTATACCCCACTCCCTCTACCGTTACCTCCTGTGTCACTATACCCCACTCCCTCTACCCTTACCTTCTGTGTTACTATACCCCACTCCCTCTACCCTTACCTTCTGTGTCACTATACCTCACTCCCTCTACCCTTACCTTGTGTGTCACTATACCCCACTCCCTCTACCATTACCTTCTGTGTTACTATACCCCACTCCCTCTACCCTTACCTTCTGTGTCACTATACCTCACTCCCTCTACCCTTACCTTGTGTGTCACTATACCCCACTCGCTCTACCCTTACCTTCTGTGTCACTTTACTCCACTCCCTCTACCATTACCTTCTGTGTCACTATACCCCACTCCCTCTACCATTACCTTCTGTGTCACTATACCCCACTCCCTCTACCCTTACCTTCTGTGTCACTATACTCCACTCCCTCTACCCTTACCTTCTGTGTCACTATACCTCACTCCCTCTACCCTTACCTTGTGTGTCACTATACCCCACTCGCTCTACCCTTACCTTCTGTGTCACTTTACTCCACTCCCTCTACCATTACCTTCTGTGTCACTATACCCCACTCCCTCTACCATTACCTTCTGTGTCACTATACCCCACTCCCTCTTTACCTTCTGTGTCACTATACCCCACTCCCTCTACCATTACCTTCTGTGTCACTATACCCCACTCCCTCTACCATTACCTTCTGTGTCACTATACCCCACTCCCTCTACCATTACCTTCTGTGTCACTATACCCCACTCCCTCTACCATTACCTTCTGTGTCACTATACCCCACACCCTCTACCCTTACCTCCTGTGTCACTATACCCCATTCCCTCTACCATTAAAATCTGTGTCACTATACCCCACACCCTCTACCATTACCTTCTGTGTCACTATACCCCACTCCCTCTACCATTACCATATGTGTCACTATACCTCACTCCCTCTACCATTACCTTCTGTGTCACTATACCCCACTCCCTCTACCATTACCTTCTGTGTCACTATACCCCACACCCTCTACCCTTACCTCCTGTGTCACTATACCCCACTCCCTCTACCATTACCTTCTGTGTCACTATACCCCACTCCCACTACCATTACCTTATGTGTCACTATACCTCACTCCCTCTACCATTACCTTCTGTGTCACTATACCCCACACCCTCTACCCTTACCTTCTGTGTCACTTTACTCCACTCCCTCTACCATTACCTTATGTGTCACTATACCTCACTCCCTCTACCATTACCTTCTGTGTCACTATACCCCACACCCTCTACCCTTACCTTCTGTGTCACTATACCCCACTCCCTCTACCATTACCTTCTGTGTCACTATACCCCACTCCCTCTACCATTACCTTATGTGTCACTATACCTCACTCCCTCTACCCTTACCTTCTGTGTCACTTTACTCCACTCCCTCTACCATTACCTTCTGTGTCACTTTACTCCACTCCCTCTACCATTACCTTCTGTGTCACTATACCCTACTCCCTCTACCATTACCTTCTGTGTCACTATACCCCACTCCCTCTGCCATTACCTTCTGTGTCACTATACCGCCCTCCCTCTACCCTTACAATCTGTGTCACTATACCCCACTCTCTCTACCCTTACCTTCTGTGTCACTATACCCCACACCCTCTACCATTACCTTCTGTGTCACTATACTCCACTCCCTCTACCATTACCTTCTGTGTCACTATACCCCACTCCCTCTACCCATACCTTCTGTGTCACTATACCCCACTCCCTCAACCCTTTCAACCCTTACCTTCTGTGTCACTATACCCCACTCCCTCTACCCATACCTTCTGTGTCACTATACCCCACTCTCTCTACCCTTACCTTCTGTGTCACTATACCCCACTCCCTCTACCCATACCTTCTGTGTCACTATACCCCACTCCCTCTACCGTTACCTCCTGTGTCACTATACCCTATTCCCTCTACCGTTACCTCCTGTGTCACTATACCCCATTCCCTCTACCCTTACCTCCTGTGTCACTATACCCCACTCCATCTAGAACGTAAGCTGGTTTGAGCAAGGTCCTCAACTATGTCCTATTCCTGTGCATCGAACTTCCAAAAAAATGTCTGCTAGCCCACCTATTGTACAGCGCTATGGAATTTGTTGGCACTTTATAAATTATTATGAGGAATATTTGATCGCCCCACCAACCATGGATCTCTCTCTCTCTCTCTCTCTAGATCCGCGTTTGTCTAGCTTTGGCCTCCATCCATGGTTGTCACAGGCCATTGGCCAGGCTGGCTGTGTTTTGGGAGCTCTGTGAATCTGCACAGGATGAAATGTATTGTGATGAGAAGGTCATTAGGTAATTCATAATTCGCTGGTTTCTATAGATGGTTTATATCATGGGTGTCCACATACATACAACCTGCCGGTGGGCTACTTATTCACAGCTCGTTGTTACATGGAATTTCCCATAGAAATTTGCGTAAATGAAATCCCTTACAGCTATGTCCTATCTCAATTTCCCAGTTTAGTGAATTAAACCCTAAATCTGGGGTGAAGGGGGGAAGGTCTCAAAACAATCACAGATTAATTGCTGCTATTGTCATTGTCCCCCTCCCGACCCCCCTCTCATCTCTTATCAGCATGGGGGGGAATTCAAACAAACAGCCTATTGTTCTGCTCCCCCTGTATCAATAGCTCCTGCCCCGTCCCCTTCCGTCCCTTTGATGAGCCTGTGTGTGTGTGTGGGAGGGGGGGGGGGAGGCTTCATTGCCCCCCTCACAAACACCTAATACACTATATATAAATCACTGGACTCAAACAGGATGATTCATTTAAGTGAGATCTCAGGAATTCAGAGTTAACTAACAATTTAAGGCCAAAATAACCGAATTGAAAAATGCTCCAGGTTTCCAGGGCGAATGGGGCAAATTCTCAGAGTGAATGGGCAGATTCTCAGAGTGAATGGGCAGATTCTCATTGTGAATGGGGCAGATTCTCAGAGTGAATAAGGGAAATTCTCATTGTGAATGGGGCAGATTCTCAGAGTGAATGAGGCAGATTCTCATTGTGAATGAGGCAGATTCTCAAAGTGAATGGACAGATTTTCTCAGTGTGAATGGGGCAGATTCTCAGAGTGAATGGGCAGATTCTCATTGTGAATGGGGCAGATTCTCCGAGAGAATGGGCAGATTCTCATTGTGAATGGGGCAGATTCTCTCAGGGTGAATGGGGCAGATTCTCATTGTGAATGGAGCAGATTCTCAAAGTGAATGGACAGATTCTCTCAGTGTGAATTGGGCAGATTCTCAGAATGAATGGGCAGATTCTCAGTGTGAATGGGGCAGATTCTCAGAGTGAATGGATAGATTCTCTCAGGGTGAATGGGGCAGATTATTATGGTTAATGGGTAGATTCCCAGGGTGAATGGGTTAATTCTCAGGGTGAATGGGTTAATTCTCAGGTTCTCCTGTGAATGGGCAAATTTTTCAGTGTGTGTAGTTGCAAAGCATTGGGTATTATTACAGAGCAGTTTGTGTAGTTGCAGAGCAGTGTATATAATTGCAGAGCAGTGTATATGATTGCAGAGCAGTCTGTGTATTTGCAGAGCTGTGTATATAATTGCAGAGCAGTTTATATGATTGCAGAGCAGTGTATATGATTGCAGAGCAGTCTGTGTATTTGCAGAGCTGTGTATATAATTGCAGAACAGTTTGTGTAGTTCCAGAGCAGTGTATATGATTGCAGAGCAGTCTGTGTAGTTCCAGAGCAGTGTATATGATTACAGTGCAGTTTGTGTAGTTGCAGAGCAGTGTATATGATTGCAGAGCAGTATATGTAGTTGCAGAGCAGTGTATATGATTACAGTGCAGTTTGTGTAGTTGCAGAGCAGTGTATATGATTGCAGAGCAGTGTATATGATTGCAGAGCTGTTTATGTAGTTACAGAGTAGTGTATATGATAACAGTGCAGTTTGCGTAGTTGCAGAGCAGTGTATATGATTGCAGAGCAGTATGTGTAGTTGCAGAGCAGTGTATATGATTACAGTGCAGTTTGTGTAGTTGCAGAGCAGTGTATATGATTGCAGAGCAGTTTGTGTAGTTACAGAGCAGTGTATATGATTACAGTGCAGTTTGTGTAGTTGCAGAGCAGTCTGTGTAGTTGCAGAGCAGTGTATATGATTACAGTGCAGTTTGTGTAGTTGCAGAGCAGTGTATATGATTGCAGAGCAGTTTGTGTAGTTACAGAGCAGTGTATATGATTACAGTGCAGTTTGTGTAGTTGCAGAGCAGTCTGTGTAGTTGCAGAGCAGTGTATATGATTACAGTGCAGTTTGTGTAGTTGCAGAGCAGTGTATATGATTGCAGAGCAGTTTGTGTAGTTACAGAGCAGTGTATATGATTACAGTGCAGTTTGTGTAGTTGCAGAGCAGTCTGTGTAGTTGCAGAGCAGTGTATATGATTACAGTGCAGTTTGTGTAGTTGCAGAGCAGTGTATATGATTGCAGAGCAGTTTGTGTAGTTACAGAGCAGTGTATATAATTGCAGAGCAGTGTATATGATTACAGTGCCGTCTGTGTATTTGCAGAGCAGTGTATATGATTGCAGAGCAGTTTGTGTAGTTGCAGAGCAGTGTATATAATTGCAGAGCAGTGTATATGATTGCAGAGCAGTTTGTGTATTTGCAGAGCAGTGTATATGATTGCAGAGCAGTCTGTGTATTTGCAGAGCTGTGTAAATAATTGCAGAGCAGTGTATATGATTGCAAAGCAGTTTGTGTATTTGCAGAGCAGTGTATATGATTGCAGAGCAGTCTGTGTATTTGCAGAGCTGTGTATATAATTGCAGAGCAGTTTGTGTAGTTGCAGAGCAGTGTATATGATTGCAGAGCAGTTTGTGTCGCTTGGCTCTGATATCATTAATTCTCAGGTTCTCCTGTGAATGGGCAAATTTTTCAGTGTGTGTAGTTGCAAAGCATTGGGTATTATTACAGAGCAGTTTGTGTAGTTGCAGAGCAGTGTATATAATTGCAGAGCAGTGTATATGATTGCAGAGCAGTCTGTGTATTTGCAGAGCTGTGTATATAATTGCAGAGCAGTTTATATGATTGCAGAGCAGTGTATATGATTGCAGAGCAGTCTGTGTATTTGCAGAGCTGTGTATATAATTGCAGAACAGTTTGTGTAGTTACAGAGCAGTGTATATGATTGCAGAGCAGTCTGTGTAGTTCCAGAGCAGTGTATATGATTACAGTGCAGTTTGTGTAGTTGCAGAGCAGTGTATATGATTGCAGAGCAGTATATGTAGTTGCAGAGCAGTGTATATGATTACAGTGCAGTTTGTGTAGTTGCAGAGCAGTGTATATGATTGCAGAGCAGTGTATATGATTGCAGAGCTGTTTGTGTAGTTACAGAGCAGTGTATATGATAACAGTGCAGTTTGTGTAGTTGCAGAGCAGTGTATATGATTGCAGAGCAGTATGTGTAGTTGCAGAGCAGTGTATATGATTACAGTGCAGTTTGTGTAGTTGCAGAGCAGTGTATATGATTGCAGAGCAGTTTGTGTAGTTACAGAGCAGTGTATATGATTACAGTTCATTTTGTGTAGTTGCAGAGCAGTCTGTGTAGTTGCAGAGCAGTGTATATGATTACAGTGCAGTTTGTGTAGTTGCAGAGCAGTGTATATGATTGCAGAGCAGTATGTGTAGTTACAGAGCAGTGTATATGATTACAGTTCAGTTTGTGTAGTTGCAGAGCAGTGTATATGATTGCAGAGCAGTGTATATGATTACAGTGCAGTTTGTGTAATTACAGAGCAGTGTATATGATTACAGTGCAGTCTGTGTATTTGCAGAGCAGTGTATATGATTGCAGAGCAGTTTGTGTAGTTACAGAGCAGTGTATATAATTGCAGAGCAGTGTATATGATTACAGTGCCGTCTGTGTATTTGCAGAGCAGTGTATATGATTGCAGAGCAGTTTGTGTAGTTGCAGAGCAGTGTATATGATTGCAGAGCAGTTTGTGTATTTGCAGAGCAGTGTATATGATTGCAGAGCAGTCTGTGTATTTGCAGAGCTGTGTTTATAATTGCAGAGCAGTGTATATGATTGCAGAGCAGTTTGTGTATTTGCAGAGCAGTGTATATGATTGCAGAGCAGTCTGTGTATTTGCAGAGCTGTGTATATAATTGCAGAGCAGTGTATATGATTGCAGAGCAGTCTGTGTATTTGCAGAGCTGTGTATATAATTGCAGAGCAGTTTGTGTAGTTGCAGAGCAGTGTATATGATTGCAGAGCAGTTTGTGTCGCTTGGCTCTGATATCATCTCTGACCCCAGGAGCTAGCAATTCTCATGACGTGGAGAACCCCCTCCCCCAGCCAGGGGTTTCAGTGAAACTCTCCCCCCAGGTGAGGAAGATCTCTGCCCCTTCACCTGAAGGTGCTCAGCTGATGACCTCACAGGGGGATGGGGGCAGTTCTTTAAAAGCTGCAGGCCAGGGGCAGGGGATGTTCAGTTCCACTGATCGCTGCTGCAGGTAAGAGAGAGATTCCTTGGGGGGGTATATTTACCAACCTGCCTGCTGGGGAGACCTCAGTCCAAACCATTTCATGTTTAGTGAATATCTCTGAAAACCACCCAGGGGCAGGTATTATGGGGTTGCATGTGATCATCATGTATCCATCTGGGGGTTCGGTAGTTCAGTGATTGCTCAGGTGGTCTAGAGAGAACGGGTTCTAACGCACTATTTTTAGTAGTTGTGGATTTATTTTTAATATGTTGCTACTCCTTTAACGTTGGTTTGGGGAGCACTGGGGAGGTTGGGTTTGGGGAGCACTGGGGGGTCTGGGGAGCACTGGGGGTCTGGGGGGGGCTTGGGGAGCACTGGGGGTTGGGTTTGGGGAGCACTGGGGGGTCTGGGGAGGTTAGGTTTGGGGGGTCTGGGGGGAGCACTGGGGGAGGTTGGGTTTGGGGAGCTCTGGGGGGGGGTTGGGTTTGGGGAGCACTGTCTTGCAGGGGTCTGGAGGTTTTGGGTTTGGAGGTGGTCTGGAGGGTTTGGGAAGCACTGTATTGGTTGGGTTTGGGGGTACTCTAGCACCCTCTGGAGGGGTTGGTTTTTGGGAGCACTGTCTTGCACTCTTTATGGTTTAATGCTTTATTTTGGTGGTCTCACCCCTAAACAATAATGGTAACCCCAAATGCTCCTTGAGGTCTAGATGGGTTGGTGTGGGGCACTCTCCTGGGTTTGGTGTCTCTGTGGGAGGAGGGTCTATAAGTTGCCCCATGCATGGTGTTAATGATTACCCCTCTAACTCTATCAATTGTGGGGTATTGAGGTACTCTGCCATGCAGTGACATGATCCTTGGCTGCACAATTCCCTTAACCAGGCACTAAGCCATGGTACAATCTCCCAGGGGCACCAACAGCAGGGTGTGTGTGTGTGGGGGGGGGGGATTCTTGTAAAACTTCTTACTGGCCAGAAACTAACAAACTTGTAGCAAGGAGCGATTGGACGTTCCTCTTATCAGGTTTAATGCTTTATCCTCATTAAAACGAGTCCCTCTGTCAGTCCAATAAGATGTTAGAGACTGCAGAACTTTAAATTACTGGAGTAATATGGAACATCCTCATATCACTGGTAAGGTGAAGCCTTCTCCACTGTAATCCTAGTGGACGTGGTGGTGGGGGGTGCAACTATTCACTTTAAGTAGCCATAGTCCTCGTTCTGTACCCCTCGGTTTAGGGTAACAAATGATAACTGACTAATCTTCTTCTCACGTTAATGTCCCATATGGCTTCCGTCTCTGATCCCATGTTGTCTTCTTGCAGCTCTCCCTCTCTGATCCTGTGAAGATGGCGTCAACTGGTCTCCAGCTACTTGGCCTGGTGCTGGCTCTCATCGGCTGGGTGGGGGGCATCATTACCTGTGCCCTCCCTATGTGGAAGGTGTCGGCCTTCATTGGAAACAACATTGTGGTGTCTCAGGTCGTGTGGGAGGGGCTATGGATGAACTGCGTGGTGCAGAGCACTGGCCAGATGCAGTGCAAGGTGTACGACTCACTACTGGCTCTACCCCGGGATTTGCAGGCTGCTCGTGCCCTCACTATCATTGGCATCCTGGTGGCTCTGCTTGCCATGTTTATTGCCATTGTGGGTGCAAAGTGCACAAACTGCGTGGAGGAAGAGAATACAAAGGCAAAAGTCAGTGTGGTGTCCGGCATTGTCTTCCTGGTGGCTGGTCTCCTCATGCTCATCCCTGTCTGCTGGTCAGCCAACAACATCATCCGTGACTTCTATAACCCACTGGTGTCAGAGGCCCAGAAGAGGGAGCTGGGGGCCTCTCTATACATTGGGTGGGCAGCTTCTGCCCTCCTTCTGCTCGGTGGGGGCATGCTGTGCTGCTCTTGCCCCAAAAAGAATGATGTGGCATATACAGCCCGGTACACAGCGGCCACCTCTCAGCCACGCAGTGATTATCCCACCAAAAACTATGTGTAAAGACTGGACTCTGGACCCTGACATGTTGATGGGGTGTATACTTTTTATAAAACTATTTTATTGAGTGTTGAATAAAATTACCTTTTTATGTCAGTCTGAGGTGGTGTGTAGTTTCTGCAAAATGTCTCTAGCACACAGTGCTGTCAGAACTCACGTATTCTCCCAAGCACCATAACCACTGAAACCATAACATAATTCCACAAAACCTAACAAAGCTACGCACTGACCTGGCAAAATTGCCAAATGGTATTTCTGACATGGATCTACCAGTTTGACTACCTTGGCATTGAATAGAAGGCAGCCTATTGCAGTGCTCCTCAAGGGACCCTTAACAGTCTAGAATTTAGTGATTACCCAGGTCTCTAGGGGAAAACTTTTATTTTATTTTTTATTTTTTGTAATCCTGGGTGGTTAGGTGTGCCTTGAGGAGCACTGGCCTATTGCACAGCTAGTGGAGGATTTGTAATGAGCAAACCGTCATGTATTTTGCTGTATAGCCTGTTGTGTACCAGTATCATGTTACATGGTAACTGGGTGGGCTCTGGATCTCAAGTATCTGACTAGCTTTAAATAAAGGTACTCCTAGCAGCTGTACAACCAGCAAAACTGGCTGGTGCATGGAGCTTCTCCTTAACTTAACGTTATGTTTAATTTTGCAATCCAATGGCTTGCCCTTGAGAAAGGTGGTTAGACCACCGAAACGCGTCAGGCTTTTGATGCACAATTGAGTTATGACTCCAGCATTTTTCTAGTGTACTGGCTTGACAGCCTGTTCTGTGCCCTAAATTTAGAGACCTTTAGCTCTTCCTATACCATGGTGGTTGGGTATAAGCGTCTGTGCGGTTTTCCTCTACTTGCATCTCCCTGTCCTTTCGCTTTTTTTCTTACTGCCTTACCAGCTAGACAATAGTTCTACTAGTGGAGATTTTCATCAGGCTGTGTGTATCTGTAATATAGGGGATACTCATTATCTGACCTGTCCCCCTCTTAACTTTATTAGGGCATGGCAAGCTGTGTGGGGTTTTTAATAATTACCTCTCTACAGGCTGTATTCCCTTGGGGTATTACTGAAACCGTTTCGACTCTCATTTAAGTGAATAGATTTGTTACACTTTTGGAAACTTTCCTGTTTTGTTAATGGGATTATGCCTTGTAGTCACTTCTAGCCAGCTAGATTTTCAGTCTCTAGTGCTATGGTCTTAAGCTGTAACATTGATTTTACTATTAGGAGTAGTGGTTTTGAGGAGAATTCCCCCGCTTTCACAAGGCGACTTCTCCTCACTATTTTGTGTTTTTTATACCGGTACTAGCTAGGGTTATGCCCTCTACTTCCCCTGTATCCCTTCTGTACTCCCTGCCAGACTTCCTTTTTCTAGCTTAAAGTATTATAGTTTTAGGGGCCAATTGGCTGACGAACCCCTAATTCAACATGTCTCGTTTGGGTAAACTTAGTGATTTCTTTACAAAAGTCTCAGACTTCAGTTCTCGACCTGTATTTCGATTGCTAAAACTTGGGGCATTCCATTTCTGGCTTTCTAGTCTTGTCTTAAATTACAGACTTGTTCAGTTTAAAGGAACAGTAAGTTAAAATGGCTCTTGGTGTCTTTCCGCCCTGTGTGAAGGTATTGCACTGACGCGGTCTCAGCGCAGCTGGCTCCACTTCCATGGACGATCTCAGTCTATTAAATTATCTCCTGAAGGAAAGCATTGGGAGGCTAATGCTGCACTGTGCCAATCAGCATCTTCTCATCGTCCTACATTGAATCCATGCATCTCCATGAGGAACTAAATGATTACAACATATTGTGCAAATAGAGTACAGTATAGACAACCTAATATAGGAGTAGCTGGCCTCAGCTGAGATCTAGCGTTAACAGCTTATACATAGTGCTCAATATGGCCCATGAGGTTACGCAGTACGAACCTAAGACAGGAAGGAGCTGGGGCGATTTAAAGGAAATGGACATGGAGCCTTAGAACACTAACCGTGCTAGGATGTGATTGGGGGAGATGGCAAACAACTGACGACAAAGCCTGATCGAAATTAATCAGGGAGCTGGGTGAGGAAAAACTTAATGAAGGGAAAAGGTTGGATATTTATTGCAGGGGGAAAGGGTAATTCTCACTAAATATTAAACACTCTAACAAATGTCGTACTGTTCCATTGCGAGGGGGAACTTAATGTGCAGCGACTGCTTTAGGCTTTCCTCGTAGCAAAGCATTGAATCAATCTATACAAAGAGTCCAGAGTTAAACTCAAAGGCAGGAAGCACCTCTAGTGGCTGTCTGGGGAGAAAAGTGCCAGAGGCAGTCATGACCCTCCCTATAAACAACCTACCCCTCCCCTTGCTCCCACTTACTGCTACAACCTACCCCTCCCCTTGCTCCCACTAACTGCCACAACTTACCCCTCCTTGCTCCCACTCACTGCTACAACCTACCCCTCCGCTTGCTCCCACTCACTGCTACAACCTACCCCTCCCCTTGCTCCCACTCACTGCCACAACCTACCCCTCCCCTTGCCCCTTGCTCCCACTCACTGCCACAGCCTAACACACTCCCACTCCCCAGTCATTCCTCTCCTCCATACTCTCTCTTATAACCTTACTCTGTCTCTCCATTATTATTTTGGCCTTTAATTGGAAATTAACTTTGAATTCTCACTTTAGTGTATAACCCGGTCTGTCTCTCTCATGTTAGCTGTCGTGGTCTCTTGCAGTTGGCCACACTCCCCTTGCCTGTCTCTTTCACACACTCATTCTCTCCCCCTCTTCCCCACTCCCCACTTTGTCAGCAATGTGTAAAATTTGCATTCCGCTGTGAGATTCCTGGATTGTGAACATTAGCATCTCGCTTTCCATCTAACCACAGACTGACCCCAGTCACTCAGCTCCTGATTGTAAGCTGTGTGACCAAGGGCCCAGACTGGCTTGCCACATGTAAAGGGGGTCCTATAATCACGACTGTTAGAGTGGGGTCCTATAAATCACCGACTGCGAGACTGGGGTCCTATAAATCACCGCCTGCGAGACTGGGGTCCTATAAATCACCGCCTGCGAGACTGGGGTCCTATAAATCACCGCCTGCGAGAGTGGTGTCCTATAAATCACCGACTGCGAGAGTGGGGTCCTATATATCACCGACTGCGAGAGTGGGGTCCTAGAATCACCGACTGATTAATAGAATGATAGGGGGGGGGTGACAGGATGGTGGGGGTTCCGTAATAGAATAATAGAAGTGCCAGGATGGTGGGGGCTTTAGTAATCGGATGATGGGGGAGTGACGGGTGGAGGGGCTTCAGTAATCGGATGATGGGTGAGTGACGGGTGGGGGCTTTAGCAATCGGATGATGGGGAGGACGGGGTGGAGGGCTGCATCGGATGATGGGGCGACGGGAGGGGGCTTTAGTGGCAATCGGATGATGGGGAGCGGACGGGTGGGAGGGGCTTTAGTAATCGGATGATGGGGAGGACGGGGTGGAGGGGGCTTTAGTAATCGATGATGGAGGACGGGGTGGAGGGGCTTTAGTAATCGGATGATGGGGAGCGACGGGGCGGAGGGGGCCGGTAATCGGGGAGTGACGGGGTGGAGGGGGCTTTAGTAATCGGATGATGGGGAGGGGCGGAGGGCTTCGGCAATCGACGATGGGGGGAGGACGGGGTGGAGGGGGCTTTAGTACTGGATGATGGGGAGTGACGGGGTGGGGAGGGGGCTTAGTAATCGGATGATGGGGAGGACGGGGTGGAGGGGGCTTTAGTAATAGGACGATGGGGGAGACGGGGTGGAGGGGGCTTTAGTAATAGGATGATGGGGGAGGACGGGTGGAGGGGCTTTAGTAATAGGATGATGGGGGAGGACGGGGTGGAGGAGGCTTTATCAGGATGATGGGGAGTGACGGGGGCGGAGGGGGCTTTAGTAATGGAACAAGGATTGCGGAGGGGGGCCTAATAGGACATAAAAGGAGTGACGGGGTGGAGGGGCTTCACTAATGGAACGATGGGGGCAAAGATTGGGTGAGGGGGCTTCAGTAATAGGATGATGATGGGGGGAGGATGGGCGGAGGGGCTTCACCAATGGAACGATGGGAGTGACGGGGTGAGGGGGTTTGCACAGGGATGATGGGGAGTGACGGGGTGGAGGGGCTTCAGTAATAGGATGATGGTGACGGGGGTGGAGGGGCTTCAGCAGCGGGAACGATGGGTGATTAAGTGGAGGGGGCTTCAGTAATAGGGATTATGGGGGAGTGACGGGGTGGAGGGGGCTTCAGTAATAGGATGATGGGGGAGTGACGGGGTGGAGGGGGCTTCAGTAATGGAACGATGGGGCAGTGATTGGGTGGAGGGGGGGTTAGTAATGGAACGATGGGGGAGTGACGGGGTGGAAGGGGGCTTCAGTAATAGAATGATGGGGAAGTGACGGAATGGTGGGGGCAGTGACGAAATGGTGAGGGGTTCAGTAATAGAATGATGGGGCAGTGACGGGAAGGTGGGTGGGTCAGTAATAGAATGATGGGGCAGTAAAATGATGGTGGGGGTCTGTAATAGAATGATGGGGGCAGTAAAATGATGGTGGGGGGTCAGTAATAGAATGATGGGGCAGTAAAATGATGGTGGGAGGGTCAGTAATAGAATGATGGGGCAGTAAAATGATGGTGGGGGGTCAGTAATAGAATGTTGGGGCAGTGACGGGATGGTGAGGGAGTCAGTAATAGAATGATGGGGCAGTGACGGGATGGTGGGGGGTCAGTAATAGAATGATGGGGCAGTGACGGGATGGTGGGGGGGTCAGTAATAGAATGATGGGGCAGTGACGGGATGGTGGGGGCTCAGTAATAGAATGATGGGGCAGTGACGGGATGGTGGGGGCTCAGTAATAGAATGATGGGGCAGTGACAGGATGGTGGGGGGTCAGTAATAGAATGATGGGGCAGTGACGGGATGGTTGGGGGTCAGTAATAGAATGATGGGGCAGTGACAGGATGACAGAAAAGGGTGGAGGGTGGCTCTGTATGAAGGAGGAGTCCTGGTTGTGGGCTGAGTTATGGGGGATATTAAGGACCGTCCTTCATTCCACTCTCTCTGCTCTTTTCACTTTCACTGACTGCTCACTGTCAGGACCCTCGCTGCACCCTCACTGCATCATGCTACCCAGTTCCAGCCTTTGCCTCTTCCTGATACTTTCCATAGTAAAAGGGAGCTTACAAGGAGGTAAGTACCACTCGCCATGTACTGTATGTCTGTGATAGACGCAAAATGTATTTTACTGGAATATGACTGGCTGTTCTCAGCTCACACTCCAGGTCACAATCACTCTCAGGTCACACTCACTTCCTTTGAGAATGGCTACACACTAAGGAAAAGACACAGTGTATCTCTGTTGGAATATTCCTTAATTATCCTTAGAATTGATACTAAATTATGTGAGGGTATTATAATGGGGGTCTCGGTAATGTGAGGGTATTATAATGGGAGGCATGGTTATGTGAGGGTATTATAATGGGGGGCTAGGTTATGTGAGGGTATTATAATGGGAGGCTTGGTTATGTGAGGGTATTATAATGGGAGGCTTGGTTATGTGAGGGTATTATAATGGGGGGCTACGTTATGTGAGGGTATTATATTGGGTGGCTAGGTTATGTGAGGGTATTATAATGGGAGGCTTGGTTATGTGAGGGTATTATAATGGGGGGCTAGGTTATGTGAGGGTATTATATTGGGTGGCTAGGTTATGTGAGGGTATTATAA